>JAOTON010001532.1:50000-356014 GCA_034440635.1 Lepas anatifera | reverse complement strand
AGCAACTTCGAAAGCCTTTAACCAAAGACATGCATAAATTGACATTAATTTGATCACATATTTGCCGCCCCGGTAGCTCAGTTGGTAGAGCGTTGGGCTCCGGCCCGCTGCTCAGAAGCATGCAGTGGCAGGGCATGCCCAGGCTTGGGATCGGTTCCCCTGAGACGCTCCGGCGCTCAATAGTTTACCCGACGTACAGGTCAGCTGGCAACTGACTGGTGAGAGGGTGACCTGAGCGGGGCGGCCGTCCCTGTGCTTTGTGGGACGTTAAACTTTGGCTTCTAAATTAACCCTCCATTGAGGGAGTTGCTCGTTCGGGTGGTGGGGTCGGGGTCTCCGTGACAAGTCCCTTGATGACTTTAGTGAGACCTGACTCCACCAGTCGTACTAGGAACAACTTGAACAAAATTAAAAAAATATTTGTGAAGGATGGTGTGCAGCACTGGAGGAATGAAAGCGTTTGATCACCGGAAGTGAAAACTAGCCGATGGAGGAAGGACATTCAAACCCATCATGGAAATGAAGGAAAAAATGTTAACACATCTGATGAAACCAACGTTTTTTGTGTGGAAAATTGTGCCTTATGAACTACCTGCTCCTAGCTCGGAAAGCAAGTGGATAGACCGCGGCTACGATTGTGATTAAATTTGGACCGCAATGTGTTCTTGTCCTTCTGAATAGCCACCCCGACAAAATATCAGGGCTTGCAATTTATATCGGCACCTCCCAACACAGTGCTTTCTTTCACACGCAGATCCAGGGGTAGGGGCAGGTACCCCCCTATCGACCCTCGGCGCCTCCTGAAATGGTCAAGGCTCCCCCTGAAAGGTCGATGGCGCCCCTGAAATGTCACTTTCCACCCTCTCCCCTAGGATACGACAATCGTCGCCCACTGATAGAATTTTGCGCCCACCTGATAGGTTGTCCCAGTCAAAAGTGGCGCTCCTGGTCCAGATGGCGCCTTCCTCCCTCCCGAAGGGTGCCCCCTATCAGTAGTCCTGGATCCGACTATGCTTTCTTTGCATCATAATTGTTCTTGATGATCCCTTTTGAAACATATGTGACGTTGGCGAAACCATTCAATAATTTCCAAATATGACAACGTCCAGAGAGCGGTTATTTTAAACGCCCTGACAATAAAACAAAAAATCAATTGTACTTAAACATTTTGATCCCAATGCCGAATAGAATATGTTTATATTCCTCGGATCGATTTCCCTGATGTTTGGAACAAATGAGTGCTGTTGATTGCGGGATTGTGCCACGCGGGGGCATTCAAGGGAAATTCCCAAACTAGACGTCAGAAATCGCATTACCGGTTAGGAGGGTTGCGAACGAAAATAAGATCGCAGTGGTTCAAATTCCCGCTCCATGACACTCTCTATTTGCCCACCGCATGCTCGTTTAAAGTACCAGAATTAGTGGATATGCGTATGTGATAGATATTTCTCTCCTGGCGGCGCTCCATTGCTATCTCACAACATCATATTGCTATCTCTGATCCCTAACAGTATCTCCCGCAGTTTCACCAGAATGCGTCTTCTCGTGGTTCTTCTGTGCGCGGCTCTGGCGGCTACTGCTCCGTCCCCCGACAATCTCGCACCTGCTGAAGACCATGCCGAGGCAGCGCACGATGACCAGGTCTGCTTCCAGATAATCCAAGAGGTCCATGACCATGCAGACCACTCTGCGGATGATCACCATGATGACCACGCCCACGACGCCCACCACGAAGATCACGCCCACGATGATCACCATGAAGATCACGCCCACGATGATCACAATGAAGATCACGCCCATGCTGATCATCATAAAGATCATTCTCATGCTGATCACCATAAAGACCATCCCCATGATGATCATGACCATGATGCTCACCATGAAGATCATTCGGATGATGATCACCATGATGATCATTCGCATGATGATCACGATCACGACTCCCACGGCTTGAGTCCGGACCCAAACAAGGTCTATGAGATCAACACTGTTTGTGTCCCGCGTGAGGTTGCGCACGTCCAGAAGAACCCGCCGCACGGAGAGCCGGGACACCGCCACCGCGTGCATCTCATATCTGTGCATGATTACCACCACGGTGAACATGCCGCCCACGCTGCTCATGATGACCATGCGGCTGCACCCTCCAGATGAAGCTACTGCAACAACTCCTGCCTGCATCATCAATTCAGCCAAAGGCTCATGAACTCTGCTCGATGTCCACCAGGGATTTGTGTTTTATTGTGCAGTCATAATAAATCATTCATGTTATATTCGTTTTCCAGGCTTGTCTTGTTGTTCTAGGGTCACACTAGATTTCTAAAAGTAATGAAGAAGGTGAAACTGGTAGTTTAGGAAATTAGGTCGACCCATGCACGCCATCAGATGAGCTTTGCGGCATTTAAAGTATGCCCTTTTCAGCCTTATCAGTGTTATGAAATCAATTTGATTTTTTTTAGAGGAGTCGACAAGCAAGGTGTTCATCTTGTCTTTCAGTCTCCGGAATATGTTGTTCTTTTGTGCAATCCCAGTCTTCCGTAACCAGAAAACAAAAACAAATACGATGATTCTGGAATAGCCCCGAGTAGAAGCAACGCAGGAATACGTGGAGGTTTCATTGACATTTTTCTGATACTGACCAACGAAAGACCGCAACGGTGCACGCTGAACACTAATAATGTATTTGGAACGGTTGTGCACTCCACCAATACACTCTTATATTTCACAATACCTGATAACAGACCGACGCAACTCAGCATTAAATAAGCACATCACCAGCAAAGAGGACACCAGTCAAAACCCTCCCAGAAGATCGGCTTCTTGCGCTTTGGCCGCCGTGTGGTTTGTTCCGGCACTTTCTTGTGTGGATCCTCCCGCGAGATCGGTACTGCCGGCAGACGGAGGCTCAGGATCGAGTGACCTGGGTGGCAGATCTGGCCTCAGAATTCGCCGTTTCGGTGACCTCCTGCGCCACCTCCAGGAGGGTCTCGTCATCCTCCTGGTCCAGGTCGTCGTCATCCAGACCATCCTGCTGCAGACGAGGGAGTTGTTTGTGTTAGACAGGCTCAACGTCACAATCACGCCCTGAGTAGAGGAACGGTTTCCCGGCTCTTGCTCCGAATTTCGCCATCGCTTTCAACGCTTGAAATCAAGGGGGCTCGCCCGTGAACAGCTAAGCACCGATTTGTTCCCGCGTTTGCTGTGACCCGCCCGGCGGGAAAAGCTACAGCATCTCTCTCGGACCATCGCCGTTTGCAATGTCAGTCTTTACCGATCATCTGCAGCATTGTGTGCAAAGTAGGTCCTAATTCGTCCAATACGTTTCCTGTATCTGCATTTCCCACATGTAGGAACCACAGCTCAGGTGGGTCTGAGGCGAACCTCTGCAATATATTTGTGCAACGACTTTCCAAGGGCCCTAGCCTTACCGGCCCAATTTTTAGCTTCGCAAAAAGAGGCATAGGCAGATTCCCCCATTATCCTTTCCATTGCCCATATTAAGCTCACCATTGGAACTCAACATGTATTTCGTTCTCTCACCACACAGCACAAGTCACACGTGGCATAGCTATAGACCATTGCAAAGCGGATGGTGACAACAATCACCAAAACACTACACTACGCCTGCCAAAGCGCTTCCGCCTACTACGCCTGCAGACAATTGATGAAATCCCCCCCCGACCTCAAAGAACTCCCTATTCTCATTACAGCAAATTTCCACACAGGTACTCTTGTACCTTAATATCAGCCATGTTTCTTCTAAAGCAGGAAACGCACCACCCTTCTCCTCGTCGTTTTTTTCTACAGCGAGAAACGCACCACCCTTCTCCTCGTTGTTTTTTTCTGCAGCGGGAAACGCACCAGCAGCTCATTTGCGAGAGTGTTGCAGCCGATACGCACGCTGTGGATTATGGATGCACGCAGGACGATTTAAATGTTCACACAACATGGACTAAGCCACCATGTTTTCTATTCTGTGTTCCATTTCAATGATTTGTTATCTGACCGATTTAGTTTTTCGAACATTGCATGTCAGCTGAATAAACTAGTTTATTTCGATGTTTCACACCGCCGCACACAATAAATATTTAATATTCTAACAGGCTTGAAATGTTTCTTACTAGTTAGCCATATGATCAACTTTTTTATTGCAGCATAAATGTGTGATAAATCTTAGTAAGTATAAGCTCAAAGTTGGAGGAAGTAAACAATAAGTAAACAATCGCCTAGTGCCTAGATTTGGGAGGTTACGTACTGCCTGGTTCACCAGACGGTCCACCCGGTGCCACTCTTCACCCTCCCCAGTGTTCGGCGCTCACGGCCACATGCCACAGGAGTTGTTAAACAAACAAGCACGCGCTCAGTGAAGACAAAGGCACTGGCTCTCAGGAGCCCTCTAAATATACAGCCAATGGTCTGGTCCAGGGCTTCCCGTCCGACGGGAGGCACCTCCGTTAGGGACACCTCCTCTTAAAGGGAATGTGGCACCTTCATAACGTGATTTTAACTGAGATAGCCAAGTTGTAAAGCAAGTCGGAAAACCCAGTACACCATATGTCATTTGTTTTGGAACTCGATATTTCCGTAGAAAAAAGCTAAAGCCTACCTGACATCAGCCCCCTCATCAGCCCGTCGCCGGGAGGCCATTGTTGTGAGCTGCTGGTGTGACGACATATGCTGACGTCACGATGAGAATCAGCCAATCGAAGCCCTTAAAGCAATTCATGTATGGTAGTGGTTGCCAGATCGTGACATCATCCACAAGCTGATATTTATTTCTTTTTCTAGAGGAGTATTTTTAAAAACAAAATATTGAGCTTATTGTACATTTTTCAGAGAAATCATGAGTGGTTTCATTATTTTCGGCTAAAAGTACGCCTAATTTCACTAAATTCCAGGATTCGACCAAGGTGCCACATTCCCTTTAACGTGAAACCTAATGGCGACACCACTACTTATGTTCTAGGGGAAGCGACACTCCAAGGGACCCCGGGGCATAGGGGGCAGCATGCAGTGCGGGGCCGTCGAATACACGATCAGGCTGGGGTCACCTGTCTCCTGGATCCATCAGGGTGCAGATATGGCGACAAAAATGGACACGATAACTTTAGCTTGTCTTAGTTTGGCGTATTACCTATTACTTAACAATGGGCGCATGTGCGAATGTCAGACGAGGCCGTGTGAGTAAGCAGACGTTCGATTGTGATACATCTATATCTTTGATGTTGAAGATCCATTTGGGATAAAGGTAAAGGAACACACTGACAAGTTGGATATTAAATATATATTCAAAAGCAAGCACACGGACGCGTTTCTGTAACTTCTTCAGCGTGTGTTTGAAGGGTAGAATTATCCGTTGACGCATGAAGGTTTCTGTGAACTCACGTGGGCTAAACGTCGATAATATTTGCCAATATTTTTGATATTGCGAAATCTCCTCTCTTGGAATTTATATTTTCTCTTTGTTCAATTAGGGCCGACTCCAAAAACTTTCTTCTATTTTTTGGTAGACCTCTGGGGAGAATTTCTGCATTTTTCCAGTTTGGTAAGTGGTCAAATTGTTCGGAGTGTATTACAAATAAACTCGTGGTTTTATGATTTCTAAGGTCTGATTTGTGTTCATCTATATCTATTGTGATATATCTATGATCTCGTAGATTTATGTTTTTAATATCTATAAATATTAAAAATATAAAACTTTATAGGGTCTTCTCGTCTTTTATTGTATTCTAGCTTTTTCACTAAAAATTGAATTCAGAATACTACTTCTGAAAAAGTTGGCCAACCAGGGAGAACGTCCTCCCAAAATTTTGGTCCATCGTCATTAATGCTGCCAGGTACCAAACATGCTCAAAAGTCGCTTCCCCTCGGTCAGCACCAGCCCGGGTCCGTCCCCTGTAAAAATTCCGTGGCGGTGCCCTGCGTTAAACCATTCACTCTAGTCCCCGATTAAAAAAACTAATTATTTTGCTACCTTAGCACAGTCAATATACCGTGGCTCTTTAAAATTCAGTGACCAGGCCCTATCTCTTTTGTCAAGGAAAAATAATTTTGTCAAACACTCGGAATTTTTTGCAGAGTTCTTTAAAAGCGTTTCTCAATTATCACTTTTTTAATCTTAAACTAAAATTCGCTTCTAAACTTTTTAATCTACTCATTTAATCATGTTTTCCTCTCCTATTGTTTTAGATCAGTCTTCTCTTATAATCTTTAGTAAATTTTCTTCTTCAATCAATTAATTATAGCATTTTAGATAGGCTAATCTAGAGTGCAATATCACACTCTATGTGCGCTGTACCAGGCCATAGAGATAGGGCAGCCGCCGGTCATTGCAAACGCTATCGGAATTAGAGCGACCGCTGCACACGGACATGACACACGACGATCAAACCAACTGACTCCACCGCGCATCAGGACAGAAGCGGGCAGACGACGACTATATTATCGCGGTGTCAAGCTTTTTAACGGGCCCGACTTTGACAGGACAAGATCAATTAGAGCTGCGTTAAAAGACATGTTGATTACTCGGCAATGAAGATGCGTATGTATGTGTGAAAGTCTAAATGCGTATGTATGTGTGATATATTGTTACTTTTATGGTCACGGCTGCTGTTTATTTATAGCTCTTACTTTGTTTTTATCCATGGCATTTTGTATATACTTTTCATGTCTTACATCGCGACGTGTCATCGTGAAAAGCCACATCATTGTGGACCTTTGACGAAATACATCTCAATCTCAATCTCCGTGATAAATCTGTTGTTGATTTTGGTGAAACTCCGATTCCAACAGCCGAACTGGGAACAACTTGGAAAAAGTTATAATAAAAAATAGAATTCTGGCTGCGTCGAACTTGGGCGTGCAGTTCGGATGTCCAGTGAAGATTAAAGTCTTGGAGTGGGTATGGACCGACCTTCTCCAGCTACCTTCGTGTTCGCTTACTATTGTCTGGAGCTCACGACTTACCGCCGAGTTCTTTATATAGCAGAAGCGCGGGGTGCTGTGACACGCGGAACCTCCCGGAAAGAGGGCAAGCAATCACATTACTGTGTAAAACCACAGTTCTGCATATCAGTAAATCACGGAACTCTCAGATGTCATGGAAAACGTACAGCTTGCAAGGCGTCTCCGTGCCATCATTAAAAGCACACGAATAAAGACATTTTAGAAACGCTGGGATGTATATCACGTGGCTTAATGTCAAATCGACTTAAAATTATGTTAGCAATTCATATGTTAATAACCCAAAGTTGCAATATTTCACTTCCATCCGGGGTTGTAAAAATAAAGTAAAAGACAATAGTTTAATCTGGTTAATAATTGTTGGGGTTTAACGACGCACCAACTGCCAGGGTCATACGGCGTCGCCAACTCTCACCCTGTTGGAAGGGATTTTGGGGATCAGATCGACTTCTTCAGAGGCTCCGCCGGGACTTGAACCCGGGACCAGTGGCTTAGAAGACAAGGGTGCTATCCACTAAGCCACCTCATCCCCCAGTTTAATCTGGTTGAGCCTAACTCAATCTTAGAATAAATTTTCGTTAATATATTGTGCATAAAACCCCTCAATTGTACCGGAAATTAAGTTACCTTATATGAATCAACACGATGGCAAAAACTTCACAAGTGCGCGAAAAACTAAAACACCAGCCAAATTACCATAAATTTGTTACCACGAATATTAGTAAGGCTCCAAAATGCCAGCTGTGATCTCTCCACTTTAAAAATGGCTGCACACTTTCTTCGAAGAGAAAACTGACATCTTTGGGGGAAATTTTCACTTGGTTCGTCCTTCTCCAGGTCCGTTTTTTTGTTGTTATTCTTCTTTCAGGACTAGGCTGCGGCTAAGCCATAGCCCAGGAGGGGCTCAATGTAGCAGAGGAAGTCACCGGCCAAGGCCCACCCACGTCGCCGTCCCTCATCTGCTGCGGCTAGGCTTAGATGTTGCCTAGAAATCGAAGTCGAGAGCCGGCCAGGCATGGACACCGTAGGAGGCCGTGGGCCGTGGTGTCCCCCTCCTCGAGGCGGGCGAGGTACTTCGCCTCGGGGCAGGCGGAGTCGCTGCACTTCGCCCAGGACCATCCGGCACGCCGGCCAAGGTATCGTTGAGACCGACACCAGTGATCCTTTGTTGAGACCGCCAGCCTCCTCCACAGATCCATTGTTCGCGACAGTTGTTAGCAGTGCAGACAATCCATCTCTATGACAATACATCATCTATGAAATGATATTTTATTTGTCTATAGTTTCCTTTGAAAGTTGTCACAATGTCTTTAGGTGTACTTTAAATTGATTATCCCGCCGATGAATTATATGCGGTTAGCTGTTCATTTCCCAGAGGTAACACTAACCGGGGATTTAGTTTCTTGAGGCTGCTTGCAGACGCCGCTCTGGCAGGATTCGCCTGCTGCGGTGCAGTCCCAGTCGTGGCGACAGAACTGGCCAGAACCTGACTTGCCCGGCATCACAAAATATTCGTAATATTCATGCTCCTGGAAGGTTTTCGGACCGGCCACTTCTTTGTAGAGCCTGCAATATTTATTATATGTAGGCAGTCTCCAGTAATCGAAGCTGACACAGCCGGGATGGCTGTAGCATTCGCCGCAGCAGATGCAAGGGCCGTCTGGAGCGAGCACTGTCTTCAGCCAAATTACATCCCTTCCCTTTGGAAATCCTCGTTTCAGTTCCATGCAGGCCCTGGACGACTGCATCACCGACAGCATTATCCAGATAGAGGCCAATCCAGCCACACATCCCGGCGACTTCATACTTGATGTTTCTCACAACACTTAGCTATTTGGAGCAATAGGTAATACTTGTATCGGTTTGAAGTTAGCACGTGCATTGACAGGGGTGCTTATCCGCCCTTCGTTTTTTGGAGATATTAAGGAAACGGTCGTACGAAACACTGCCGTACTTGGTATACCTTTTTCATATCATTTTTACAACTTTCGTCAAAATTTTAAGGCTGGGTCAACTCAGGTCAAGTCACCAGTGCAGATCAACTGATCTCACATTGAAAAATGTTTAAGATACCATAAGTCAGAACAAGGTGAAGTTACCCGCTTGAAAGGCATATCCTATAAAACACTTATAGCGTTCTAAAAATATATATTATCTGAATTTTTTATATCAATATGGTCAGGTACCAGCCGTGGCCTCTCCATTAGAGATACGGGGGAAAATGGTTTAAGCTGAATGAATAACTTAGTAATGAATGGTGATAGAGCGTACCCCTCCCACCCCTGCAAAGCAGAGTTGGCTCAGACCCCCGTCAATGCACGTGTTAAACTAGGGTCACACTACAGCCCAAAAGAAAGGCCAAATAGTCCTGCAATGATACAGACCCTGAAAGTTGAAGGACGCAAAATTTTGGTACTCCTTCTCTCACAGCTATTCGGCCACTAGCAGGGTAGAAGTGACTAGTGTGTCAGACTGACACCGTCTGCAAATCGTTTGTCGCTAAGCTTCTGGAAAACAAGGGCGTTTTTGTTAGCAAAATGTGCAGCACGATTATCTGCTGCTGATAGCCAAATTCCAGAAAGTAAGGAGCTAGACATCCATAGCAAATCCTCCCCATTTCTGCGTACTTGCCATCATGGTTGATAGTCGTTAACGCGAAAGCAAACAGTGGACACGTTTATTTAATGTCGGAACTAGTGCAGTGTAACAATATAGAGCAGAAGCCTTACCAGCATGACAAATTCAGCTTTCATGTATCGCCAAGTGTCAACATCCAGGCACGGATTGCGTGCCTCACCCCAAGCGCTCGACCAGCTTGGAAAAAATTGGTGTAAGTCCAAATAGTACCACTCAACCGCGCTGAAGTTTGGTAGAGTGTCTGTTCAAACAGTTACATTTGCTCTGCAGGAATAATTTATACGCTTCCATAGGCGGATCCAGGGGGGGGGCAAGGGGGGCACGTGCCCCCCGATCGACCCTCGGCGCCCCCTGAAAGGTCGATGGCGCCCCCTGAAATGTCGCTTCCCACCCCCCCCCAGGATGCGAAAGTCGGCGCCCACCGATAGGATTTGGCGCCCACCTGATAGCTTTTGCCGGTCATAAGTGGCGCCCCCTGGTCCGGATGACGCCCCCCGGTCCGGATGGCGCCCCCCCGGGAAGGTGCCCCCCCGATCGGCAATCCTGGATCCGCCTATGTACGCTTCCTCTGTAAATTTCCTTTGTAAATTGGAGTCTCGTATTGTACGACACGGTGCATACTTGAATGAGTTTGTGATGCAGAGAACAAGGCTCTTTGCCAAATTAAAAGCAATTCATTGCCTTATATAAGTAATATAATGTCTGCGGGCTTAATATGCACCCGCAGATACAAATTATGTCCACCAATGGCCTCTCTGGGAATGATCGAAGGAATATGAGCACTTTACTATCCTATATCCTCCTAGCATTAATCTGACCCATGGTGCGATTAGAAACCGAACTATTTAATGAGAACCTGTTCAGTATTTTCGGTATCCTACAGGTCCTATTGAAAGTGTCCTTTGCATACGTGGATCCAGGGGGCAAAAGGAGGCAGGTGCTCCCCACCCCCCGATCGACCTTTGGCGTCCCCTGAAATGGTCACGGCGCCCCCTGGAACGTCGCTTTTCATCCCCCTCCAGGATGCGAAAATCGGCTCCCACCGATATTATTTTCATCCCGATGCTGAACGCGCGGCTGCTTTGACTGCCAAGCGCGACAAGCGCGCGTCAAGCAACAAGCCTAGTGGGGTTTAAAGGCAACACTTGATTTCGTCTTCTAAACAAATGAAAATTGAGTCAAACGAAAAACAACAGATTTGGTGCTGTAGCCCAGTCTTTCAGTTTGTCCCCCAAAAACTCAGCCCTGGCAACGTGCATGCGGGCTGGCTTTCTGCCGAGCGTGGAAAGTAGTCAATGCCATTGCTTGTAAACAGGACTAGTGTCCGTTTTAAACTTTTTGATAAAACTTGATCTGTTTGCATAAATCGAGGCAGTATCTGGGTGCAAGCGCATTTATTTTCGATATTTGTAAGAGTGCACACACATATAAAAGTATTTTCATATATGCACACGCATATATAAAAGTACACACAAAGTCACGTGCTCTCTGTCAAGAAAAGCAGCAGATTGTTGTGCTCCTACAATTTATGTCTTTTTTCTGGTTATAAGTATATTTTATCATTTTATATAGTGAGAAAATACTTTTATTGCCAGTTAAAGGTGCTGGCCGCGACAGCTTTTCATAATAATCAGTAATTCACCTAATATCCTAGCTGAAAGTTGAGTTGTGGCTGCGGCAACTTAATCGCACTATTGTTCGCGGTGACGGTGGGCCTATTCTGATGGCTACGTGCTTACTACAAAATGAACTTCTGTGTTTTGCTAAGTTTAAGCTTAATACCATCCTGTTTGAAGATTTGGTGAAAATAATTGTAGATTTTTACAGCCTGGACCATGTTTCTGAAGCAAAAGATATTTTGTGGGACACTGTATTGAAGGACCGTGCAGGCAACAGACGTGAACTTCGACATATCAGACGTCGTGATAATGGATCAACGGCTTAGGCCAAGTCTGACACAGAGGATATGCTTAAAGCCCTTCAGACAGCTGACAAGGAAGGGTGGTCTTTGCCCATCTTCTGTGCGGTACATATGGACAATGTACCGAATGTAGCCAGCCATGGCTCGGGAATAGTTTCCCATATCTCCAAGCTGGAGCAAACGATCGGAGATCTACCTTCTGAGTTAGGTGGCAAGCTCAAGGACATCGAGCGCAGCATAGGTGTCTTAAAGCAGAAAAAGCGGAACCTTTATCTCGTAAGTTATACAGTCATGTTGTAGCTGATGCCAGCTTGGCGCAGCCCAGTCAGCCAGCTCGCGCTGATGTAACTGTTACTGGGACAGATAATGCCCAGCTTGTCCCTGGCCAGCCCCTCAGCAGACTGGAGGCCAAGACAGATGAAACGCCAGAACCCGGACCCACTGACAACATAGCTGGCTCGTCCCCTTCTGACACAGCCCTGCAGCTTGGAGACGCTCCAGCGGCTGAGGCGGCCGCAGGTAAGGATGAAACCCCGACTTCAGGAGCGGTGTCGAGCTCAGGTGCTGTATCAGCCTCTGAGTCATCAGATGACGGGTTTATACTCGTTACGAGAAAGAAGGGCAAGATAGCCTCAAAGCCTACAGAGAACTCTGCTTTGCATAGTAATACATCAAGGAGTATTTGTGGGTCTGGTGCCTTCCAGGGGAAACTGTTGGGTGTGCCTGCTCCTGTTAGGTGTGCTGATATATTTGTCGGCAGACTGGCCGCCTCTGTCTCGGCTGAGGATGTCAGACAACATATTATTGATTATACAGGGGTTGCTCAGGCTTTAGTTGTAGAAGAAGTATGTCACTGCCTCCAAAAATGGGGTTACCGGGGCTTCAAAGTATCTTTACCGACTCAATTCCTCGCTAGGATTCTTAAACCTGAGGCTTGGCCCTCTAATGTAACTGTAAAACGGTTTTTTGAGCGTAAGCCAATGGTAGTTAGCTAAATGTCACTATACTCTGTATGACCATCGTCAGATTATCCTCATACAACTGTCAGTCACTGAAAAGTTCAATTCAGGAAGTACGAAATATTTGTTCTCTAAATGATATAGTATTTCTGCAGGAGACATGGCTTGCTAGGTTTGAGCTGGACATTGTGAACAATATCCACGAAGACTTTGCAGGCTTTGGAACTGCTTCCTTTGATTCCTCATCTAACGTATTACGGGGAAGGCCCTATGGTGGATTAGCTATTTTATGGAGAAAAAGTATTCACGCTGCAGTTAGGGTGTGTCGGGTGCCTAACTGTGACCGGCTGATGCAGCTTGACCTTACCACTAGAGAGGGTCTGGTAACTCTGCTGAATGTGTACATGCCGACTGATTATAGGGACCAGGAAAGCTGTGATGAATATTGCATGTTGTTAGGTTTGATTCATAACATCATTGTACAAGTTAGGCCAACTTCATGCATGTATGCGGTGATAGGGGATTTTAATGCTCACAGCCATGGGTCTCGTTTTTACAAGGAGCTCTCAGAGTTTTGTGACGAAATTGGCATGCTTATCGCCGATGTTGAACCTTTGTCACCGTCCTCCTTCACATTCATTTGTTCCTCAGGAAGATCTACATCTTGGCTTGATCACTGTATTGCCAGTCCTATGTTTTACAACAAAGTAGAAAGTATTGGTATTAGATATGATTTCAGTACAAAAGATCATTTGCCCTTACAGCTTCACATGAACTTAATTGTAAAAGCTTCGTTACAAGGGGAGGCAAGGAATTTCGGACCCGATACTTTGAATTGGAAAAACGCTGATTCTCAGTATTTCTCATGTATAATGAACTTATCTTACAGTCCCTGTCAGAAAGCGGCTTGGAGATATTCAATAGGTTGAAAAGTCAGTGTAGCTCTGCTTGTACGGTTAGTGCACATTGTTCTGTCATCGACTTAATATGCGACTTACTGATAGAGGCAGTTATTAAGTCTGCATATTTAACAATTCCAAAGAATACTCGGAATGCACGACGACACATCTGCCCTGGTTGGGATGATATTGTTAAAGACGCTCATGACCAGGCTCGACGTGCTTTTCTGGTTTGGAAAGCGTGCGGGAGCCCTCAGGAGGGTCTAGAGGCTAGTAATATACGATACACTCGAGCCAGGTTCAAATACGCGTTTAGGGCATGTAAAAGCAACGTTAACTCCTTCAAAGCAGATAAACTAAGCGCCTCTCTACGAGGAAAACGTAACCTCGAGTTCTGGAGGTTAGTCAACAGGGATCTTGGCGGACGAGTTTGCCTCCCATCCACCTTGAATGGCGTTAATGGGGGAAGACAGATCACCGCCATGTGGAAGGAGCACTTTGAGCGTGTTTTTAATGACTCTTCATGTAAAAGCTCGGATGATGAACTCCTTGCCATATTAAACAGAGCTGATGACGGAATTGATATGTTTTCAGTCGACGAAATCACAGCAGCCCTCGCAAAGCTAAATACTGGGAGAGCACCTGGGCCCGATGGACTGACAAATGATCACATTCGACACTTAGGGAGATCCGTGCTCGCCCTCATCACGGATCTCTTCAATTTTATGGTCATTCATCATTATATTCCTCCTCGCTTAGCTCAGTCTCTTCTAGTTCCCATAGTGAAGGACAAAGCCAGCCCTCTTGACAATCCCAACAACTATAGAGCCATAGCTTTATCAGCTAGTTTATCTAAACTGTATGAAACTGCCTTGCTAGATCGACTGCAACAATATCTGGTCACAAATGACGCTCAGTTTGGCTTTTTAAGAGAGGTCACTCGACCACCCAGGCAGCGTACGTATTGAAAGAGACAGTAAATCACTACATTTCACTAGGCAGTCCTGTTTATGCTTGCTTTCCAGACGCAGCCCGAGCTTTTGACCGCGTATGTTTTTCAAAACTTTTGATGCTCTCTTAGCTAAAGGCTTACCTAATAGGTACGTTAAAATATTGAAGCAATGGTACTGCTCCCAAAATGTGGCAATCCAGTGGGATAAGGTACTTTCAGAACCTTTCACAGTGAATAATGGAGTCAGGCAGGGTGGCTGCACCTCTCCTCTCCTCTTCAGTATCTACATTGACAGTTTGCTTGATAAAGTACAGTCATCGAGATTAGGATGTCACATCAATGATTGTGCTGTTAACGTTCTTGCTTATGCTGACGACGTTGTCTTGTTATCTCCAACAAGACACGGCCTACAGGAACTAGTCACACTATGTGAAAACTTTGCAGTTGGGATGGATATAAAATTGAATGTAAAAAGACGGTCTGCATGATGTTTCACGGCAAGAAGATGCGATATCTCTTTGGTCCAGGTAGCAGGACAACCAGAATTGTGTTAGACGGTACCTAGCTTAGTTGGGTCGAGGAATTTAAATACCTAGGCCACATTGTAACTCCGACTCTTTGCGATGCCTCAGACATATCTAGAGCAAAAAGAGCAGTTTACTTTAGCACAAATAGACTGAAAGCTAAGATTGGCTATGCAAACAAAATGACACTTGCTAAATTGTTCCAAACTTACTGTGGGCATTTGTTCGGTAGTGTTCTTTGGAATATTGAAAACTCTAAAATGGCTCTCCGGAAATTTAGTGTGGCTTATCACTCCTGCATCAAGCGACTACTTGGTAAGCCACTGCATCATAGCAACCATATTATCTGTGAAGATTTTGATATTTTTACCTTCGCACTACAGGATGTAAAAAATAAGCTACTGTTTAAGAAAGCTCTTTCCACAAGTAACAACTCCATTTTAGCTACTTTGACGACTAGCAAAGTCTCTCTTGAAGGAATTTTAGCCCAAAAATGCTTGTGTATTAGAAGAAAATATGGCCACTTGGAATTAGATTTGGATAGTAGCTCCTACTCAGACATTAGGCGTTGCTTGAGAGGTATGATATTGCACAAAGCTGCAGAAATCAAAGAAGGCATTGGCTGATTTAATGTCGATTAGGGCTGCCTCAAACAGTGTTTTAGGCAAGTATTATGTATTATATAATGTTTATGTGTATTTGACGGATGAAATCTGATATGCACGTGTACTGATATGTGAGGTGTATGTGAATGCATGTGTGATATACACCATGAGTGTGAAATAAACATTATTATTATTATTATAACTGTCAAACCACGGTATTGCATGTCAGTTTCGCGACTTCCAGTTTCGGAGACATCTGTCAAAGGTGAAACTGGGCAACCCTCTGCTCCCACCGGACGCACCACTTATTGGGACGCAAATGTGCTCGGCCGGTGCCGGTTTCGGGGGCCCCCGTCCTGCCGCTGGGCTTCCGACGTCATTTTATCATTACTGTTTCCGTGTTTTGTGTGACAACGAGTGCTTACGGTCCGAAGCCATGAAAGATATACAGCTGATGAGGCGATTCCGCACCCTGGTATAGTCCATTTAATCTGGGAAAAGCGATCCTCCAAAGTCCAAAGGCTCAAAAACGCACGTGGATTTGTCTCCTCAGGCTATTTTCAAGGCTTAGTTTGGTGAAGAAAGATTAAAATGGCAGAACCGCAGCACCAAAATCTGGCGCCTGAACAGTTACAGTCCACAAATCACGTGTATTATTATATTTTGCCACATGGGGGATGGTTTTTCTTGGATTAAACGGACAAAGTCAACAAGATTGAACAGCACACTAATAACACCAACACAACTTGGAGCAGGTGAGGATGCAGATGCGCAGGTGAAGGTCAAGTAAATCCACCATTACATCAATAATTTATCGTAAAGCACGAAACGTACGAAACGTTGCGTTATGCAAATTTTTTATAAGCTGCAAAAATGTATGAAACAATTTCAAACAGCAATTCAACCTATTTGAACCTAAAACGATATACTCCGAACAACTTTGTAGTTTAAATGAACGTACCATATCCATACCATACCATATCCCATCAAGCGTACCAGAAGTCAGGCTACCTCATCTGAATCTACACACGAGAAAACTTTGTAGGTGCACGAAAGCCAAAACAATGGATAATGCGAGCAAGCACAAGCAATCCAACCAGGAAACAGAAATGTATATCAGCTTGAGTTTCATGGGATGGTAACATTGTAATCAAATTGTGTCAGGGAATCATAGGTAGAGCTCCAAAATGTCATCTGTCTTACTTTAAAACGTGGCTGCAAACGCCATTTTGGACCAGGTATCGGACGTCATCGGAACTACTTTTCCAGTTATTTGTCCTGCTTCGGATTTATCTTCTGTGATAACTGTTTGCCATAGACACAATCGCGATGATAATCTTCGTTACGGGCTTGCATTTTTTAATAGTTTTTTTCAATGCTGTTGCATTCTCGTTGGACCTAAGGACACCCTACTGACCAATTCTTGGACGTATTCTTGGGTTGGGTTCTCGAATTTTCCAGAGAAACTTGAGGCTGTCCTTCGGAGCTCACATATAGATTTCATCCTGACAGGAAGAGGCGTCGCCACCGGGGGGGGCAGGGGGTCCTGCCCCCCACTTTTTGGTAAAAATTTCCTGATCTCAGTCAAAATATGAGAAAACCGGACATCCTTATAACCAGCCGCTGCAGAAGGCAACGAGGAGCCCAAATTCGAACAGTATTTGGTCGTAACGTGGAAAGTTTTTTGTCAGCGTCAGTTTGAAGTTTGGCTGCCCCCCCAGCCCCCGTTCAAGTTGCCTGGCATTTTGCGGCGGTGACGTCATCGCCGCGATGCCGCAGGCGTTTTGCGGCTTGAAGTAGGGGAGAGTGGTCTAAGACGCCCAGGGTCGGTAAGAAGCCTTTTCAGTTCTGCTTGAAAACTATGCACAGCAGGCTATTTTTAATGTTCTTGGGGGATAGCAGACGGCTTGTCCTTTTTTAGGACGAGGCGAGAGCGCGGTTGGGAGTTTCGCCTGGTTTCGGTGAGTAATTCTTTATTTTTGTGTCTTTTATCATAAGATATTGTTTTGAAGTGTTCAAAATGCTACAAGACATCCGTCAGTTCGTCACCTGTAGGTCCATTGCTTACCAATATGATAATTTTGGCGTCAGAATAGCGTTTGATCGGATGCGCCGGAATTGTCTCTGATAAATAGCGCGCCATTTATTTTCACCATGAGAAGGCGGTAAGACGCCCCATGCAGATGGCTGCTAAGACGCCCAGGGGCGGCGTTTTACACTGCAGGAGAAGCGTCTTACACTATATACATGTCGATTAATTTTGGAATGTTTCACGGACAGTTGTACAATCATTTGACCATTTTTAGACACATTTCAGGACAGGGTCGGATCCAGCCCGTATGTTGGGGAGGGGGGCAACGGAGCCCAAAGTTGTGAAAAACATATTGTTTTTGAAAAGGGGTGGCGACGGAGGGCTTTGGGGACAAATGCCTTTGTCCCCACACCAGTGGCGGCGGATGTTATTTTCGGATGGAGGGCAATAATTTTTCCAGTGGGCCCCCTTGACGATGGGGACCCCCTCGACAGCAAAGGGCCCCCTAAAAACTGAGGAACTGTTGAGGGCCCAGTCAGGTCGTTCATGAACATTCAGAAAAGAACCAAGGAAAATTTTTCCAGGGGCCCCTCTGATAATTTTTGGGGGCAACTGCTCCCCCGCCCCCCTTATCCGCCGCCACTGCGTATCTATCTTTCAGAAATTTTGCGTCCACGAACAAGCCAGCGGTGCAGTTATGGGGTGGACTCCTTGAAGGAAGCACTCGCTGAGCTGAAAAAGGCGCATCCACACGTAGCGTGAGTAGGAATTTAACATTGCAGCTCGGACCCCCAGACGGCACCATCGTGGTGAAGTAAAAGAGCCGGGAAGGATTAAGAAAAAGAGGTGACCTCTTCCACCCACCAAGAGTCAGAGCCGAACAAGGTAGGTGACGACGCTCGACTGGATCAGCCATCAACTTCAGGAATGAGTTCAAGAGACCTACTCGAAGAACTATGCGCGTCACCAAAGGCGCAAAAAGGTCTCGTGGCAGAAAGGCCGAACATGCCGCGGTACTTACCTCGTCCCTCGTAAAGGCTGAGCTTAGAGCGAAGAGGCAAAGGATGGATCCAAAAGAAAAGGGCAAGGGTGCAAAGATCAAGAACGGTAAAAAGGGTCTGCAGCGAGCAAGTCCTGCGCTTCCAAGAATGCAGTGGCCAGATGCGATCAGAACGCGGACGCTCGATGCTTCGTCTGTGGAATGTGCTACCGTTTGTCCTGCGAACAGATGTTTGGGGGCGGGTAATGAGTGTGACAGATGGGCATGCATTCCGTGCACTGACGCGGATAAAAAACAGGTGGCACACACGTGTGACCTGTGTCAGTAGGACACAGGTCATATGTGAGCAAAGTTCTGGAAAGTTTGTTTCAGAGCTCGAACACCAGTGATGGTAGCTCAGTTTCACGCAGCACAGTGACGGCAGCTTATTTCAAAGCTCAAACACAGTGCCTGTATGTTAAATATCAGTGTGAATGCACTTTAAGCATGCGCATCTGTCTTATACTACCTTTTCAGTTCGAACACATGGTGTCTGTAGGCACTTTGTTTAAGCTCCGAAATGGGCTACCTCAGACTTTTCCGTATATGTTCTCAGGAATTGTTACAGTATTCGGGCAATATACTTTGTCACGATTTCCTACTGGTTTTCCTCAATTTGACTCTTGTCAGCAAAAAAAATTGTTCGTTCACAACAGTGAAATGTTCCGCTGCTTTGCCGAGTGTCATCCGCACCTCTCAAACATTGGAGTTATTTTTTTAACCAAAATTGTTCGCTACAGTTTTCCCCATTGATTTTATTATTAGTTTGTAAAACGCCCATGGGGTGGGCGTCCTATCCACCCCAGTGTGTAAGACGCCTTTTTGCAATGACTTACAAAACTGTTAAAGTTTTCTTACCTACTGCATTGCAAGAGATGATACTCTTCAATTTTGAAGAAAAATGATTGTCCAAGGCATTGAATGGTAAATTTGAGCAACACTGAAAGCCGTTTAGTAAAAATCCCTCTTTAACCTTAAGGGTGGGCGTCTTGCACCACTCTCCCCTATCGGCAAACTGGGCATATTTGACATGGTCAGTAAAGCTTGCAAATGACTGAAATACGTCAAAAATGGCTTAGTTGACAAGTTTGATCATATTTCTAGCCAGTATAGAGTTTCTGCAGCCCTAAGACCAGCCTGCAGGGACTTCAGGGGCTTTTCTCGCAGTGATGTTCCGTTGCTCTTAAGAGTCATTATCAGTGTAATAGCACTGTAATTTCATCCTTCACGTCATCGTTGCTTAGATGAAAATATGAAGTACGGGTCTTTCCAATGGAGGTTTCTTAGCGAGACGAACAAATTGTTTGAGGTACCGCGTGGTCGCGGGTTCAGGACTTATTTTGAGGAGGCTAGAAAACTCAAACCTCCCCCACTGCCAGTGGCGGATACAAGGGGACTAGGGCTCGAGCCCCCCCCAATGTTAGTATCTAGTAAATTCATAGGCCGATGCTGATGTGAGGCAATGGAGAGGAGGCTCGAACCCCCTTGCCCATACCCCAAAAAGTCCTGTACCCGCCACTGTCCCCCCACCGTAGCCTCCGAACAGCCTTTGCTTATACAGATGTTAGTAGACATCTCGGAGGGGTCCCCTCGAAATTTAGGAGGCTCGTGGGCCCCAGAACCTCCTTATATCCGCCACTGGTACCATAGGCGGATCCAGGGGACAAAGCCCGGGCGGGTGTCCCCCGATGGGCCCTCGAGGTCACACCTGAAATGGTCACAGCGCCTCCTGAAAGGTCGATGGTGCCACCTGAAATGTCGCTTCCCACCCCCCCCCACCCCCTCCACAGGATGCGGAAAGCAGCGCCTGCCGATAGGATTTGGCGCCCACCTGATGGGTTTTGCCAGCCAAAAATGGTGCCCCCTGGTCCGAATAAAGCCCCCTGGTCTGGTTGACACTCCCTCCCGGGAAGAATTGCCTCCCCCCGACTGGCAATCCTGGATCCGTCTATGACTAGTGCCCTGTATATATAAACAGCCCAATTACAATAACTTCGGGTAAAATTAAATCACATTTACAGGTTTCAATGGGGTGAGTCAGAGGCGTAGCCAGGGAATTTTTACGGGGGACAGGAGTGGTCCGGCAATGATGACAAGGGAGGGGGAAGAGTTGGCACTTGGTGGATTTAGGAGACAAGGGGGCATTTGGTCCTCCAATAGCCAATGGGGAGCACATCCCACGTCCATGCTGCTTTCGACGCCCATGACTGCAACTGTTAGAGCGATCGGCACGTGTTGCATTTAGGCCTTGAGCTGCGGCTATAAACGGGCTCTGAGATGCGATCTTTCCTACTATCGTTACTATTTCCATATTTGCCCAACCCCACTCCCTTCACCCTGTATGTCGTTTCATTGGTTTTTATTCTCTCTCGGGCCTGTCATGTTTCTCTTTTACAGTGTTGCGGCTCAGTAAAAACCGTAGTAGGATTGCCAGACTAGTATACTTTTTAGTATAACATACTAAAGCTACTAGATTTGTCAACATATTTCACTTCACAGACATTAAAGTGCAAACAAGTGTATTCCATGGCTCTTTTCTTAAATATCTAAACTTAATTTATCCAAAAACCTTAAATTTTAACCCTCAAAATAAGGCGATGTTTCCTTTCTTAGTGGATACCAAGAAAACAACCAAAATTTTACTAGTAGAAAACTTGAACCAACCTGGGATTCTAGGGCCTTGGCCCCCCCCCCACTTTTTGCCGGTGGCGACGCTTAGGCCGACAGGATTCACCTGATATAATGCAGTCGGAGTAGCGACCGTAAAACTGGCCACTCTCCGATGTGCCGGACATTAGAAAGAAGCTATACGACTTCGACTTCGTGAAGGTATTTGGGCTGGGTCGAGGGCGTACAGCCAGCAAATTCTCTGTGTTGCGCTGTAGTTGTAGCTGACACACTCGGGATGGCTGTAGCATTTGGGACAGCACAGGCAATGGCCTTGGTCACCTTTATGGTAAACTCTGCGCAGCACAAGTTCGTCCCATTTCTTTGGATATCCTGGTTCCAGTTCCCTGCAGGACCTGGCCGGCTGCATCACCGACAGCATTATCCAGATAGAGGCCAATCCAACCACACATCTCAGTGACTTCATACTTGCTGATTCTAAAAATGTTAAGCTACGTGGAGCAATAGCTAAGACTTTTATCAGTTCGAAGTACAACTAGGGTCACGCCACACCCCAACAGAAGGGTCAAGTAACTTGACAAAGACACAAACCCTTAAAGTTGAAGAACGCAAAATGTCTGTGCTCCTTCAGTCGCAACTGTTCGAATTCTGAGCGGGTAGAAGTAACTGGTGTGTCAAACTGGCACCGACAAGAGATGGTTTGTCACTAAGTTACTTGAAAACACGGGCAGTTTCATTAGCAAAATGGGAAACACTTTAATCTGCTGCTGATCTACAGCTGCTCTCGCGTAGCCTTTGAAACTTCAATAGTTCGAAGAGCCTCCTGTGCGTGGGTGCGTGCGTGCAGGTATGCAGGTGCGTGTGTGTAGTCCAAAAACGTGTCAAGTGGAATAATGCAGTAGAGCACAAAACCGACTGTTGGCGTGGACGGCTACGTTAAAGTGTATCCGCCGCTTCTGAACATGGCTGCCGAAGGTAACTTTTGACTGCAGCATTGACGATTTGTTCCTAACATTTATAGTCCGATATGATTCCGATAAGAATTCAATCCGAGTACGTGTGGTTGCTGAAATCACAACGGATGGAGCTGGCTTCCTCCTCTCCTTGTTGGAATTATCATAGCTTTTTCACCAGGCACGGATCCAGGGGTGTGCAGGTGCTCCGACAGTAATCCCATCACCCAGCGCCGTGGCGGACCAGCGACCCCTTCAGCGTGTGCCCTCAGGCAAAACTAGATTCAGAGGTCAGAAAAAACCTGACCTCGGGCGAAAATGCCTTGGAGGGGCTCAATGTAGCAGAGAAAGTCACCGGCCAAGGCCCACCCACGTCGCCGTCCCTCATCTGCTGCGGCTAGGCTTAGATGTTGCCTAGAAATCGAAGTCGAGAGCCGGCCAGGCATGGACACCGTAGAAGGCCGTGGGCCGTGGTGTCCCCCTCCTCGCGGCGGGCGAGGTACTTCGCCTCGGGGCAGGCAGGGTCGCTGCACTTCGTGCAGGACCGTCCGGCACGCCGGCCAATGTATTGTTGAGACCGACCCCAGTGATCCTTTGTTGAGACCGCCAGCCTCCTCCACAGATCCATTGTTCGCGACAATTGTTAGCAGTGCAGTTAATCCATCTAATAATCTATGAAATGCGATTTCATTTGTCTACAAACCCTTTGAAGGCTGTCACTATCTCTTCAGATGTACGTCATATTGATTATCTCTGTGATGCGTTATATGCGGTTAGCTTCTTATTTTCCAGAGGAAGCTAGGGATGTAGTTTCTTGAGGCTGCTTGCAGACGCCGCTCTGGCAGGATTCGCCTGCTGCGGTGCAGTCCGAGTCGTGGCGACAGAACTGGCCAGCACCTGACTTGCCCGGCATCACAAAAATACTCGTAATCGTCATGCTTTTGGAAGGTGTCCGGACCGGCCACTCCTTTGTAGAGCCAGCAATAGTTATATGATCTCGAGAAAGCGAAGCTGACACAGTCGGGATGGCTGTAGCATTTGCTGCAGCAGATGCAAGGGCCGTCTAGAGCGTGAAATTCCTTCAGCGAAATTGCCGTCAATTCCTTTGAGAATCCTCGTTTCAGTTCCATGCAGGCCCTGGACGACTGCATCACCGACACCATTATCCAGATAGAGGCCAATCCAGCCAAACATCCCGGCGACTTCATACTTGATGTTTCTCACAACACTTAGCTATTTGGAGCAATAGGTAATGCTTGTATCGGTTTGAAGTTAGCACGTGCATTGACAGGGGTACTTATCCGCCCCTTCGTTTTTTGGAGATATTAAGGAAACGGTGGTACGAAACACTGCCGTACTTGGTATACCTTTTTCATATCATTTTTACAACTTTCGTTAAAATTTTAAGGCTGGGTCAACTCAGGTCAAGTCACCAGTGCAGGTCAACTGATTTCACATTGAAAAATGTTTAAGATAGCATAAGTCAGAACAAAGTGAAGTTACCCGCTTGAAAGGCATATTCTATAAAACACTTATAGCATTCTAAAAATATAAATTATCTGAATTTTTTTATATCGATATGGTCAGGTACGAGCCGTAGCCTCTCCATTAGAGATACGGGGGAAAATGGTTTAAGCTGAATGAATAACTTAGTAATGAATGGTGATAGAGCGTACCCCTCCCACCCCTGCAAAGCAGAGTTGGCTCAGACCCCCGTCAATGCACGTGTTAAACTAGGGTCACGCTACAGCCCAAAAGAAAGGTCAAATAGTTATGCAATGATACAGACCCTGAAAGTTGAAGGACACAAAATGTTGGTATTCCTTCTCTCACAGCTATTCGGCTAGTAGCAGGGTAGAAGTGACTAGTGTGTCCGACTGACACCGTCAGAAAATCGTTTGTCGCTAAGCTTCTGGAAAACACCGCCTGTTTTAATTAGCGAAACGTTTAGCATTCATGGTGTATAGTTGTCAACGCAAAAGCCAATAGTGGACACGTTTATTTAATGTCGGAACCGGTGCAGTGCAACAATGTGTCGCATGAGCCTACTTAGCAGCATGACCAATTCATTTTTCATGTATCTGCTATGTTTCAACAGCCAAGCATGGATTGGGTGCCTCACCCCAAGTGTAAAGTTATCATATGAATTAGAATATCATATAAAATTTGCGTCCTTTCACAAGCGTTTATTTGGCTGTTAGGTTTTACTAGCAGCCAGGCTCAGTGGATGTGGGCTGCGTGGCCGACTAGCGGCAAAACGATGCGGCAGCAGAGAGAGCCCCGCTAAGGCTACATAAGCCGTGTGTAGGTTAGAACTGGGCTCTCTCCTGCCCGTCGCGTCGTAGAGGTGGGTCGCGCCGTGCGCGTGGCTGTGTGTGTGTGTGTGTGTGTGTGTCGTGTGGGTGTGAGTAGACGGGTGTAAGTGTGCGTGAGTAAGGGTGCGAGTGGTAGAAGGGTGGCGTTTTGTTGTGGGATTCATCGAATAATCTGCAGATTGCTAAGTCATTGTTCATTAGCCCAATTAGCCTTTTGAATCACCTGATTTGACTGGTCATCGGAGCTTGCTTTGCTAAATCATTGTTCGTTTGCCTATTAAACTTTTGTGTCACCTGATTTGAATTAGCATCGGGCCTCGTTATTTTGTGGATAAATTTAATGGGATAAATATAAATTACTGTGTCTGTGAAAGCCTTTCGAACGGGAAATGAGAGCCGTCTAATCGTTATCAAGCCAACGAGGGAGCCTATTCCCCGTGGCCGCTACCAGTGTGTCGGGACAGGAAAAGGGGGCAGGGGAGAGACATCATTTCACACAGAACTGTGCCTAAACGTGGTCCAGGGCCGTCTATCCGTTTGGCGTGTGGCAGGCGCTAAAAAGGGGGCCGTGATCACCTCTTGTCTGATGCGGCGACCGGTTGTATGTCTGACGGGACCTCTAATCCTCTTGCGCCTCGTGGTATCCCGGCTGCACGCTGGTCATTGCTTAGATTTCACGTTTCTTTTACGACCGTCGAGTCGACCCTGACGAGGGCTGCGAGTGGAGCGCTTCGTCGTTATACCGTGACTGGCCAGCGCGGTAGCCTCGGGCGAAAGCTCAAAGGAAAGTATGCGTGTTATATCTATACTAGTACCAGAATCCGACGGGATCTAGCGTCGCAGACCGGGCTCACGTAATGCGAGGAATGCCGGGGTCGGTGGTCCGTATTCAGTTCGTGGCTGCAGGCGCTGACGAGCGTGATGACCCGGGGCCGGGTGAGTCCTGGATTGAGTGACGGTGGCAGAGTCACCTTTCCTTTAAGGGATTCGTTCGGCTTCCGGAGGCCAGGCCACGTCAATGGCTTGATGGGATCCGAGTCTCGCCCACGGTCTTGGAACGTGGTGTGCGGGTCTCTTTTGTCTATTTCAGGACGGGGGCGGGGTCAGACCGTGAGACACGGGCAGAGTACTCGACCCTGAGGTCGCTCCCCGTGCACGGTCCCGCTGGGTGATACTCAAATCCAAGACTGGCTGAAGAATTAAAGGGGGGAAATCCGATGCGGGAGTGAATCCACGAGTGAACCTCCACAGTGGGGTCGTGGGTTTTACACAAGCGCCCGGCCAAGTTGGAACAAAAACAAGTGTAATTCAAAATAGTACCACTCAACCGCGCTGAAGTTTAGGAGAGCGACTGTTCAAACAATTACTTTGCTCTGCAGGAATAACTTATACGCTTCCTCTGTAAATTTTCTCTGTAAAATGGAGTCTCGTATTGTATGATACGGCGCATACTTGAGTGAGTTTGTGATACGGAAAACAAGTTTCTTTGCCAAATTAACCCGCGCCCCACCGGGGGTCCGGCGCCACCTTCGCCCCACCGGGGGGCATCGATGGCCCCCCTCTAACTCCGAAAATATGGGCGTTAGCGCAAATCTGCAAAGTGCAATAGAAAGCTCGCGTGAATTCAGTAAGAAATTACTTTGCATGTTTTAGTGCTCAGGTCAATGGTTTGACCTCCAGAGGTCAAATTAGGTCAATATCGGCTACTTTCACTCAAATATGCAATGATTAAGCAAACTGGTCATAACTCTTATGTCATTAGAGCTATTGAGACCTGGTAAAGTTCATTTGATAGGAAATTGCCAGTACTTTTTCCGCTATGTGGAACATAAAGACCTCCCGCCAGTGGTTTGACCTCCAGAGGTCACCTCGTGACCTAATATGACCTGAGGTCACGAAAGGTCACAAAGTGACCTTGCCGTATATCAAATGAAAGCCAGTGACAAGACAAACACGATGGTATTTGTTTCATTGCTCTAGCTTATTTAGGTCAAAAGTTATTGTCAAAATACTGTTTTTTGACGTCTGGTGACCTTGGATGACCTTGGAAAAGTCAAAAGGTAAATATGAACCCTGGGATCCGTGAAAGGGTGTCCAAAAACGCTGTTCTGAGCAGTCTGAGTATTTGCAATCATTTTTGTGGCTTTTATGTTATGAAACAGGTTTTCCCCATGCTTTTCCAATGGGAGAGGTCGCCTCGTGACCTGACCTCAGGGCACGAAATCGAAAAATCCCGGATATACACCTTGTAGACCCTGGAGGGGTCATGAAGTGTAGGAAGTTTCAAATCGATCGACTTTGAAATGTAGCTCTTACAGAGCTCTAAAGTTGAAGTGAGGTGACCTTGGTTGACCTCTTCTGGTGACCTGACCTTGGGTGACCCGGGGTAAAAAATTTCAGGGATGATGGGAAAATGATGCAGTGAGAGGCAGAGTCCTCAACCGCGGTGCTGCGCCTCGTTGTTTTGCTGCTATCCCGGAAAAACCTTAGGGGGCCATCGATTGCCTCCCCGGTGGGGTGAGGGTTAAAAGAAAGCGGTTTATTGCCTTATATAAGTAATATCATGGACATGATATGCACCCGCAGACATCAGTTATGTCCACCAATGGTCTCTTTGAGAATGGTCGAATAAATACGAGCACCTTACTATCCTATATCCTCCCACCATTGATGTGACCCATGGTGCGATTAGAAGGTGAACTGTTCAATGGAAAACCTGTTAATAATATTCGGTATCCTACAGGTTCTATTCAAGTCTCCCTTGCATACGCGGATCTAGGGGCGGGGCAAAAAGGGGCAGGTGCCGCCCCTAATCGACCTTTGGCATCCCCTGAAATGGTCACGGCGCCCCTCTGAAAGGCCACTTTCCACCCCTCCCCCAGGATGCGAAAATCGACGCCCACCTTTAGGATTTTGCGCCCACCTGATAAGTTTTGCAGGTCAAAAGTGGCACCCCCTTGGTCCGGGTGGCGCCCCCTCTCCCAAAAAAGTTGCCCCTCCCTGATCGGCAATCCTGGATCCGCCTATAGTCCATTTTTTTACTTTGGTCTGTTGAGGTGATAAATATTTGTTTCCCAGTCACAAATGAATGAAGGCTTTCAGCACTAGTGCTGAATTTTCGAAGACAACCAGTGATGCTATTTCAAATTATGAGTGCATGTGATTACCTGTGCGCACGTTTGCGTCTGGATTTTCAGCTTCCATGTCTCCATTGTTCCTAAATATTTCGAGGGAGGGCCGAAATCCATGCATCGTGGTTTTTGATGTTGTGCTTTCCAAACAGCACTCGGAGGTATTTATTGATTTCCGGCTGCTTCGGTGTAGCAGGCTGAAGTGCTTGGGCAATAAAATGCTCTTCATACGACACAAGTGAACGATCAAAAGAATTTGCAGGATTTCTCCACTGGCAAAGATCCTATACTCGGAGCTGTCAGCTATTTATTGGTAGCCTCCATCTGTGTTTCATTCGTAAAGTTCAATAGGAAATCGGATGGAATAGAAGTGCCATATTCCATCCGATTAGCGTTCGCACTGGACAAATGACACAGGGACGAAAGCTGAAAATAAATACCCGTATATTCCGATTTTATACTCTTTGCTGGACAAGTAATACGAATAAATGTGAGGGTTTACGATGCACCAACTGTTAGGGTTATACTTCGACAATGGCGACAGTGGCGCTGTGCAATAGTCGCGTTTACATGAACGTTTGTATTGGTCAGCTGGCTTGCTATCATGCGCGGTGCCAGGGTTGATTTTGGGGGGGACTGAAAGATTGTGTTACAGCACGAATAGATGTTGATTTGTTCTGGACTCGAAATACATATTTTTATAACACCAAATTGACTGTCATCTTAACCCTCGCCCCGGTGGGGGTATTTGAACACCCCTCGGGTTTTTCAGGCGGCACAAAAAAAACGGCACCGCGAAGTGCCGCTGGACTTGGCATACCTTACTCTTGATCAATTCAGCAATTTTCCCACAAATTTTAAGCTTGCGTCATCTCAGGCCAGGTCACCACTGCAGTTCAAGTGACCTCATCTCAAAAAAAGTTTAAGGAGGCATAAGTAAGAAATGGGTGAATCAATGGAATTGAAACTTATACCACACACTAGGCCCACCGAGTGCTACAACATATATTCGGGGACAGTGGCGGATCCAAGGGGGGGCAAAAAGGCATTTGCCCCCCAACGGAAAAGCTCGGGGTAAAACTATTTGTTCCCCCTCCCCAAAGCGATCAACCTCCTTTTTCCCCGACTGCTTTTTAGTTTATAAGCTAGATTTTGGTACTTCAACTCTTAACTTCCAACAGAACCAGTTAAGTTCAGTGTAAATATTGGGGCTTGGATAGGAAAAAAGTAGCTCGAGCCCACATTCCTTACCTTGTGAAGTGTTTCTGCTTTTCGCCTCCAATACCTAAAATTTCCCGACGGGTCATATTTTAGCGCAATTGATAAGTGACGTTTTTTTGCTTTCGACTTTGGTTTGCCCCTCCCAAACCGGCCGGCTAGATCCGCCACTGTTCGGGGATTTTCCACATCGATGACCTAAGGTCAAATGCAGACCATGACCTCTCCATTGGAAATACATGGGAAAAACAGAAATTGGGCTGGATTTGTGTTGATACAGCTGTGAATATTCCCTTATTCTCCAAATCGTAGTATCCTGGGCCACTTTCCAGGTTCATGTTGCCATGTTTTGGCTTCTGACCGCTGAGAGGTGATCTCGGCCTATGTAAGTAGTTTTCAGACTTAGGTAAATAGCTTTGCATGAAATGATGATACAGCTTTTATTTTGATAT
The DNA here is from genome assembly GCA_034440635.1 of Lepas anatifera. Classification (NCBI taxonomy): domain Eukaryota; kingdom Metazoa; phylum Arthropoda; class Thecostraca; family Lepadidae; genus Lepas; species Lepas anatifera. The sequence continues at coordinate 326,789 of JAOTON010001532.1, read as the reverse complement.
CACTGCGTTCAGATTGCCATTACGAGTCGATTGACATTCATATTGACTATTCAAGGGCTAAGAAGTGACCTTCATCTGACCTGAGGTCAGGTCATTTTTGCATTTTGACCTAGTATTGTCATATTATACATCATTCGATTTGCCGTGACGAGAAGATGCGAATGGTGCCTAAAAATGATTCTAGCCAAACTCTGCCAGCCTACTCAAAATTTCATTTTCTTTGACGTGACATGATGTCAATATTGACTTGAGTCTAAAAGTGGCCGATATAATTACTTCATGAATTTGTATGAGCTATCCATCAGCGCTCGCATTTTTCACTTTCCCGCATAGGGGCCGAGTTCTAGGGGGTGTTCAAACACCCCCCACCAGGGCGAAGGTGCTTCGGAGGCCCACTGGGGCGCGGGTTAAAAATCCACTCATCACGATGCTGAACGCGCGCTTGCTTAGACTGCCAAGCGCGACAAGCTCGCGTCAAGCAACGAGACAAGTGGGGTTTAAAGGTAACACTGGATTTGGTATTCTAAACAGATGAAAGTTGAGTCAAACGAAAAACAACAGATTTGGTGCTGTAGCCCAGTCTTTCAGTTTGTCCCCCAAAAACTCAGCCCTGGCAACGTGCGTTTTGGCTGGCTTTCTGCCGAGCGTGGAAAGTAGTCAATATCATTGCTTGTAAACAGGACTGGTGTCCGTTTTAAACTTTTTGATAACACTTGATCTGTTTGCATAAGTCGAGGGACTATCTGGGTACAAACGCATTTATTTTCGATATTTGTAAGAGTACACACACATAACTGTCAAACCACGGTATTGCATGTCAGTTTCGCGACTTCCAGTTTCGGAGACTTCTGTCAAAGGTGAAACTGGGCAACCCTCTGCTCCCACCGGACGCACCACTTATTGGGACGCAAATGTGCTCGGCCGGTGCCGGTTTCGGGGGCCCCCGTCCCGCCGCTTGGCTTCCGACGTCATTTTATCATTACTGTTTCCGTGTTTTGTGTGACAATGAGTGCTTACGGTCCGAAGCCATGAAAGATATACAGCTGTTGAGGCGATGCCGCACCCTGGTATAGTCCATTTAATCTAAAAAAAGCGATCCTCCAAAGTCCAAAGGCTCAAAAACGCACTTGGATTTGTCTCCTCAGGCTATTTCAAGGCTTAGTTTGGTGAAGAAAGGTTAAAATGGCAAAACCCCAGCACGAAATTCGGGCTTCTGAACAGTTACAGACCGCAAAACACGTGTATTATTATATCTCGTCACATGGGGGATGGTTTTTCTTGGATTAAACGGACTAAAGTCAACAAGACTGAACAGCACACTAATAACACCAACACAACTTGGAGCAGGTGATGTATATGCCCAGGTGAAGGTCAAGTAAATGCACCATTACATCAATAATTTATCGTAAAGCACGAAACGTACGAAACTTTGCGTTATGCGAATTTTTTATAAGCTGCAAAAATGTATGAAACAATTTCAAACAACAATTCAACCTATTTGAAACTAAAACTATATACTCCGAATAACTTTGTAGTTTAAATGAACGTACCATATCCATACCATACCATATCCCATCAAGCGTACCAGAAGTCAGGCTACCTCATCTGAATCTACACACGAGAAAACTTTGTAGGTGCACGGAAAGCCAAAACAATGGATAATGTCAGCAAGCACAAGCAATCCAACCAGCAACCAGAAATGTATATCAGCTTGAGTTTCATGAGATGGTAACATTGTAATCAAATTGTGTCAGGGAATCATAGGTAGAGCTCCAAAATGTCCTCTGTCTTACTTTAAAACGTGGCTGCAGACGCCATTTTGGACCAGGTATCGGACGTCATCGGAACTACTTTTCCAGTCATTTGTCCTGCTCCGAATTTATCTTCTGTGATAACTGTTTGCCATACAAACAATCGAGATGATAATCTTCGGTACGGGCTTGCATTTTTTAATAGGTTTCTTCAATGCTGTTGCATTCTCGTTGGACCTAAGGACACTCTACTGACCAATTCTTGGACGTATTCTTGGATTGGGTTCTCGAATTTTCCAGAGAAACTTGAGGCTGTCCTTCGGAGCTCACATACAGATTTCATCCTGACAGGAAGAGGCGTTGCCACCGGGGGGGACAGGGGGGCCTGCCCCTACTTTTTGGACAAAAATTTCCTGATCTCAATCAAAATGGGAGAAAACCGGGCATCCTTATAACCAGCCGCTGCAGAGGGCAACGAGGAGCCCAAATTCGAACAGTATTTGGTCGTAGCGTGGAAAGTTTTTTGTCAGCGTCAGTTTGAAGTTTGCCTGCCCCCCACCCCCCCCACTTTTTTGCCGGTGGCGACGCTTAGGCCGACAGGATTCACCTGATATAATGCAGTCGGAGTAGCGACCGCAAAACTGGCCACTCTCCGATGTGCCGGACATTAGAAAGAAGCTATACGACTTCGACTTCGTGAAGGTATTTGGGCTGGGCACCAGAGGGTACAGCCAGCAAATTCTCTGCTTTGCGCTGTAGTTGTAGCTGACACACTCGGGATGGCTGTAGCATTTGGGACAGCACAGGCAATGGCCTTGGTCACCTTTAGGGTAAACTCTGCGCAGCACAATTTCGCTCCATTTCTTTGGATATCCTGGTTCCAGTTCCCTGCAGGCCCTGGCCGGCTGCATCACCGACAGCATTATCCAGACAGAGGCCAGTCCAAGCACACATCTGAGTGACTTCATACTTGCTGTTTCTCACAATACTCAGCTACGTGGAGCAATAGCTAAGACTTTTATCAGTTCGAAGTAAAACTATTGTCACACTACACCCCAACAGAAGGATCCAGTAACTTGACAAAGACAGAAATCCTCAAAGTTGAAGGACGCAAAATGTCTGTGCTCCTTCGGTCGCGACTGTCCGAATTCTCGGCGGGTAGAAGTGACTGGTGTGTCAAACTGGCACCGACAAAAGATGATTTGTCCCTAAGTTACTTGAAAACACGGGCAGTTTCAATAGCAAAATGGGAAACACTTTTATCTGCTGCTGATCTACAGCTGCTCTCGCGTAGCCTTTAAAACTTCAACATTTCGAAGAGCCTCCTGAGCGTGCCAGCGTGCGGGCAGGTATGCAGGTGCGTGTTTGTAGTCCAAAAACTTGTCAAGTGGAATAATGCAGTAGAGCACAAAACCTGACTGTTGGCGTGGACGGCTACGTTAAAGTGTATCCGCCGCTTCTGAACATGACTGCCGAAGGTAACTTTTGACTGCAGCATTGACGATTTGTTCCTAACATTTATAGTCCGATATGATTCCGATAAGAATTCAACCCGAGTACGTGTGGTTGCTGAAATCAGAACGGATGGAGCTGGCTTCCTCCTCTCCTTGTTGGAATTATCATAGCTTTTTCACCAGGCACGGATCCAGGGGTGTGCAGGTGCTCCCACAGTAATCCCATCACCCAGCGCCGTGGCGGACCAGCGACCCCTTCAGCGTGTGCCCTCAGGCAAAACTAGAGTCAGAGGTCAGAAAAAACCTGACCTCGGGCGAAAATGCCTTGGAGGGGCTCAATGTAGCAGAGAAAGTCACCGGCCAAGGCCCACCCACGTCGCCGTCCCTCATCTGCTGCGGCTAGGCTTAGATGTTGCCTAGAAATCGAAGTCGAGAGCCGGCCATGCATGGACACCGTAGAAGGCCGTGGGCCGTGGTGTCCCCCTCCTCGCGGCGGGCGAGGTACTTCGCCTCGGGGCAGGCAGGGTCGCTGCACTTCGTGCAGGACCGTCCGGCACGCCGGCCAATGTATTGTTGAGACCGACCCCAGTGATCCTTTGTTGAGACCGCCAGCCTCCTCCACAGATCCATTGCTCGCGACAATTGTTAGCAGTGCAGTTAATCCATCTAATAATCTATGAAATGCGATTTCATTTGTCTACAAACCCTTTGAAGGCTGTCACTATCTCTTCAGATGTACGTTATATTGATTATCTCTGTGATGCGTTATATGCGGTTAGCTTCTTATTTTCCAGAGGAAGCTAGGGATGTAGTTTCTTGAGGCTGCTTGCAGACGCCGCTCTGGCAGGATTCGCCTGCTGCGGTGCAGTCCGAGTCGTGGCGACAGAACTGGCCAGCACCTGACTTGCCCGGCATCACAAAATACTCGTAATCTTCATGCTTTTGGAAGGTGTCCGGACCGGCCACTCCTTTGTAGAGCCAGCAATAGTTATATGATCTCGAGAAAACGAAGCTGACACAGTCGGGATGGCTGTAGCATTTGCTGCAGCAGATGCAAGGGCTGTCTAGAGCGTGAAATTCCTTCAGCGAAATTGCCGTCAATTCCTTTGAGAATCCTCGTTTCAGTTCCATGCAGGCCCTGGACGACTGCATCACCGACACCATTATCCAGATAGAGGCCAATCCAGCCAAACATCCTGGCGACTTCATACTTGATGTTTCTCACAACACTTAGCTATTTGGAGCAATAGGTAATACTTGTATCGGTTTGAAGTTAGCACGTGCATTGACAGGGGTGCTTATCCGCCCCTTCGTTTTTTGGAGATATTAAGGAAACGGTGGTACGAAACACTGCCGTACTTGGTATACCTTTTTCATATCATTTTTACAACTTTCGTTAAAATTTTAAGGCTGGGTCAACTCAGGTCAAGTCACCAGTGCAGGTCAACTGATTTCACATTGAAAAATGTTTAAGATAGCATAAGTCAGAACAAGGTGAAGTTACCCGCTTGAAAGGCATATTCTATAAAGCACTTATAGCATTCTAAAAATATAAATAATCTGAATTTTTTTATATCGATATGGTCAGGTACGAGCCGTAGCCTCTCCATTAGAGATACGGGGGGAAAATGGTTTAAGCTGAATGAATAACTTAGTAATGAATGGTGATAGAGCGTACCCCTCCCACCCCTGCAAAGCAGAGTTGGCTCAGACCCCCGTCAATGCACGTGTTAAACTAGGGTCACGCTACAGCCCAAAAGAAAGGTCAAATAGTTATGCAATGATACAGACCCTGAAAGTTGAAGGACACAAAATGTTGGTACTCCTTCTCTCACAGCTATTCGGCCACTAGCAGGGTAGAAGTGACTAGTGTGTCCGACTGACACCGTCAGAAAATCGTTTGGCGCTAAGCTTCTGGAAAACACCGCCTGTTTTAATTAGCGAAACGTTTAGCATTCATGGTTTATAGTTGTCAACGCAAAAGCCAATAGTGGACACGTTTATTTAATGTCGGAACCGGTGCAGTGCAACAATGTGTCGCATGAGCCTACTTAGCAGCATGACCAATTCATTTTTCATGTATCTGCTATGTTTCAACAGCCAAGCATGGATTGGGTGCCTCACCCCAAGTGTAAAGTTATCATATGAATTAGAATATCATATAAAATTTGCGTCCTTTCACAAGCGTTTATTTGGCTGTTAGGTTTTACTAGCAGCCAGGCTCAGTGGATGTGGGCTGCGTGGCCGACTAGCGGCAAAACGACGCGGCAGCAGAGAGAGCCCCGCTAAGGCTACATAAGCCGTGTGTAGGTTAGAACTGGGCTCTCTCCTGCCCGTCGCGTCGTAGAGGTGGGTCGCGCCGTGCGCGTGGCTGTGTGTGTGTGTGTGTGTGTGCGTGTGGGTGCGAGTAGACGGGTGTAAGTGTGCGTGAGTAAGGGTGCGAGTGGTAGAAGGGTGGCGTTTTGTTGTGGGATTCATTGAATAATCTGCAGATTGCTAAGTCATTGTTCATTAGCCCAATTAGCCTTTTGAATCACCTGATTTGACTGGTCATCGGAGCTTGCTTTGCTAAATCATTGTTCGTTTGCCTATTAAACTTTTGTGTCACCTGATTTGAATTAGCATCGGGCCTCGTTATTTTGTGGATAAATTTAATGGGATAAATATAAATTACTGTGCCTGTGAAAGTCTTTCGAACGGGAAATGAGAGCCGTCTAATCGTTATCAAGCCAACGAGGGAGCCTATTCCCCGTGGCCGCTACCAGTGTGTCGGGACAGGAAAAGGGGGCAGGGGAGAGACATCATTTCACACAGAACTGTGCCTAAACGTGGTCCAGGGCCGTCTAACCGTTTGGCGTGTGGCAGGCGCTAAAAAGGGGGCCGTGATCACCTCTTGTCTGATGCGGCGACCGGTTGTATGTCTGACGGGACCTCTAATCCTCTTGCGCCTCGTGGTATCCCGGCTGCACGCTGGTCATTGCTTAGATTTCACGTTTCTTTTACGACCGTCGAGTCGACCCTGACGAGGGCTGCGAGTGGAGCGCTTCGTCGTTATACCGTGACTGGCCAGCGCGGTAGCCTCGGGCGAAAACTCAAAGGAAAGTATGCGTGTTATATATATACTAGTACCAGAATCCGACGGGATCTAGCGTCGCAGAACGGGCTCACGTAATGCGAGGAATGCCGGGGTCGGTGGTCCGTATTCAGTTCGTGGCTGCAGGCGCTGACGAGCGTGATAACCCGGGGCCGGGTGAGTCCTGGATTGAGTGACGGTGGCAGTCACCTTTCCTTTAAGGGGTTCGTTCGGCTTCCGGGGGCCAGGCCACGTCAATGGCTTGATGGGATCCGAGTCTCGCCCACGGTCTTGGAACGTGGTGTGCGGGTCTCTTTTGTCTATTTCAGGACGGGGGCGGGGTCAGACCGTGAGACACGGGCAGAGTACTCGACCCTGAGGTCGCTCCCCGTGCACGGTCCCGCTGGGTGATACTCAAATCCAAGACTGGCTGAAGAATTAAAGGGGGAAATCCGATGCGGGAGTGAATCCACGAGTGAACCTCCACAGTGGGGTCGTGGGTTTTACACAAGCGCCCGGCCAAGTTGGAACAAAAACAAGTGTAATTCAAAATAGTACCACTCAACCGCGCTGAAGTTTAGGAGAGCGACTGTTCAAACAATTACTTTGCTCTGCAGGAATAACTTATACGCTTCCTCTGTAAATTTTCTCTGTAAAATGGAGTCTCGTATTGTATGATACGGCGCATACTTGAGTGAGTTTGTGATACGGAAAACAAGTTTCTTTGCCAAATTAACCCGCGCCCCACCGGGGGGTCCGGCGCCACCTTCGCCCCACCGGGGGGGCATCGATGGCCCCCCTCTAACTCCGAAAATATGGGCGTTAGCGCAAATCTGCAAAGTGCAATAGAAAGCTCGCGTGAATTCAGTAAGAAATTACTTTGCATGTTTTAGTGCTCAGGTCAATGGTTTGACCTCCAGAGGTCAAATTAGGTCAAGATCGGCTACTTTCACTCAAATATGCAATGATTAAGCAAACTGGTCATAACTCTTATGTCATTAGAGCTATTGAGACCTGGTAAAGTTCATTTGATAGGAAATTGCCAGTACTTTTTCCGCTATGTGGAACATAAAGACCTCCCGCCAGTGGTTTGACCTCCAGAGGTCACCTCGTGACCTAATATGACCTGAGGTCACGAAAGGTCACAAAGTGACCTTGCCGTATATCAAATGAAAGCCAGTGACAAGACAAACACGATGGTATTTGTTTCATTGCTCTAGCTTATTTAGGTCAAAAGTTATTGTCAAAATACTGTTTTTTGACGTCTGGTGACCTTGGATGACCTTGGAAAAGTCAAAAGGTAAATATGAACCCTGGGATCCGTGAAAGGGTGTCCAAAAACGCTGTTCTGAGCAGTCTGAGTATTTGCAATCATTTTTGTGGCTTTTATGTTATGAAACAGGTTTTCCCCATGCTTTTCCAATGGGAGAGGTCGCCTCGTGACCTGACCTCAGGGCACGAAATCGAAAAATCCCGGATATACACCTTGTAGACCCTGGAGGGGTCATGAAGTGTAGGAAGTTTCAAATCGATCGACTTTGAAATGTAGCTCTTACAGAGCTCTAAAGTTGAAGTGAGGTGACCTTGGTTGACCTCGTCTGGTCACCTGACCTTGGGTGACCCGGGGTAAAAATTTCAGGGATGATGGGAAAATGATGCAGTGAGAGGCAGAGTCCTCAACCGCGGTGCTGCGCCTCGTTGTTTTGCTGCTATCCCGGAAAAACCTTAGGGGGCCATCGATTGCCCCCCCGGTGGGGCGAGGGTTAAAAGAAAGCGGTTTATTGCCTTATATAAGTAATATCATGGACATGATATGCACCCGCAGACATCAGTTATGTCCACCAATGGTCTCTCTGAGAATGGTCGAATAAATACGAGCACCTTACTATCCTATATCCTCCCACCATTGATGTGACCCATGGTGCGATTAGAAGGTGAACTATTCAATGGAAAACCTGTTAATAATATTCGGTATCCTACAGGTTCTATTCAAGTCTCCCTTGCATACGCGGATCTAGGGGGCGGGGCAAAAAGGGGCAGGTGCCGCCCCTAATCGACCTTTGGCATCCCCTGAAATGGTCACGGCGCCCCTCTGAAAGGCCACTTTCCACCCCTCCCCCAGGATGCGAAAATCGACGCCCACTTTTAGGATTTATAGACCAATCTCCACCAAAAATTAAATCTGACACAAAAAAAAAACAACTCAATCCCATCCACATCACCATTTGGGCTTGAACACTATTCTGTTTGTTTTGTTGTATTTTACGGGCTTGCGCTTTGTAGGTATCTGAAGCGCCGTGCTTGTCTACATTAGAGCAGCATTTATGAAAACATTTTTCACCAAAATTTACCAGAGTAGTAAGTTTATTTCAGCGAAAATATTCCAAGACTTTTTAATATTCATTTTAAAATTTCACACATTTAAAAAATAAGCACAAAGTGTGTGGTGCATTTCTTTTGTTCCTGAGAATAGGCCACTTTTTGTGCACTTGTTTCATATATGACGCTTTTCTGGCTTGGCTTTACAAGCTGCTCAAGGTCGCGGAATCTGCCATAATTTGGATATTCTGTTTTTGTGTTCTGTATTCCTACGTTTCTGTACATTTTTAGTGTGGTGGGAGGGAAGTGTAAAGTAAAGGTATCTTGGGAAGGAAGTGCTGTTATGTTTAAAGCTTATAATAGAAGTTGTATTTCATAGAGGCCAGGGAAGTATCTCCACAAGGAAAATGCAACACATAATGTCAAGTATATTCATGTTTTGGTGTAATTTCAAAGGTTCCTTCTAAGGCTGACTGCTCTCCCCAGTATCTCCCCATAACTGACTAATTTATGTTTTGAAGTACTTCGATCAAAAACATGTTTTCTTTGTGCCTATTTCCTTGCTTATACTAGCTTTTTCTGAGTGGATTCTGCATCTTTTGGGCAATGAAAGAGCAAGATGAAGCTGTGGAAGGGTCGGTCAAACTTATCAACATTTGTTCTTGCAGCTAGAGTTACCAGGCCAATTTGACAATTATGGGCTCCCACTAGATAGTTTGTACCTGACATATTTACTTCACCATTTTTCGTAGAGGACATGGGAATGGCTCCATAAATAACATTTTCTTTTTACCTGGAGCAGAAATCTTCTGGAAAGAATTTTCTAGCTAGAGCTATGTGTTAATATCAATATGTTAGCAGCAAATTGGTTAAATGACTTCCTTTGAAATGGCATACTGACAATATGGAAGTAACAAATATGCTATCACAATTTATATTTTGTTCACCCATATATGACTTGAAGATTTTGAAGTAATCAGGATATTCATAAGATGACAGTACGGCATGGATGTGTGCAACTGTAGGCATTATTCAATATTTGATTTTAAATATTGATTCAGGTTTAAGTAACTTGCTTTTGACCATGGCATGAGTAACAGATAGAAAGCTAGAGCTTCATGCTTTTACATTCCGGATGTATGTCTAAAAGTCTCAAAATTAATTATAAATGCATTTTGAAGAGCTGCTGGTGCATGAATAAGATTATGTTTCAGTGGAAAAAACTAGGTCTGTACTGAAAAAGGCTTATTTAACTTACAGAAAATTGACTGAAGTCCCAGTTCAGTTGAAGCCCGGAATGAGCCTGGGTGAAGCCCGTTATCAGCCCGGCATTGGCTTAAATCATGCCTTCAGGCCCGGTCAAAGCCCGCGGGCCTGGGCCGGGCTTTTGCCCCGGGCCCCGGGCCTAGAAAGTCCCACCTCTACATGGACGGCTACGTTAAAGTGTATCCACCGCTTCTGAACATGGCTGCCGAAGGGAACTGACTGGCTGAAATGCATTGCAATGGGACCGGCGCACCGCTGCAGGGCGGTGCAGCATCTCTGTCCAATGCCAGACTCTCCGACACCCTACTTTGTTTGCTGTTGCATGGTTTGCCCAGTCAAAAGAAAGACGCAATGATTTTTAGGTTCTCAAAAACAGTGTAAGTAGTTAGATTAGATTTGACTGCAGCATTGCCGATTTGTTCCTAACATTTATAGTCCGATATGATTCCGATAAGAATTCAACCCGAGTACGTGTGGTTGCTGAAATCACAACGGATGGAGCTGGCTTCCTCCTCTCCTTGTTGGAATTATCATAGCTTTTTCACCAGGCACGGATCCAGGGATGTGCAGGTGCTCCCACAGTAATCCCATCACCCAGCGCCGTGGCGGCCCAACGACCCCTTCGGCGTGTGCCCTCAGGCAATACTAGAGTCAGAGGTCAGAAAAACCTGACCTTGGGCGAAAATGCCTTGGAGGGGCTCAATGTGGTAGAGGAAGTCACCGGCCAAGACCGACCCACGTCACCGTCCCTCATCTGCTGCGGCTAGGCTTAGATGTTGCCTAGAATTCCAAGTCGAGAGCCGGCCAGGCATGGACACCGTAGGAGGCCGTGGGCCGTGGTGTCCCCCTCCTCTCGGCGGGCGAGGTACTTCGCCTCGGGGCAGGCGGGGTCGCTGCACTTCGCGCAGGACCGTCCGGCACGCCGGCCAATGTATCGTTGAGACCGACACCAGTGACCCTTTGTTGAGACCGCCAGCCTCCTCCACAGATCCATTGTTTGCGACAATTGTTAGCAGTGCAGTCAATCCATCTAATAATCTATGAAATGCGACTTCATTTGTCTACAAACCCTTTGAAGGCTGTCACTATCTCTTCAGATGTAGGTTATGTTGATTATCCCTCTGATGCATTATATGCGGTTAGCTTCTTATTTTCCAGAGGAAGCTAGGGATGTAGTTTCTTGAGGCTGCTTGCAGACGCCGCTCTGGCAGGATTCGCCTGCTGCGGTGCAGTCCGAGTCGTGGCGACAGAACTGGCCAGCACCTGACTTGCCCGGCATCACAAAATACTCGTAATCTTCATGCCCCCAGAAGGTCTCCGGACCGGCCACTTCTTTGTAGAGCCAGCAATATTTATCCTGTCTCGAGAAACCGAAGCTGACACAGTCGGGATGGTTGTAGCATTCGCTGCAGCAGATGCAAGGGCCGTCTGGATGGTAAAATCCCTTCAGCGAAATCGCCGTCAATTCCTTTGGGAATCCTCGTTTCAGTTCCATGCAGGCCCTGGACGACTGCATCACCGACAGCATTATCCAGATAGAGGCCAAATCCAGCCAAACATCCCGGCGACCTCATACTTGATGTTTCTCACAACACTTAGCTATTTGGAGCAATAGGTAATACTTGTATCGGTTTGAAGTTAGCACGTGCATTGACAGGGTGCTTATCCGCCCCTTCGTTTTTGGAGATATTAAGGAAACGGTGGTACGAAACACTGCCGTACTTGGTATACCTTTTTCATATCATTTTTACAACTTTCGTCAAAATTTTAAGGCTGGGTCAACTCAGGTCAAGTCACCAGTGCAGGTCAACTGATCTCACATTGAAAAATGTTTAAGATAGCATAAGTCAGAACAAGGTGAAGTTACCCGCTTGAAAGGCATATCCTATAAAACACTTATAGCATTCTAAAAATATATATTATCTGAATTTTTTATATCGATATAGTCAGGTACGAGCCGTGGCCTCTCCATTAGAGATACGGGGGAAATGGTTTAAGCTGAATGAATAACTTAATAATGAATGGTGATAGAGCGTACCCCTCCCAACCCTGCAAAGCAGTGGTGGCTCAGACCCCCGTCAATGCACGTGTTAAACTAGGGTCACGCTACAGCCCAAAAGAAAGGTCAAATAGTTATGCAATGATACAGACCCTGAAATTTGAAGGACACAAAATGTTGGTATTCCTTCTCTCACAGCTGTTCGGCCACTAGCAGGGTAGAAGAGACTAGTGTGTCCGACTGACACCGTCTGCAAATCGTTTGTCGCTAAGCTTCTGGAAAACACCGCCTGTTTCCATTAGCGAAACGTTTAGCATTCATGGTTTATAGTTGTCAACGCAAAAGCAAATAGTGGACCAGAGGTGCAGAAACTTGCCAACTCGGCTACCGGAGTTTGTGACACATTTACGAAAATTGAAGTGCATAATTGTGACAAAATAGCGATCCTGAGACTGTATGGCTCAAGATCAAACCCCATATTTTCGAAATAGAGAATGAAGCGTGTAGGGAATATTTTAACTTAGCGGCTCTGTTCTTCAATTGCACAGCGTACCATTAGTAATACAATATTGGTTTTGTGTTCAGTTTCTACTAAAACGAGGGACCCCCGCTGCAGAAAACCCGCAAACCGCTGTCACAGTTGCCAGATTTTAACATGCAGCCCCATGGGGCTGATTGTTAGTAGTTTGCAGAAAGTTGTCGCCTAGATACCGGAAATGTGACAGTCAATTTTTTCAAGAAATACACGATTGTGGGCATATTCAAGGCATTAACGATAACGCAGATACTTTATCAAGTACTTCTCTGTCCATTTTTTTCAGGTTAAATCATATTTACAGTTTGAGTGTCTTCGATTTATTGGCCCATATTTCTTCGAATTTAGTATTAAGTACGCCTAAAAGCTACTAATAAAAGTACTAAGTGACTGAGAAAATAAACATAGCAGGGCAGCAATTCTACTTAAACTGCGCAACAGCGACAAGACAAGTTAGAAATGTTTATGTGATGTAGAGCCTGCCAAAAATTTAAACAGGCGAGAAGCCACTTATTTTGAGGGCATATTCATTAGGTATGTTTAAGATAAGTGCAGGCTAAAACTAGCTAGAATAAATATTGCTGCCCATGGCTAATCTAAGATGAATGTAGGCTATTGTAAGACTGATGCACTTTCCCATATCAAGCCTGGTTTTTCATTCCTTAGCCTGCTTGTGCCTTAGTTTATTTGTGCCCTAGATTGGTTAGATAGATTTGGAGCTGGAGGAAGTTGGGAGAGTTGGCGCCAGCAACAGGCTGGCAACAACAGTGATTCAGGTGAGTTTTCATGATCAAATTATCATATCAATATTGTACAGATAGCAAATGTGTGCTAATGCAGTCCTCCACAAAGTGTTAACACCCACACTGGAGAGGGGCCTGGGACTAACGTGCACTGGAGGGGGCCGAGTAGACCCCCTTCTTATCTCAGAAAATCACAGCAAATCTCAGAAAGAAACAGACTTCGAAAAACGTTGGTTGGGGGTGTGTTGCTTACTACCAGTGGTGGTAAGCAACGCACAGGACCTGAACTGCATGGAGTTAAAGCAGGATTTTGACTACACTGGATTTTTTGGTATGTGAATTCCAATACCTCTGTACCTATTAGGGCAATAGGCATAACTTTACATCTATGCAGGCTAGTTGCCTCAGTTTTTACTGCAAAAAGGAATGACCAGGCAGGTGATGATCGTGAGTGGGATGCAAATTTTAAGCATTTGATGTGTTTATAAAAATGCTACCAAAGGTCCACTTTACCAACACATTTTAGGTAGATTTAAATACTATGTTGACATTGACATTTTCCCTTTTGTTGATATGTGAGATAGAAGTTTAGTGGGGGGGGAAGCTGTGGTTAGGGTTCCCAATTGTGTGTACATGTACCCTCCCATTGATAGGTATGTTCCCAATAATGACTATTTTCATGATAATTGCTACATGTAATCATGTGGAAAAGTACCATAATTGGAAACACTCCTTCCAAAAATGGAAACTTCTTCAAAAAGGAAATGCATGTCATTGGAGGAAACTGCAGTCAGAGTTGCCAATAATAGTTATGACCCCAATACTGGAAAAATGACCCATAATTGGAAATTTTCCTTCCAAAAACAAAAACATGATCTATAAATGAAAACTCAGTTTACTACTTTCATGCTGTAATGGTTTGGTGCTAAAACCTTGTCTGCTGCAAAAAGTAAGGGACAGGTAGAGGAAATTCAGCATATTGGAAATAGTATTCAAGTATACAATTATTATTTCCAGCTCTGTGTGACAGAGGAGGCATACGTCGGATTGAGTTTGTGACAGCCAGCATACTTTCTGCACCTCTGTAGTGGACACGTTTATTTAATGTCGGAACGGGTGCAGTGGAACAATGTGGCGCATGAGCCTACTTAGCAGCATGACCAATTCATTTTCAATGTTTCAACAGCCAAGCAAGGATTGGGTGCCTCACCCCAAGCGCCCGGCCAAGTTGGAACAAAAACAAGTGTAATTCAAAATAGTACCACTCAACCGCGCTGAAGTTTAGGAGAGCGACTGTTCAAACAATTACTTTGCTCTGCAGGAATAATTTATACGCTTCCTCTGTAAATTTTCTCTGTAAAATGGAGTCTCGTATTGTATGACACGGCGCATACTTGAGTGAGTTTGTGATACGGAAAATAAGTTTCTTTGCCATATTAAAAGCGGCTTATTGCCTTATATAAGTAATATCACGGACATGATATGCACCCGCAGACATCAGTTATGTCCACCAATGGTCTCTTTGAGAATGATCGAATAAATACGAGCACTTTACTATCCTATATCCTCCCACTATTGATGTGACCCATGGTGCGATTAGAAGGTGAACTATTCAATGGAAAACCTGTTAATAATATTCGGTATCCTACAGGTTCTATTCAAGTCTCCCTTGCAGACGCGGATCTAGGGGGCGGGGCAAAAAGGGGCGGGTGCCGCCCCCAATCGACCTTTGGCGTCCCCTGAAATGGTCACAGCGCCCCTCTGAAAGGCCACTTTCTACCCCTCCCCCCAGGATGCGAAAATCGACGCCCACCTTTAGGATTTTGCGCCCACCTGATAAGTTTTGCAGGTCAAAAGTGGCACCCCCTTGGTCCGGGTGGCGCCCCCTCTCCCAAAAAGTTGCCCCTCCTGATCGGCAATCCTGGATCCGCCTATAGTCCATTTTTTTACTTTGGTCTGTTGAGGTGATAAATATTTGTTTCCCAGTCACAAATGAATGAAGGCTTTCAGCACTAGTGCTGAATTTTCGAAGACAACCAGTGATGCTATTTCAAATTATGAGTGCATGTGATTACCTGTGCGCACGTTTGCGTCTGGATTTTCAGCTTCCATGTCTCCATTGTTCCTAAATATTTCGAGGGAGGGCCGAAATCCATGCATCGTGGTTTTTGATGTTGTGCTTTCCAAACAGCACTCGGAGGTATTTATTGATTTCCGGCTGCTTCGGTGTAGCAGGCTGAAGTGCTTGGGCAATAAAATGCTCTTCATACGACACAAGTGAACGATCAAAAGAATTTGCAGGATTTCTCCACTGGCAAAGATCCTATACTCGGAGCTGTCAGCTATTTATTGGTAGCCTCCATCTGTGTTTCATTCGTAAAGTTCAATAGGAAATCGGATGGAATAGAAGTGCCATATTCCATCCGATTAGCGTTCGCACTGGACAAATGACACAGGGACGAAAGCTGAAAATAAATACCCGTATATTCCGATTTTATACTCTTTGCTGGACAAGTAATACGAATAAATGTGAGGGTTTACGATGCACCAACTGTTAGGGTTATACTTCGACAATGGCGACAGTGGCGCTGTGCAATAGTCGCGTTTACATGAACGTTTGTATTGGTCAGCTGGCTTGCTATCATGCGCGGTGCCAGGGTTGATTTTGGGGGGGACTGAAAGATTGTGTGACAGCACGAATAGATGTTGATTTGTTCTGGACTCGAAATACATATTTTTATAACACCAAATTGACTGTCATCTTAACCCTCGCCCCGGTGGGGGTATTTGAACACCCCTCGGGTTTTTCAGGCGGCACAAAAAAACGGCACCGCGAAGTGCCGCTGGACTTGGCATACCTTACTCTTGATCAATTCAGCAATTTTCCCACAAATTTTAAGCTTGCGTCATCTCAGGCCAGGTCACCACTGCAGTTCAAGTGACCTCATCTCAAAAAAGTTTAAGGAGGCATAAGTAAGAAATGGGTGAATCAATGGAATTGAAACTTATACCACACACTAGGCCCACTGAGTGCTACAACATATATTCGGGGACAGTGGCGGATCCAAGGGGGCAAAAAAGGCATTTGCCCCCCCCAACGGAAAAGCTCGGGGTAAAACTATTTGTTCCCCCTCCCCAAAGCGATCAACCTCCTTTTTCCCCGACTGCTTTTTAGTTTATAAGCTAGATGTTGGTACTTCAACTCTTAACTTCCAACAGAACCAGTTAAGTTCAGTGTAAATATTGGGGCTTGGATAGGAAAAAAGTAGCTCGAGCCCACATTCCTTACCTTGTGAAGTGTTTCTGCTTTTCGCCTCCAATACCTAAAATTTCCCGACGGGTCATATTTTAGCGCAATTGATAAGTGACGTTTCTTTTGCTCTCGACTTTGGTTTGCCCCTCCCAAACCGGCCGGCTAGATCCGCCACTGTTCGGGGATTTTCCACATCGATGACCTAAGGTCAAATGCAGACCATGACCTCTCCATTGGAAATACATGGGAAAAACAGAAATTGGGCTGGATTTGTGTTGATACAGCTGTGAATATTCCCTTATTCTCCAAATCGTAGTATCCTGGGCCACTTTCCAGGTTCATGTTGCCATGTTTTGGCTTCTGACCGCTGAGAGGTGATCTCGGCCTATGTAAGTAGTTTTCAGACTTAGGTAAATAGCTTTGCATGAAATGATGATACAGCTTTTATTTTGATATCACTGCGTTCAGATTGCCATTACGAGTCGATTGACATTCATATTGACTATTCAAGGGCTAAGAAGTGACCTTCATCTGACCTGAGGTCAGGTCATTTTTGCATTTTGACCTAGTATTGTCATATTATACATCATTCGATTTGCCGTGACGAGAAGATGCGAATGGTGCCTAAAAATGATTCTAGCCAAACTCTGCCAGCCTACTCAAAATTTCATTTTCTTTGACGTGACATGATGTCAATATTGACTTGAGTCTAAAAGTGGCCGATATAATTACTTCATGAATTTGTATGAGCTATCCATCAGCGCTCGCATTTTTCACTTTCCCGCATAGGGGCCGAGTTCTAGGGGGTGTTCAAACACCCCCACCAGGGCGAAGGTGCTTCGGAGGCCCACTGGGGCGCGGGTTAAAAATCCACTCATCACGATGCTGAACGCGCGCTTGCTTAGACTGCCAAGCGCGACAAGCTCGCGTCAAGCAACGAGACAAGTGGGGTTTAAAGGTAACACTGGATTTGGTATTCTAAACAGATGAAAGTTGAGTCAAACGAAAAACAACAGATTTGGTGCTGTAGCCCAGTCTTTCCAGTTTGTCCCCCAAAAACTCAGCCCTGGCAACGTGCGTTTTGGCTGGCTTTCTGCCGAGCGTGGAAAGTAGTCAATATCATTGCTTGTAAACAGGACTAGTGTCCGTTTTAAACTTTTTGATAAGACTTGATCTGTTTGCATAAGTCGAGGGACTATCTGGGTACAAACGCATTTATTTTCGATATTTATAAGAGTACACACACATAACTGTCAAACCACGGTATTGCATGTCAGTTTCGTGACTTGCAGCGGGACTTTTAGTTTCGTGACTTCCAGTTTCGGAGACTTCTGACAAAGGTGAAACTGGGCACCCCTCTGCTCCCACCGGACACACCACTTATTGGGACGTAAATGTGCTCGGCCGGTGCCGGTTTCGGGGGCCCCCGTCCCGCCGCTTGGCTTCCGACGTCATCTTATCCCTGTTTCCGTGTTTTGTGTGACAATGAGTGCTTACGGTCCGAAGCTATGAAAGATATACAGCTGATGAGGCGATTCCGCACCCTGGTATAGTCCATTTAATCTGGGAAAAGCGATCCTCCAAAGTCCAAAGGCTCAAAAACGCACGTGGATTTGTCTCCTCGGGCTATTTTCAAGGCTTAGTTTGGTGAAGAAAGGTTAAAATGGCAAAACCCCAGCACGAAATTCGGGCGTCTGAACAGTTACAGACCGCAAATCACGTGTATTATTATATCTCGCCACATGGGGGATGGTTTTTCTTGGATTAAACGGACTAAAGTCAACAAGATTGAACAGCACACTAATAACACCAACACAACTTGGAGCAGGTGATGTATATGCCCAGGTTTTTTATAAGTTGCAAAAGGTATGAAACAATTTCAAACAATTCAACCTATTTGAACCTAAAACTATATACTCCGAATAACTTTGTAGTTTAAATGAACGTACCATATCCATACCATACCATATCCCACCAGGCGTACCAGAAGTCAGGCTACCTCATCTGAATCTACACACGAGAAAACTTTGTAGGTGCACGAAAGCCAAAACAATGGATAATGCGAGCAAGCACAAGCAATCCAACCAGGAAACAGAAATGTATATCAGCTTGAGTTTCATGGGATGGTAACATTGTAATCAAATTGTGTCAGGGAATCATAGGTAGAGCTCCAAAATGTCATCTGTCTTACCTTAAAACGTGGCGGCAGAGACCATTTTGGAACAGGTATTGGACGTCATCGGAACTACTTTTCCAGTCATTTGTCCTGCTCCGGATTTATCTTCTGTGATAACTGTTTGCCATACACACAATCGAAATGATAATCTTCGGTACGGGCTTGCATTTTTTAATAGGTTTTTTCAATGCTGTTGCATTCTCGTTGGACCTAAGGACACTCTAATGACCAATTCTTGGACGTATTCTTGGGTTGGGTTTTCGAATTTTCCAGAGAAACTTGAGGCTGTCCTTCGGTGCTCACATACAGATTTCATCCTGACAGGAAGAGGCGTTGCCACGGGGGGGGCAGGGGGGCCTGCCCCAACTTTTTGGACAAAAATTTCCTGATCTCAATCAAAATGGGAGAAAACCGGACATCCTTATAACCAGCCGTGCAGAAGGCAACAAGGAGCCCAAATTCGAACCGTATTTGGTCGTAACGTGGAAAGTTTTTGTCAGCGTCAGTTTGAAGCTTGGCCGCCCCCCCACTTTTTGCCGGTGGCGACGCTTAGGCCGAAAGGATTCACCTGATATAATGCAGTCGGAGTAGCGACCGCAAAACTGGCCACTCTCCGATGTGCCGGACATTAGAAAGAAGCTATACGACTTCGACTTCGTGAAGGTATTTGGGCTGGGCACCAGAGGGTACAGCCAGCAAATTCTCTGTGTTGCGCTGTAGTTGTAGCTGACACACTCGGGATGGCTGTAGCATTTGAGACAGCACAGGCAATGGCCTTGGTCACCTTTAGGGTAAACTCTGCGCAGCACAATTTCGCTCCATTTCTTTGGATATCCTGGTTCCAGTTCCCTGCAGGCCCTGGCCGGCTGCATCACCGACAGCATTGTCCAGATAGAGGCCAGTCCAAGTGCACATCTCAGTGACTTCATACTTGCTGTTTCTCACAATACTCAGCTACGTGGAGCAATAGCTAAGACTTTTATCAGTTCGAAGTACAACTATTGTCACACTACACCCCAACAGAAGGGTACAGTAACTTGACAAAGACACAAATCCTCAAAGTTGAAGGACGCAAAATGTCTGTGCTCCTTCGGTCGCGACTGTCCGAATTCTGGGCGGGTAGAAGTGACTGGTGTGTCAAACTGGCACCGACAAGAGATGGTTTGTCACTAAGAGACTTGAAAACACGGGCAGTTTCATTAGCAAAATGGGAAACACTTTTATCTGCTGCTGATCTACAGCTGCTCTCGCGTAGCCCTTAAAATTTCAACAGTTCGAAGAGCCTCCTGTGCGTGCCAGCGTGCGTGCAGGCACGCAGGTGCGTGTGTGTAGTCCGAAAACTTGTCAAGTGGAATAATGCAGTAGAGCACAAAACCTGACTGTTGGCGTGGACGGCTACGCTGAAGTATATCCGCCGCTTCTGAACATGGCTGCCGAAGGGAACTGACTGGCTGCAATGCATTGCAAAGGGACCGGCGCACCGCTGCAGGGCGGTGCAGCATCTCTGTCCAATGCCAGACTCCCCGACACCCTACTTTGTTTGTTGTTGCATGGTTTGCCCAGTCAAAAGAAAGACGCAATGATTTTCAGGTTCTCAAAAACAGTGTAAGTAGTTAGATTAGATTTGACTGCAGCATTGACGATTTGTTTCTAATATCTATAGTTCGATATGATTCCGATAAGAATTCAACCCGAGTACGTGTGGTTGCTGAAGTCAGAACGGATGGAGCTGGCTTCCTCCTCTCCTTGTTGGAATTATCAAAGCTTTTTCACCGGGCACGGATCCAGGGGTCTGCAGGTGCTCCCCCACAGTAATCCCATCACCCGGCGCCGTGGCGGTACGTTATGGTACCATGGTACAAGTATTATGTCAGGTAACACGTACTGTGTACGTACTGGTGTAAGTTGATGTGGTAGCTGGACCGTCATCGATCCATGATCTGTTTGCCTGAACAATCCCACCAAACTCAACCCTTGGGCAGACACTTTTGACTCGACCGCCCCCGGGGACGCATCTCCTGTGGTCCCTTGACCACTGAAGACTGACAGTGTCTAAAGAACTTTGATTCAGGCACATAATTGATCGGCGTCGTTTCGGCCTTGCCTGTTTTGCCTGGTGTGTGCTGATTTATCTTCATACAAACGGCATCAGCATGATCATAATGGGCATATCATAGGCAATATTATCATCAGCATATAAACTAGCCGCTGCGGAAGCTGATATATATGCAACGTGGAGCTCACGGCAAGCTGATGAAACATACAGATATCAGAATGAATCACAAGCTTGAGTCCGGTTCCCCTGACACGCCAGCGGGGTATGAGAGATATTAACCGAGTAAGACGACGAAACATTATCCAGGTGAGAGGGTGAAACAAGCGCCACATGGGGGACCGTCCCTGTGCAGAAAGAACAACAGCGAAACTTAGCTTCTAAATCAACCCTTCATTTGGGGAGCTGCTCGTTCGGGTGGTGGGGTCGGGGTCTCCGTGACAAGTCTCGTGATGACTTTAGTGAGAATCCGACTCCAGCAGCCGTAATAGGAAATAACTGGACAAAATTTGTTTTGTGGAAAAATCACAATTAATCACCACGTATTTATAATATTTTTTCGCTCTTTCTTACCTTTTCCATACTTGGAGCATCACCTTCTTCTCACTTTTCAGATCAATCTCTAGAGGACCAAATGTAATCAGATTCCCTTCCCTACCTCCCCCCCGCCGGTACCTGACTCGTGCATCCTGCCGGGCAGCGGAGTACCACAGCCCTGTACTCGTAGTTGCCCGTCTCCTACCCGGTACATGGCCTCCTGCAGGGCTGCATAACTGTACTCCTCGTCATCCATCTCCTGTGGAGATCATCATCCATTATCATCATCATCATTATCACCATCCATCCATCATCATCATCATTATCACCATCCATCCATCCATCATCATCATCATCATCATCATCATCATCCATTATCATAATCACCATCCATCATCATCATTATCCATCATCATCATCATCGCCATTCATCACGTAAAGAGAAAGAGCTACAAAAAGCTAACTACAAACCGGTGTGTACAAATAACGAGCGGTCACACAACAGTGCTTGCGAAAGATGGTGTTCAGCGGTTTGTGTAGGAGAATGTAGAATGTGTCGGGGAGGTGGGAGTGTGCATATCGGATCCTGAGTTCGGGTGTCTGAACGGGAGGAGCCGTCTGCATCTTTGGCGGAGACAGGTAGAGTGGTCAGAAAATTGAGCTTGTTTTGGATGTAGTTGTATATTTAGATGTTCGCCTTTGTTTGATTTAGCTTTTTTTTAGCTAAATATTGGACTCTGATACATCACCCGGGTTTTTATTCTATTTATTTTATTTTATTAGGGCCACTCCCAACAGGCACACTTGCCCAATTACAGGGAGTATTGGCGTGGTTGTTTAAGGATCCTCTCCCACCGAGTCAGATCGGACACGGGAAGGCGGTTTCCCCGCCGTGTGGATTGAACCCACGTTAATCCATGCTGTCCGATCTGCAGACAGGCAATGAAGCCACTAGGCCGCCCGGGTTTCCCAAAGTGAACTGGCCCGCATTGTTCGAGAACACTTCGGAGCGGTCGAGATCGGCTGGGAGTGTTCTCGGCTGCGACCCACTTCAGAAGGGGGCGAAGGGGATTCGTGGAAGTGAGTGGAGGGTTGTCGGAATGAAAGCTGTTTTTTTTGTGTTTGTCACGATGGTGTCTTCAGCGGTGTGGGGTTTTGTTAATAGGATATGTGACTCTGATAATCGCAACATGAATGTATGTGCGATCCGGAATAGTTTGTTCTATAGTGAGATTTGGCTTTTACACCGAAAACCAGAAAGGCCTGCGTATATGCCTCTCTATTGAAGAATCGTAAAGTGTGTGTACAAATGAAGATGTTTTTCAAATTAGTAACTGGACCTCGAGTCTATAAATGAAGGATTCTCTCCCCCCTCCTCTCCCCCTCCTCTCTCTCTCTCTCTCTCGCTCTCTCTCTCTCTCTCTCTCTCTCTCTCTCTCTCTCTCTCTCTCTCTCTCTCTCTCTCTCTCTCTCTCTCGCCTGGAGAACACTGCACAGGCATGCTCTATAGGGGGCGCTGGGTGTGCAGAGGGCGCACCCCGCGTGCCCCAGCTATCCTCACAGCACAGCCTTTACCCATGTGTAAGCGTGATGCATCGGATTTACCAGGAAGGTGACAATCTGCTCCTGGGTTAACTTAAGACTTGGTTTCTGTTGGAGATCCGTAGCTAGGTATTCCAGTACTCTCTACTTCCTTGGAAGTGGTCTTACAAAGACATGACGCTATTTCAATTTAATGCTCAGACGAGCAGCTTGAACGATAGTTGTATACGACACGGAACTATCCAGAAATGCCCCTTCGACTATGTCATGGTTTTCAAAAACACGAAATATTATAAATCTGCAGCTAATTAGAACACTTCAGTGATCATTGATGATCACTGAAGTTTTACATTAAGTGCAAGTGTAAAATGGATATGTTAAGACGTCTGCATGCATGGGGCCTTAACCTCATTAATGCTCAATAATATTGTGAAAACAATAATTCCCCATAAATCTTGAGGAACGAGTACATCGGTGGATTTCATAGCCAACCGAAGAAATCAGGAAGTCAGAACATTTAAGGAAAATAGAAGACTTCGGCCTGCTTGCAAGCCACCAGCAGAAAAATAAAGTCACGGAAAATAATAATTTTAAGAATAACGTTGTTCCTTATTTTTCCTTCATATTACAGTGTGTTATATGGGACATATAAACTGGTTTATTATGACCAAGCGGACACGTCTTCTTCAAGATCGCATGTGAAGGGCGTGATGCCCAGAGGGGAAAAAAGAACATACACTTTAACGGACGGTTAATTGTTATTCTCTTATATAAGTGCGATGAAATTACCGAGTTATTCAAGTCGCAGTGAATGAATATCTAACTTTTGTAATTGGTTTACATCGAACGCCATAAAAATTTACAAAAACTATTGGATTACAATTGAACTAATCTGCACATTTAGATGTTCTGAACAAACCAATTCGTTGGCGTACATCGAAGTGTACATTCGGTCTGAATTACGTTATTACACGCGTAATAATTGTCAACTACAATTAAACAGTTGTTCGGGAATTTTCCTCACAGGCATCGCCCGCTCGGGCTGTGAGCTTTTTATTTTATTCGTAATCCTTCAACTTCACAAAATCCCTACTCGGAAAGTGTTGGAGCGTCGCTGAAGAAACGCACGCCTCTTGCAAGTAAGAATACGGTTTTGTTCGAAAAGTTAATGCACCAAATATAATTTTTGCAGCCACCAACGAGTGAAACTTTCATTCTGGTTCCTACACCTATTCGTAGAGTTTTAAGCTTCCCACTAGCGTGATGGTCGGGCCGAGCCAAGCCGTGTCGCTCATATGGGAAATGGTCTCCACATGTAGGGGAGAGACCTCGTCGGCACCGCGCACCCCTTCGGTAATAACGCTAATGAGTAAAACACCCATAGGGTTGTACGCTTGCGTGGCCAAGGACAAGGCCCGAATTCCATGAGACAGATGACCAAGGAAACGTTTTGTGTTACACCTCAGTGACAGGACGACGGACGTGTCTTTGGTTCTAGACGATGTTTTCGGAACGAATAAACGCACAACAGAACGTTTCGAAGACATTTGCGATATTATCACAACAAAGCCACAGGACGTTTACATGGTACTTTAAAAGGCACAACACAGCCAGGCACATATTCCTGTCCTGTGTGCCAGCGATTGCAGGGAAAATTGGGCCGGTGATGTCAGGAATGATATTTTGGGGGCAAGTGGTAAGGTAAGGCTACAGCTGAAAAAAACGCAACTTTTTCTGGCAATAACTTGTGTCTTTAAAACACCACGTCCGGTGTTGTCTCAATACCCAACTGGACTCCAGACTGGACGCGAAACCAAACCAACCCACACGTGCGTTCAGCGAGCAATACGGTCCAGTATTGAAAATCACAGGATTTGACGTTTTTCAAGAACGTAAGTTGTCAGAAAGAGGTCACGGTTCGTTGCGTTGAAACGTTTTGAATTTTAGATTTAAAGGGTCTTGTTAAATTCCGCTGTAAACCGCACGTCTTGAGAACCTATGGCGGCTCGGCACCGAACACGTGGTGGGATGCAATGCTGCACCGAAACCATCAGGCTTCGCCGAACCGCCCTTCTGCCTGTTTTCAATAACAGTTGATATGGCTAAACAAAGATATGACCACAGCGACCTTAAATGTTCAATCGACGACGCATATGTAAGCGTGAATGAATGAATGAATGAAGGAATGAATGAACCAAAGAACGAATGAATGAATGAACGAATGAAATCACCCACCTTGACCTTCAAACAGAAGCTGAGGTATTCAAACTTTGTATCCAAATACTTTTGAATGGTGAGGCGGGTGTCTGGTATTGCTTTGTGAAGATACGTTCCAAGGTCACTCAGAATCTGAAAACAACATATCCTGATTAGCAATTATAATACATACCTACCTACATGTGCACTTTGCAGGGCCTTGTGACACGACGCGGGAGATTGTCCAATCATGTTTACTATTCGAAGATGTTTTGTTCAATGCCTTTGAAACATGTACCATTCACCTCAAATGAATACGTGTACAGTAACGCTCGCACTGCATCGAGTTTCCAACACTGTAGCACTCTTGTTTATTCCGTTGGCTCACAAGGGCCAACACATAACATGCTGCCCACGAGCCTTCTGTTAAGTTGGACGGGTGTAGGTAGTACGAGGGGTGAATAGGGCCCAACATCGGCAAAAATCACAGGGATAAACAAATCGGCGAACATGGGGAAAGAAGTTAGGATTTGGCCCCATTGAATGGGCTGCAGAGTGGGCTGCACTCGTGGCCCGCCGGGGCTCACCGGCTTCAGTCTACGCAGCAGTTTCACTCCGTTCTTCTCCATGGTGCGGTGGGCGTCTCCGAAACTGGAGAACACCTCGCTGGCCTGCGGCTGGGGCTCCCGTGCACCAATCACAGCGAAGGTGTCCCCGAACGCTGTCAATCAGAGGAGAGCATGGTCAGCCCACCAACTACTCTAGACACGCCACCAGCAGCAGTCGCTAAGACGAAATGGCAGTATCAGTCAGAGAAAGAGGAAACTGATCCGTCGCCGAAAAACGCTAAAGAGACGGGCAACTCGATAACGACATAAATAAACATCTTATCATTTTGATATTTTTCTGTACTAGTATTTATTTATTTTCTGTTAAACCTCAGCAGTAATTGTACGTATTGGCTATCTTCCTTGTTCTTTAGTGTTGACTTATTCCGAGCCCACTATGTTGGATGTCGTGACAATTGAACTAATTCGTACACTAGTTCAGGGAATAACCTACTTACCAGACACATGATAAAAAATCTTACATACGAGATCGCTGAGTCCAATGACTGATGCCTTCCTTATGGCTCTACCTCTGTACCTTTATGAACCCGGCAGAGGTCGAAGAAGGCACGCAGCACCTTCTTCAGGTGCTCCACCACGCCGTGGTACATCCTCTCCGTCCGCTCCAGCTCCTCCAGCCGTTTCACCTGCACCAGAACACCGGCTCAGCGTCTGACAACAGAAGCTCTTCCGGTCAAACCCATCGGTCTCAACGCTACCAACCTCGACTGTTTTGCACGGTTGGTACCCACAAATACGGTAAATATCAGAGTTTGTTATCTTTCCCCGGGGCGGTATCCCGACTCCATGCTGGTCCCGGCTGGGATTTTCCCGACACCAGCTGGTTCTGTGTCGGAACTGTGCTGGGGCCATGGGTTATCAGGCGTTGGTAGCTACTGCGTTCAGCTCTCCCATCATGGCTACAAATACAACTTCTTCAAACATCTTTATCGAGAGCCTAATAGCGGCAAGAAAATTGTTCCAAGCCCCACATGACCTAAAAAATTCATGCATGAGGTGCAAACATAGAATTTTATGATATGACTTTCAGGTTTTTTATTTGCCTGATAACCCATGTTGATGTAAGCAACATTCTCCATCCCTCAAGTATTGTCGACATCCACCTCTCTCTCTCTCTCTCTCTCTCTCTCTCTCTCTTCTCTATCTCTATCTCTCTCTCTCACCAGTGAGTCGTTACAGAGTATGGCGCGGGATAGCCCCAGTGCGTCGGCCGTGGAGGCGCTCATCTTCTCCACCAGCCTGTGCTTCACCTTCTTCAGGATAATGTCCAGCGACTTGCCCTGGTGAGGGTCGGCGTGCAGCTTGTTGTAGCTCACCGTGACGTCACCCTGTTGCCAGATGATGACGTCATTACAAGCCTGGTGCACCGGGTATCTATCGGGACTCCTGTTGAATTCACGGAAAGCAGGGAGTTTTTGTTGTAAATGTTGTAAGTTACGAAATTGAGAACCGCTCTCCGATGAGAATACTCTCTCCTTTCTATAGCATCTGGGTTATGGAAAATCTGTAGTGGGCAAATCGATAGAAAAAGCCCGTCTGTAAATGGGGAAAAGTAAAATTATTATCATCTGGATATCACGTGTTTGAGTACGACTTAAGCCGAAACTGGGTGTAATACCTGTTGCTGATATAAGAAAAAAATTAATAAAACCGTCTGTAATTTCGAAGTTTTCATCATAATTATGATGAGATGCTGAATTCGAGCGAGTATCACGCTAGCTCCTTACTTTGACCGCCTGGATGATTTTGGCGACCTCGACCTTGGTGCGTCCTTTGACAGAGGTGCCGTTGACACCGATCAGCTCGTCCCCGGACTGCAGGGTCGCGTCCCTGCCCGCAGGCGTATTGTCGAATACCTGCCGCCGCCGGTACTCACAGTTACACATGACAGAGTGCACAATACACATTGCAGTGCATGACAGTGGATAACACTGCTGGACAGTTCACAATGGCATGTCACACATTATCCATAATGAGAGGTGATCCAGGAGAGCGATGAGGAAGAGTTAAGAGTGGAAATTTTAGATACAGTAATGGCATGCTTCAGGATTTGCATCACATGAAATATGGCTTTAAAATTCAGATAAGATGCTGTATAAAGTTCTGTTCCAGAGATATGATAGAAGACACGGGTATGCCCATTTATAGCTAAAATCCAGATATTCTCATTTGCCTTCAATTTAGGAAACACTTAGTTTAAATCCATGATTCATAAGTTGCGATAAGACAGAAGTTATGCAGTCTGGAATTCTAGATTCAATAGTGCAGTTGCCAGCCTACACCCCAGAACGAATAGGGGGATTCCGTTTTTAGAACAGGTAATAACCTACGCACCAGGGGCATCGCTACCGATTTTCCCTCGGGAGAACTAGATCTGGCAGTGAAAGGTCATGTCCATTTTTTCTACGTCCTGTCGACTGAATAGAGCAGGAAGATGTTATTCTCTCATAGAAAATTTTGTGGTATCATGTAAGTAACAAACTGAAATATTGTAGTCGACAGATGCTGTATTTTGTAATAATTTCGGTGTAGAAAATCTTTTCGAGATGTATATCCGCGGCCAAAAAGTGGGAGCTCAGGTCCCAATTTCCCCAAAGCTGGAGAGGGGGGCCTCCTCAGTGATGACGTGATGACTCCCCTTCTGCGTATTGCATAGACCCCCTCTCCCAGACCCCTGTGGTTACCTGGACGACATAGAGACAAGGGCAGAGCGGCGCCCCTCCGCCTATACTGATGCCGATGAGGTTTGTCTCGTCCTTGCTCAAGGTCACACTCCCTGTGGTCAAAGTCATCCCCCTGAAAAAGGTGCATAGGTCATATCTACTGGCGATGCAAAACAGCAGCGCAGTGTTCTGTCAGGATTTGACTGAAGCAAGGAAAGGCTGTATTTTTTTCAATTTTGGGAGAAAACACGGGATTTTCCATTAAATGACGTACAAATACTCCAAAAAACAAAACACGCCAATGCAAAACATGAACATACATACCTAGGCTTACTTATTGCCTTTCCCAGACTGGTGCGCCATTTGCAGGTATGCTGAGTGATCAGCTACATCTATGCACCTACCATAAATCAACTATCATGCTTTACATATCTTTGAACTAAGTGGCGAAACCCCGTCAAGAACACCTGCTATTTCAAACAGACAAAAAAATGGAAATGCAATTTTGAAGTTGAACAGTCAGGGCGGACTGGTGAGATGACACTGAGCTCAGCACCACAAATGACGTCACAACATGGCTGTGTCGGGGGCGGCAGGCCCCTGACGGACAGGTTTGTCGCGCGTTTGGGGGGAGGGGTAACATGTCAGTCAACCCAGCAGCGGTAGCAACAACTGTACAGAACAAACTGGCTATTTCGGCTGCCGCTATAGCCTCTAGTAATTAGTCCCTAGTCGTGAGTGCTACTTGAGCGAGGTAGGTACATACATTTCACAGGACTGGTTGGATCAGTGCCGGATCTGGGTTGAGGGTTTTTTAGGGGGGTACAACAGGGAAAAGAAATCTTGAAAAACAATGTTTTTGAGGAATCTCACAAAAATAATAATATCGTTTTTGTCCCCCCTCCTCTGTAGCCGCACATGGGTGTGATGACTTGTTTTCGCACAGGGGGTTTTTAAGGTCTGGAATTGAATCCACATATTGTATTCTCACCTTTGATCTTCTCCCATGCCTTGTGGGTAGTTGAACTGGCTTCGAGCAGGTGGGTATGGGTAGGCCGCCATTATGAAAAGTAGCTCTTGCGCTTTCAAACAAGGAAACTCGAAGCTCTCAATTCTCGATTCTGCTATTGTGCTTAGAAGCTTCTCGCAGTCTTGAACGCTTAGTTGTCGAGGTTACGGACTTCTGATTTATCCCGAGCATCACTGTGAAATAATTTGCTCTTAGCCTTCAATCCTTGCAGAATAATTTAAACGGTTGTAAAACCACGGTCAGAATCGGCTTCCCTCGCCACCATTTCGCTGACAACAAGCTAACCCAGTCGCAGTTCTCCGGGGCTATACTCTCGGATCCATATCTACCGGCCTACGGCTATCGTCAAAACACGGATCTAATTTTACCGCAATCTGTATATACTATTCACTTTTCATTCCACGACGCAATCAAGGGTTGTACGTTGCACTGTGAGCTCTCTTGGGAGTCGAAAACGTCCGAATAAGGACGGTATCGTCGGTGCCGCCCCGCTGTTTACGACAAATGTGCTAGCGTACATGTGTGGGTGCGCGGGGAGGGGGCAGGGGAGGGGTGGGCGGGGTGGCACGAAATGTAGCTGCGTGAAGTTCAGGAGCGTGAACTATTCAAGTGCTTGCTTGCATTCGGGTCGTAGCTAACGGTCAGTTTTGAGGTAAAGGTAAGTTAAGTTAAAATGAGCTAAGTGAGCAAAGTTCGTTTCTTTCAGAGCCTTTTATTTGAAACGTTATGAAGGACTATGGACGTTTCAAAGTTCTGTGATTTACACACCGTGCTACAAAGACCCCTCAGTGACTAGTAGATAATCTCACACAGAAGGCCCCGCCCCGGTATCATGCAGTCGCAGCTCCCTATCTTGTTTCCTCTCAAGGATTTAGACTCACCAAACCTGTAGCGACGTTCTTCAACACCAAGCTCCATTAGGATCTTAAGCCAAAGTGCACAACTAGACCTCCGCTAACTGAACACGCCACTGATGGAGCTATCAGCGACCTGATACGCCACGGATGCTCTGGGGACTGTGATAGGCAGACGGATTGTTCACATATCTACCGAGGGAGTTCTCGGGGTCGAGTTCTTGAAATAATGTGTGCGAATGGTTACACAATGTGTAACCATTCGCATGTGTGCAAATGTGTGCAAAATTAAGTAGATGTGAAGCGCACCTTGGAGCTTAATTATTAATTGTTATGATTATGAGTCACGGGAGACTGAAATTAAATGTTATCAACCTCCTCTGTTGGATCATTTCAGTATTGTGATTTGAAAGCGAGAGCGTTTTGCGTGCCTGTTTTTGAAGTGTATTCACGCGTGATATCTCGGAAATCTCACCCAAATTTTTGGTTTGGGACATGTCCGCAAGGCTATGGCATATTCATATAGGCTATCACATATTCATGAGACTAGATCAAATGAGCCTGTCCGCAAATCAATAAGCTTTAACACGCGCAGTAGAAAGGCCCCGAGAGACTTACTCAGCAAAGGGGAGGCAAAATACCTCCACTTTTTTGCCCCGCATATTCAAATGGGTACTTGTTATCCTATCTTATGCTCTATGGATCCCTACAAACATTTCCTTGTTGGTAAATTAGTGGCATCCCCAAGGAAATGATATGATGGTCTTTGGTGTCTTCATCTCTCGCTGTCTTTATTTGACATTTGTATATCCGGCACCCATGCTTTGAAGCATTCACCTATCACGCAAAATGTTTACTTTACATGGCAGGCAGTCCGATGGCATCAGCAGCGCATCCATCAGTGACGTCACTGTATCCACTAGTGACGTCACTGGTGGATCCAGAACTCGGGTCTGACAGGGGCCAACTGGACCGAGATTCTGGTGAGCAGAGGGGAGGAGGGCTGCAGTGCCACGTGACTTCCCCCCAGGAGGAAAACTCTCCTGAATAGAGAGTGCGGCGTCCAATCTCGGACAGAGCACAATATAAACCTGGCTGGAGATCTCGGTGTTTCAGAAGTTAGCAGCCCCTGGATTTTAGGTCTCTCATAGGATATGAATAGGATCCTATGACGTGTCTCCGTCAACCCATCCAGGGCCCGCAGGATCAACAATATTTATGTAGCCTTGAATTAAAAGTAATGTATTCCGTCATATTCTGCAAAGACGGCTTTACCAGATTGAGGGAAATATTTTGTATAACCTTTGAATACTTTTGCATTTGCCATACTATGTATTCGATTTATGTTTTGGAGTTGGTGAATTGTTAAATATTCTTAACATCTGGAGGCCGTGGTCCCTCGGTTCCCGTGGACCTCCAGAGACCGACACCTGTCCTGTACAGTGGCCCCGCCGGCAGGTCTGGTCACTCACATGCGGTCCTCCATGGTGGTGAAGCGGTGCAGGGGCGACTGCGGCTCCGACAGGTCGCCGTCCAGGTCAATGGTGGGCAGCAGGTGGTAGTAGTGGGTCATGCATGCGGGGTCGGCACCCTGCAGGGACACAGAAGCACCAGCTAACTACAGAGCAGCTTGCGGGGGGGGGTGCACAGCACCAGCTACAGCACACAGCACATTGCAGGGGGACAAAGTAGCGGCTACAGCACACAGCACATTGCAGGGGGAAAAAGTAGCAGCTACAGCACACAGCACATTGCAGGGGACAAAGTAGCACCTACAGCACACAGCATCCTGAGGGGGACACAACACCCTGAGGGGACACAGCACCCTGAGGGGACAGCACCAGCTACAGCATATAGCACATTGTAGGGGACAAAGTAGCAGCTACAGCACACAACACCCTGAGGGGGACACAACACCCTGAGGGGACAGCACCAGCTACAGCACACAACACATTGTGTGTATGTATGTATGTATTCACATCAGCAGGTCTTTCCGCACACATATTCTCAGACCTTTGTCACGAACGTTGTCAAATGTCAGTGCTCCAGCACATCGCCACGAACTGAGCACAAGGACTACATGCCCGAACATGATTGAAATAGAAATGTAAAATATGATACTATGTATCTACGAGCACTCAATTCATCCGATCGCCCCGCACAGCGCGCCTGATATTCTTTTTGAAGACACAATAGTTTGTTGCCCGAGGATTTCCAACAAGCACACAAATATTGTTGTAAAGCGATGAGACACAACAAACAAAGTTCCGTTTTCCATAATTTCTTCTCGGCTTTGAGAGTGCCAAGAGTACCGATTGTCTTGTCTCCCGATTCAAAACATCACGGTTAAAATGAAAATTCGATGCAAGGGACAAAGGGCAACATGTTGTTATCAACTTATAAAGCATACACATGTCAAAGTATTCCATAAAACGCTGAGCATTGAGCCATCCCAGCTCTTCAATAACATCTGAGATATGGCCGTGCTTCCTTCGACCTGATATTATTCTTGCTGCAAAGTTAAAAATTATCTGCATCTTGTTCTTTGATTCAGAATTTGTGCTTCCATAGACCTGAATTCAGTACCTAACATGTGAAAATACCAGCGTGTCAATAACACGAGGGAGTACTTCAGTGGGCAGAACATATCTGGCATTATACAAAGCAATAAGTATACCAAAACAGCGATCCGAAATACACTTGACAAGATGCGACCAAGAAAGATTGCGTTCCATATATACCCCTAAATTTTTCACAACATTTCTGCTTCCAATTTCCTCATTCATAAACTGAATGTTTACAGGTTGCGGTATGTGTTTTAGCTGTCTTTGGTCGTCACTTAGGAGAAGCTCCGTCTTTCTGGCATTGACCATCATCCGGATTTGTTGAAACCATGTGGTCATCACTTCCAGAATTTCGTCCAAGCAAAATTTCATTTCAGGCATGCGACCACGTGGACCAGTGATTCCTAGCTGTATGTCGTTTGCGTACCTAACACAACCAACTAGAAAGCCATTAAGATGTGATGGGATGTGACACGTCAGATCATTACCCGCGATATTTGCGAGCACTGGACCCAAGCATGTGCCCTGAAAAGTACCCATGTTGATAGGGAGGGGTTCCAACACTTTATCCCCAATTTGGACTCGCTGCACATGCCCGCTAAGATAGCTCCGAAACCAGCCCGGATGGATTTGTAAAAGTCAGAAGTGACCCATAACCAATTACATCAAAGAAACGACTCAAGTCAATCAGAGTTAGTAAAGTCACTTCTGAGCGGTCCATCCCTTTTAATATTTCATCGGTAATTTCTAAAAGAGCAGTGGCTGTTGAGCGCCCAGATCTAAAGCCATGCTGGTCGTCAGCCAAAACGTGCTGCTGGTCGAGGTATTGGCTAAGCTGGAGAAGCATCAATTTTTCAACAATTTTGCAAATCGTAAAAATATTTGTAACCGGCCCGAAATTTGCCCCAACCGACGCATCTCCTTTCTTGTGCAATGGCACCACTATAGCCTCCTTCCATTTCGATGGCACGGAGTCTGAAACAAAACTTTTGTTGATGATTCTAAGCAAATGTCGTCCTAAAATAGGGAAGGCTAATTAAAAAATTTCTGGTTTATCATCCTTGATGGGTGAAGTTTTGTTTGGCATGGAAAACAAGATTTTTCGGAGTTCTTCGATGGTAAGTGGTGAGATTCTTAGACTGCCTGAGTTGTAGGGGACAAAGTAGCAGCTACAGCACACAGCACCCTGCGGGAATATTAGCTGCTTGTAACACTGAATGAGAACTGTGCAATGCACCGCAGCGACAGTATGAGGTATACAATTATGCAAGGAGAAAACACCAGGCTGTTTAAGCTTAATCAAAGCTTCCCATATCGGTTTTGCATGTTTCAGCTGGGGTGGCACCGGAAAATACATACCTGCATTGAAAACCACGTCCAGCACTTCATTCTTGATGACACCGGTTTTTCTTTACCTCATCAAATACGATTTCTAGCCCAGAATTGATATTCTACCTGCTTTTAACGTTCTTTACCAGTATTCTCCGAAAAAAATAACTTCTCGCTTTGGGGAGAACTTAAGGAGGAGGCTATTTTATCATTCAGTTTATCATCATATGCAAATCAGACGTCTGCTCAGGACAAAGGGCGGCATAAATATATATATGCAGTCCGCCCAAGTAAACATTCTTTCTTTAAAGGGAATGTGGCACCTTCACAACGTGATTTTAACTGAGATAGCCAAGTTGTAAAGCAGGTCGGAAAACCCGGTACTCCATATTTCATTTGTCTTGGAACTCGATATTTCCGTAGAAAAAAAAACTAAAATCTACCTGACACCAGCCCCCCTCAGCCCCCCGTCGCCGGCGGCCATTGTTGTGAGCTACTGGTGTGACGACATATGCTGACGTCACGATGAGCATCAGGCAATCGAAGCCCTTGAAGCGTTTCAAGTATGGTAGTGGTTGCCAGATCGTGACATCATCCACAGACTGATATTTATTTCTTTTTCTAGAGGAGTATTTTTAAAAACCAAATATTGAGCTTATTGTACATTTTTCAGAGAAATCATGAGTGGTTTCATTATGTTTTACTATAAGTACGCCTAATTAAACTAAATTCCAGGATTCGACCAAGGTGCCACATTCCCTTTAAAGTGTTACGTTTGTCACAAAATGCAGTTTTTGTGACTCAAAGCATCAACCTGTCTGTCTGCCTACTGTGTATGCTATGTTCCTAGCTTAGATGGCAAATGATGAAAGGATTGTGACCAATGGGCCCAAAAATATGATGTCATCACGTTGAACGATGTAGAGTGGACAGCATCCCCTCCCCTCAGCCCCACATGATTCTGTAAAAACGAAACAATTAGGCATTCAATGCCTTACTTACTTGTAATTGGGGGGCGAGTTGCCTGCTGGCAATTCTCTTTTGTCATCAGCTGTCCTGCTGTACTTAGGGTTTGCGGCGAATTCATCAACGCTTAATTTTGTTTTACCCCTAGTCCCAAGCATTTGTCTCACCTGTATCTATTTTACTACAATTGTGCATGGCTTAAGGCTAACTTCTTTTCGACATGATGTATTCTTAGTAGAATTTGTCGTACCATATAAGCCTTGCTGTCAAGATCTCGTGATTTTGGGGACAACGTTCCACCAGTAGAAAACGCAACTATGTTTCGGCTTTGCCTTTGCGGCCGACAAAGCCGATGTCCCTTGATTTGTGCATTCACTAAAATGGTGCTGCTTACCTAAGTCTCAGCAGATCCAAAACTTCTCAAGTCACGCAGCAAGTGGAGCAGGGCCGCTGACGCTCGCTGATCACCGTGTTCACAATTATCTGCCACAAAACAACTTAATGGTAGCAATGACTTGGCCTCTGTCCGGATATGTGCATCGAGACTGCAGTTTTATCACCCTTCAAAAAACCACTCATCACCTCTCAACCCGTTAAAACTGCAGTGCTTCCATGGAGCCTCTGGCAGAGCTCTCCGCTCTGCTTCACACCTGAGTCCCATCTGCACGCGGTGTGGACACAGCTGCTGCCGGCCCGCCAGTTGTGAGCGTGCTGTTGTTTTACATTTCGACAATGCAGCGCACAGAAAAAAACGGCACTGACAAGCTGACGGCAAACAGGCGTGATAACCGTGCCTGGTTTGATGCGGGAGGGCGTGGAGAAGCTCCCCTGCACAACGAGTGCACCGCAAGATTGATGGATTTGCTGATTTGCGCACCGCAATATTGATTTGTTGGGAGACGGAGGATGCTGGTGG
Organism: Lepas anatifera; assembly: GCA_034440635.1. Lineage (NCBI taxonomy): Eukaryota > Metazoa > Arthropoda > Thecostraca > Lepadidae > Lepas > Lepas anatifera. Next base: position 290,941 of record JAOTON010001532.1, on the reverse strand, counting down.
GTACGTTGTTTGCCAGATGCACCCCAGGCAGTCGAAGCTTTATCATCCAGTATTACTACCGGATGTGACCATTGCCACCGGAATTGACACAGGATTGGTGTAGAGATCCAAGATTACAGCGCTCAAACAATTCGGTGTGAATCCTAATCACTTCAGTGGCAGTTTCAGAAACAGCCAGTGTAGTCGTAGCTTGTAGCGGCTGTATGTATGGTCATCAATTCACGAATGTATGGCCATCCATTCCAGCCTTCCATCCGTCCAACTACTCGGCCCCTCTTTAGTCCAACCACCCTCTCGGTTCTGGGCGCTGAGACCGCCTGTGGACTCACCTATGCAGTGGCGTCCGTCAGCCCCCAGCTCACAGCTGAGCGTACACTTGGGCGAGACTACCATTCTGGGGGGGTGTGGAGAGCGTAGACAGAGATGTCAATCCACTGAATTGTGCAGGCTGAGATGCAGACCAAAACGCAACTGAACAGGGACGGATCCAGTCAAATCCATGTCAATGAGCGAAACGGCAACCCGGCAGGATTAAACTGGTGCAGTGAATTAATTCTTCACTTTCGTAGAGGTACTTTTCGAGCTTACAAAAACGCTAATTTTTGTACTGACTAACACATCCTAACACTCAATAAAATGAAACGCCTGTTTGATTTGGGGGTGGGATCAAAACATAATATACCTTCTTCTTTGCTTTGGGGTCATGGCCGGACATTTTTACAAAGTATTGCCCAAGTTGTTGCATGTTCGGTTTTTTTAGTCGAAGCCTCACTAAAGCCGCCTCGGAGACCCTGACCCCACCACCCGAGCGAGTACCTTCCGCTACGGAGGGTTAATTTAGAGGCCAAAGTTTAGCCTCCCACAAAGCACAGTAACAGGGGATTGCCCCCGCCCCTCCTGGACCTGCCCCTGCAGCTGGTTATACAGTGGCCTGTAGGCTAGGATAGTGCAAATCCCGACGCAGACTCGTAACGCCACAGCTCATATGTTTGTCTGCAATCGCGGATCCAGCACTCCATTTCAGGGGGGTTAGGGCTCGAGTCTCCTCCGCCATTTCCTCGGAACAGCCTCCAGCTATGTATTAAATAGAGACATTCTGAAATTTCGGGGGGGGCTTAAACCCCTAACCCCCCTTGTATCCGCCATTGTTTGTGTCGACGTCTGATGCAAGCTCCGCTTCTCACAGAGGTGAAAACACTATTTATGTCTTCAACACTCGTCGACGTCTCGAAATAAATGCATCTCTGAATGAAAAGAGCTCAGTGAGACTCCTGACGGAACTGGTTGCTAACAAGTCGGTGGAAAGGTACCGAGGTATGATGCTCATGCGACATTTCAATGTTCAGTGCACTATTATCTGCCAAAACTGTTCTAAGCAATACAGAGCTATGAAAGTGTATTGCTTGGACACGGATAAGACCAGAGGTCAGAAACAATCAAGGATAAGACTAGTATTAACCTCTCGGAGGTAAGATCAGCATTCACCCTCAATATTGCCAGAACTCGATTTTGGGACAAACAGAAATTTTCACCTTTGTGAGGCCGACTGCCCATCCAAGCCATATCAGACGTCTATAACCTGACAAGATGAATCATTATTTGATTTCGATACTCAGTGACATATGAATCAATCGCAATTACATTGTTCATGCATCAAAACAGCAGACAGAGAAGATTACATTATAGCAACTGCAACTCCAAATACTTCTTCATTGTTATTTTAGCTCGAACATTTTGCCTTATAACCGCTCAGTCACAACAAGGGATTACAGAACGTACTAACTTTCAGTTCATACCTCATTTTTCAAAGGCATCGTGTATGGTTGGTAGAAAACGTTTAAAATTTGCTCTTTTAGAAATCAAACCATCAGCACGCGCCAGCCATTTTCGTGGTCGTTCAGTTTTATGCGTCAGTTCTCCCACAGCTTCAGACTGACGGCCACTAAAACCTAGTGACGGAGGGCCACAGTGTGGAGGGAGTGGGGATGAGTGTGCCCACAGTGTGGAGGGAGTGGGAATGAGGGCATCCACAGTGTGAAGGGATTGGGTATGAGGGGTGTCACAGTATGGAGGGAGTGGGGACGAGGGCGCACACAGGCTCATGAGGTCCGGCGGATCAGACAGTGTTCGACCTTAGGCCCGGTGACAGCTGATGGCCGAACCCTCTGACAACGAATGGCTGTCAGAATGTCACACTGCCACAGCCTTCGCACTTTCAGCGGCTGCCGGCTGCCTGGGGTGGTGGTGTTGGAGCGTGGCTGGTTCGTCTCCCTGCGCTGTTGCTTGTGCGTGAATGGGCGCAGGCTCAGCAGCCTGTGGCCGCTTCGTGACTCGCTCGTTCTCCGTTAATCCTGTCCCGTTTTGTCCCACTAGCAAACCTCGTGGACAGCCCCGTTTTCTGCTTGTCCGGCGGTCTTCATCACTGTTAGGCAGCGCTGAACCGCAGTAGCAGAGATTGTGATTGTAAAGAAGCAGCAATAGCAGCACATCCAGCAGCTGTGTTAAGCAGCATCTTCAGGAGCAGCAGTGACGGTGTTGGAGAAATAGCAGGCGCTCGCGAGGTACTTTTCGGGGCCGCAATAGTGACAGCCAAAGCCACCGATACTGGGAGACCTCCTACAACTTGCAAGTGTGAACATCTCTGTACATCTCAAAGCTCCTGACGAATGAAGTTACGTGCACATTTGTGTGCTGTCAGAGACAGGAGGAATGTCTCTTGAGTAGCTGCCGCGCCGATTTGGCGCTGCTCGCTCCAGTTAAGCCTGTGTGGGAAAGATCTGAACCTCTTGACGTCTGAATACCAGCATCGTCTTGTGGAACGAGGGTGATCAAGCCTAGAAAATATTTGTCATAAAAAATCAGGCCAAAATGTTCAGACTCTGTTTATGGGATGCACCTGTTTTTGTGTTGCTGGCTCTAATCGGGGCTAGTTATGTTCCGTTCCTCTCCCCTCTTCAATCGGTTTCAGCCCATGGTATTAGTCCAAGTGGCAATGGCGAAGAAGCACACCCTATTTCGCCACCAACTTTTGCATTAAACCCAGCTGAAGCCGCCTCAGTCGTGTCTGCTGATTCCAACGGTACCCCTAGTAGTAATCCTCGTGAGCCGACTTCTGAATACAATATCTACTCTGGTATTAGGGCTGAGGCGAAGCCAGCTCAGGCCAAGAAATATCCATCTCGTATAATATTTCCGTCCGAAAAGTCACCGAAGAATCCGTTGAACGCCTCGCCTGCGTTCAGACCTCCTAGTCCTCAGTTTTCTTCGATCATGCGCAGCATGCTTCCCTGGACCCCGGCCGTCCAAATTCCAGCTGGGCAGTGGGTTCCTATTCCTCGATCCAGCGCCGTTTTACCGCCTCCCACCGTCGCTCCATGGCTCCCCGGTGTCGCCCCCGCGGTTAACACAACCGGCCCGGACGGTCAACCCATCAACCCCAGCCCTCCCTCGGAGTCGGGATGGGTGGCCGGAAGACGCTTCGTTCCCGGTCCTCCAGGAACCCGCCGCTGGATTCCTACCAACGACTCCACCCCGGGCCGCCTGGTCCTCCGTCCTGGATACAGCGCGGCGCTAAAGGCTTCTCTGTGGTCCCTGAAAAGAACCACACCAAAAGAAGCATTCCGGCAGCTTCCTCGGACCCGGGGAGAAAGGCAAAAGGCGGTAGAAGAGGCGCCAGATCGAGGCCGGTTGGAACGTTTGTACAGAGCAGCGGCGGCGGCATGAGCTTCGGACCGCCGCAGAGGCGTCCTCGACGGCAGTTAGGTCCGACTCAGAGAAAGCAGGCTCGTACTCCGGAAACGCGTTATCAATACCCATCGGCCGGACGGGACTCTGATCCTTCAGCGGCTCCTAGCACCGACAGCGAGCTCCCAGATCCTTTACAGCCAGATGTCGCACCCGCTTCTCAGTATCCAGAAGCAGCCAGCTCCGAAACCCCTCAGTATCTGCCGGGAACGCCGGGGCAGCGTCTACCAGAGCCTCCCACTCCTCACGACCACCCCCACTCTCACGGCTCGCACTCCCACCACGGCCACCACCATCACCATCGGTCCTCGAGTGGACAGGCGAGGGAGTCGCCTACCTCCCACTCGCACCCTTCACACTCGCACTCGCACCCTTCACACTCGCACTCGCACCCTTCACACTCGCACTCCCACCCTTCACACTCGCACTCGCACTCAACACAGCCCGGGGGCAAGGATCACCGCGACCAGCCTCGGCCTGGGGAAGTGGAGCTGGTGAACGTGACGTCATCATCGTCTGAAGGAGGACACTTCCACGGTCATGGACCTCCAGAGCCCATGCCCAGCGACCAGGTCAGTGTCCGGAAACACCATTCAAGGGAAGGATGTTGATTGCCATTAGCAAGGTCTTTGAGCTGTGTGGGGACCAAAACCGATCGGCATCTCATTTGCATTTATGTCCCACCTTCGTCCCCGTATTTGTGATGGAAAATATTTTTGAATTTACGATTGAGAATTTACGATTTTATGTAATAACTCCATGCTTGATTATTTGAGTGGAAGGATTATTCCGAGCTAACTGACATTCCTGTGTCGCTGTTCCTAAAGAAGGACTCGAAGATACCATGGGATGCTGAGTTGAATTATTATAACCTTCAGCGGTGAAAAAATTGACCCGACTTGAAGCCAAGTCGAGGGTGTCCCTAGGCATAAATGCATAAAATGGGCCTGGCCTTAGTACGCAAAAAACTGCACCAGGCTAAGGCATAGGTTGATGCATTGGATAAGAAAGCGAATTTTCTGAGCGGCATTGCCTTTATCTAAGTGCAGAGTTGGGAACATGAGAAGAGGCAATCACTGGCGGTGGAACTGGGGGGCACAGGGGCACAGTGTCCCTCTTAAATCAGACATATTAACACTTACCCTATGGCGTTGAATGGAAATAGGTTGAAAAACCCATGGTGCCCGACCTTAAATCCGGACGCTCCACCGTCACTGGAGGCAATAGCCTGCAATATGCAAATAAAGTGTGCGGACATAATTTTCAATTAAAAGCTGAGATATGCTGAAAGGAAAAAAACTGTTCATAAGTTCAGCCCTGAACCCATCAGACTAAATTATAGCAAATCCACAGAATTCAAATGGATTGACAGTGATTCATAGCCAATTCACAGTGACACTATGACGTTCACCACAGCTGAAACGAACAAACGCAGGAGGGTCAGAAATCTTACGGGTTTTACTTAAGCTATTTTAGGATGTCCCCACAGACTTAGTAGATCCTTTCAACTTCTCAGGATTGGACTAAACATCATTTCCCAAAGCCTTATATCGTTTGAAGGAACTCTTGATAGGAACACGTTTTCGCAATCATTTGTGCAGCTCTTTTCCATAGGGAACTCTCACTCTTTAGGTGAACTTGGTGATTCGAGGCTAAATCGACACATTGAGATCAAAGCTAACGTTCAAGATACTAACCCCCAGTCTTGCCTCAGCCGTGGTACGGAGCGGTCCTGCCCTCTGGCGCTGCGAGGTCACAGTATGACCTTGTAGTGCGCGGTGAGCGGTCGGGCGCGCGGGTGGACAGACACCGGTGTAAGACAAGAGTGGTGCCGAGGTGCTTGAGAAGGCGTTTAGTCGTGTTGCTTGATTTTATTTAGATTCTCATTCAGTGGAAAGGACTGATGTCCATAGCGGGGGACACGGACTCCGTGTTCAGCGATGCAGAAGCCGGAATTAGTGACGACCAAAGGCGAAAGAAAAGGGAGAGAGAGTCTTCCGTCACAGAAATCGTCTCTACATACGAAAAGAGGAAGAGACAAGGTTCCGGTAAGTCTGCAAAGGGAAAATCCCCGAAGAGCAAAGGAGGAATGCCTGCGGAAGTGCTGGAATTCATTAAAGAGACAATTGAATCTCCGATCCAGGCCACTATGGGGGAAAACTTCTCAAGGCTAACTAAAACTCTAGAAGCCAAGCTAGAGTCCCAGAATGAACACATTCGTATCCTGGAGGGACAGCTTTTTGAGAAAGCAAACAAAATCGACAAACTTGAAGAACAACTTGAAGTCACTAGGAAGGATGTGACGGCTCTCCATGAACAGGTCGAAGCCATGGAACGTCACGAGAGGGGTGTTAATCTCATCCTCACGTGCAAAAAATTCGGACCACGAAGATTCGGCGAGGACATTAAAGCCCTGGCTGTTCGAGTGCTGAATGAGTACTTCCCACACATCCCCCTCTCAACACAGGACTTGGCTACGGCGCACCGATTATCCCGTGACAACGTCGTGATTTGTGCGTTTGCCGACCGCAGTCTGAGAAACCGTTTCTTCGCTGAGCGGATGAACCTTCGAAAGGTAGCTACTCCAGTAGATCAGAGATTGTATCTCTCAGAATCTCTCACCCGGCTCAATCGGGAACTCCATAACGAGCTTCTCACAATGAAGAACAAGGGACGCATCTGGTCAGTCTTTACCCACAATGGCCTTCCAGGGTATAAGCTGACTCAGCAGTCTGTCCCGGTCCGCGTGACCTCTGAGAAGCAGGTTCGTGACCTGTGGAAGAAACTGCGGGAGCAGCGGCTGCCGGCGGACCGCGCCGACCCGGTCGCGGTCACGGCTTCGGCACCGGCCGACGGTCGGCTCGCGCCGGGCGCACGCCGCATGCGCCTGACCGCTGATGCAGCCGCCGGTCCTTTTTCCGGACTGCTCCAGGAGGCGCCTAGTCCAGTTGACCAGGAGGTTGTCAAACCTGGTCCGGTTTCAACGAGATTGGTCGTCAACGATCAACACGAGCGAGCCACGACAGCAGGACCGTCAGTATCAACGCGTTCAAGTCGCGGACAAGAAAACGACGCTCCAAAGGGTGGTAACCAAGGTGCACCGGCTCAAGTGGCGGCGGACGGCCAGGATATCCGGCCAACGACTGGTACAGACTCTTCACGGTGTTCCTTCGTGCGCGGTTCTGCTAACGGGCAGAACACAAATCTACCCTAATAGAGTGTGCTTCCTGCTGAGTGCGAGTCTCAGTGATTTCATCCACGTTTGTGTCACGATGACATGGGCATTTAACTTAGCGGTCTCAACTTGGACGGCTGAGAGCAGAATAGACAAACCACTACTAGTCAAGAACGGCAACATCAGGTACTGTTCCCTCTTATTTTCCGAATTATTCAGCGATATCATCTTTTTCCATAGTGGCATTGCAAATGTACCTATAGAGAGACAACCTCATAACAGCAGCAACAATCGAAATGTAGGCCGATGTACCAACTGTTGTGATTTCTGCTGACCTTAGATACCAGAAACTATTTGTGTTAATAGGTTTGCAGAAAGGAATTATGCTGACTTTATCCTCAATTTGGGACTAGAGGTCTAGAATTATGTTCTCTCAAAACGTCTCCACAAACACGAAGCTATCTTTTGCTTCCATCGCAGTTTTTAGTTGAACTACAACTGTGTGACAATGAGTACAGCTGTAAAAAGAAGGGATTTGCGATCATACTCAGATATAAGATAGTGTGCTCGCATACCTTTCTAAACTATCGGTTTTGTTTTGTATTCGGTGGCTGTGGCCTTATATTCTATATTATCTTAAAAAGAGGTCAATGCTGGTAATCTTTGCAAACTATTTTCTATCTTAAATAAGAATATATATGGCTCCTTGTGATATCAACCAAGTTCAGCGCCGACTAGAGTGGGCGCAAACAACCCGCGCGCCCATGCCGCCCGAGGTCATATCTTTGTGTTTGTTTTTTGTTTTGGTTGTCTGCTTGTTTCAACATGTCTGTTCACTCATACACTGCACGCCCACTCGGAAGCATTACACCGCACGGTTGTAGACACGCTCAGGCACTTAACACTTTGTTGCCCCTGAACACGAACTGTTGGCTCAAGATTTATTTTCTGAACAGTTTTTCTAGTGGTTGCATGCTGGTTCTTTCTCTGCTGAAGTTTTTTCCCTCCCTCCTCGATATTTCATGAGTACACCTATCTCTAGTTCAAATCTTACCTTTGCGTCTTTAAACGCCAACGGCCTTCATTCCCAAGTTATCGATGGAATCCCGAAAAGGAGAAAACTGTTCACATGGTTAAAGCAGCTTCGTTTCGATGTGATATTCATACAGGAAACTCATTCAGCAATAAACGAGGAAGCTAAATGGAAAAACGAATGGGCGGGACAGGTGTGTTTTGCCCATGGGGACACAAATAGCAAAGGGGTAGCAATATTGATCAGGCCAAACTCCGGAGTTACTATTGAAAGTTTTTTTGCAGACAGCAATGGTAGGTTTATTGTATGCGAGATTAATTACAATGGTACGAATTTAACCATTGGGACCATATACGGCCCAAACCAGGATAATCCTAGAGTATTTGATGAGTTTTTCTCCAAGGTAGATGAGCACGAAAACTCGACCGTTATCCTTGGGGGCGATTTCAACCTGTGTCTAGATGTATCTAAAGATAGGTTGAGCCTTGCGCGCCGGATTACAAACAACGAAAAGTGTAGGGATGTGCTGAAGCGTTTTATGGAAGACAAGAACCTTATCGACCTTTGGCGTGAATTAAATCCTCTCTCGAGAGAGTACACATGTGTTCGAAAAAACCCCGTGAGTAAATCTAGGATCGACTTTTTCATCGTCAGTCACAATGTCCTGTTTTCAAAAGTTAGTCCATCGGCAAAAATACGTGACGGATATCTGTCGGATCACAGACTTGTCTCATCCTCTATCCATGTTCCTACAGTTGAGATAGGAAAATCTTCTGGAAATTTAATAACGCACTTCTGAGAGACGAAGCTTTCGCGACCATGATTCGTACAAAAATTCCAGAGATTGTGCGGGAGAATCAGTCCGAAACGGTTTCTCGTACTACCATGTTTCAAACAGTCCTCTGTGTTCTAAGAGGTCAGATAATACAATACTCTGCATATAAGAAAAGAGAGTCTGAATCGGCACTTACGGACATAGAGGAAAAAATATATTGCTTGGAAAATGCTAATGATCCTTCCCGAGAAACCCTCAAAGGTTTGATAGAAGAAAGGGAAAACATTATCAGGGATTTAACAAGTAAAGGAATGTTTTTGGCCAAAGTGCGTTGGCGACATCTTGCGGAAACGGGTACAAAGTACTTTCACGGCATTCCAAAACGTAACAGAGGAAAAAACGTATGCAAAGCCCTTTTCATGAGAGAAACAAATAGCGAGAATCGTCAAATAATAACTAACGTCACGGATGACATGCTGAACGAGGGACGGTCCTTCTTTGAAGCACTTTACAAGAAAAGACCTGTGTCAGAAGAGACTGGCAATTTCCTTACAAATTTACCGCATCTTGCAGATGAGGAAAGAGAACTCTGTGAAAAAGAATAGATATGCAAGAACTAAACAGAGCAGTATTTTCAGTCAAAAACAACATTTCGCCTGGCCCCTCGGGGTATACGGGAGAATTTTACAAATTTTTCTGGCTAGAGCTAAAAGATTTGATGTTGCACGCATGTGATGAAATCTTCGAAAATGTTAGGATGCCTGAAAATATGAAAAGAAGTATAACAATACTAATACCTAAAAAGGGCAAGGATACCCGCAATTTAGAAAACATGCGACCTATCAGCCTTCTTAACACCTTTTATAAAGTTATCACGAAATGCCTAGCAAATCGTCTTTCAGCAGTCATAAGCAAATTAATTAATGAAGACCAGACTGGGTTCTTAAAAGGACGTTACATTGGTGAAAACATAAGACTTATTCTTGACATCATTGATCATTGCGAACAAAATGATAAGGCAGCCCTTCTGATAGCTTGCGACGTCAAAAACGCCTATGATTGCGTGGACTGGACATACATGAAAAACGCAATCAGAGCTTTTGGGTTCGGTAACAACTTTCTAAAATGGGTAAACATTCTGTACGATGAAAGCTTATCTTCCTGTACCAAAGCATCTGTTCAAATTAACGGTAAATTGTCCCAGCCATATAGAATAGAGCGTGGTCTAAGACAAGGGTGTCCAACAAGCTGTCTGCTCTTTTTGTTATGTTTCGAGCCCCTTTTAGAACACATTAGAAAATGTGATGCAATTAAAGGCATCAACTTCGATCAGACGACAATAAAAATTTCTAGCTATGCTGATGACGTGACCCTTGTTTTAGACGGAAGTATAACTTCATTATCAGAGTCGCTAAATATGTTTGACAAATTTAGAACAATATCCGGCTTGGGGCTTAACCATCAGAAAACGCAGGGCCTTTGGATTGGCAAAGAAGCTAAAAACAAACAGCCAATTTGCCCTGAGTTTAAAATTCAATGGCCAAATCATCCCATTGAGATCCTCGGGGTAACAATTTCGAATGACCGTTCTCTAGACGTTTGCAAGATAAACTATGAGAACAAGTTCAGCAAAATGAAAGCACGTCTAACTCCATGGAATGGAAAGGGACTGACCCCTTTCGGGAGGATTCATTTGCTCAAGAATGAATTTATGTCACAATTGGTGTATCTTATGTCAGTTCTTCCAGCCCCTCCACAAGATTTCATAAAACAAGTCGAGAGTGCGATTTTTCGTTTCATATGGGGAGGAAAGAGAGATAAGATTAACCCTCGCCCCACCGGGGGCCATCGATGGCCCCCCTAAGGTTTTTCCGGGATAGCAGAAAAACGACGAGGCGCAGCACCGCGGTTGAGGGCTCTACCTCTTACTGCAACATTTTCCCATCATCCCTGAAATTTTTAACTCCGGGTCACCCAAGGTCAGGTCACCAGACGAGGTCAACCAAGGTCACCTCACTTCACCTTTAGAGCTCTGTAAGAGCTACATTTCAAACTCGATCGATTTGAAACTTCCTACACTTCATGACCCTTCTAGGGTCTACAAGGTGTATATCCGGGATTTTTCGATTTCGTGCCCTGAGGTCAGGTCACGAGGCGACCTCTCCCATTGGAAAAGCATGGGGAAAAGCTATTTCATGATATAAAAGCTACAAAAATGATTGCAAATACTCAGACTGCTCAGAACAACGTTTTTGGACACCCTTTCACGGATCCCAGGGGTCATATTTGCCCTTTGACTTTTCCAAGGTCATCCAAGGTCACCAGAGGTCAAAAACAGTATTTTGACAATAACTTTTGACCTAATTGAGCTAGAGCGGTGAAACAAACACAATCGTGTTTGTCTTGTCACTGGCTTTCATTTGATATACGGCAAGGTCACTTTTTGACCTTTCGTGACCTCAGGCCATATTAGGTCACGAGGTGACCTCTGGCGGTCAAACCACTGGCGGGAGGTCTTTACGTTCCACATAGCGGAAAAAGTACTGGCAATTTGCTATCAAATGTACTTTACCAGGCCTCAATAGCTCTAATGACATAAGAGTTATGCCCAGTTTGCTTAATCATTGCATATTTGAGTGAAAATAGCCGATCTTGACCTAATTTGACCTCTGGAGGTCAAACCATTGACCTGAGCACTAAAACATGCGAAGTAATTTCTTACTGAATTCACGCGAGCTTTCTATTGCACTTTGCAGATTTGCGCTAACGCCCATATTTTCGGAGTTAGAGGGGGGGCCATCGATGGCCCCCCGGTGGGGCGAAGGTGGCGCCGGACCCCCGGTGGGGCGCGGGTTAAGAGAGCTACATTAAAATCAAAATATAAAAATGGGGGTTTATCGGTTCCAGATATCTTAATTCAGTCAAGAAGTTTGAAAATAGCTTGGGTACGAAAGTTCTTGGATGACAACAACAGGGCGAAATGGAAAGAAGTGGTCAAAAAGAAATTATGTTTTAACGAAAACACCTCCATTTTCCACTGCAACAGCAGTGATAAAGTGATAAAACATTTCGTAAGAAACGATTTTTGGGCAGAAACATGTTCGGCCTGGTTATCAGTTGCGGCGAGCAGCATGGAAAACGGAGGTCAGATACTCGACCAGGTCATTTGGGCGAACAAACGAATGAACTTAGAAAGTAATCAAACCTTGAGGAGAAAACGTCTGATTGACAGTGGTCTGGTAAAGATTATGGACCTATATAACAGACCTGGCAGAGTCCTACTAACCTCAAACGAGGTAAGTCGAAAATTTAACATACATCCGATGTCTGCGCACGCAATCATGAGGAAAATACCTGATGACTGGAAAAGGCAGTTACACATTGATAGGCCTGAAATGAATGAACCGAACGCAAATTTCGAACTAATACGAGAGGTACAAAAAGTGGCAAGTTGGACATACAATAAAATGATATGCTCACAACCCCTCATAGAGACCGAGAAATGTCATAAGAAATGGCAAAAAGATATTGGCGTAAGTGAGCCAGTGCAATGGCCGTCCGTGTATGAAAATTTGCACCTGACCTCAAGCGATGCAAAGTTAAAATGGCTTCAATATCAGTGCTTAAAAAGAACCCTCCCAACTAACCGATTACTGTATTTATACGGACTATCAGAAAGCGACAAATGCAGGTTTTGTCCAATGTATTCTGAAAGCATTCTGCATACTTTTTGGCACTGTCAATCCGTTCGCACGCTGTGGTTCGAGGTACGAGACTTATTAGTTCTGCAGGATAATATATCGTGTGCAGATGTTTTTCTTGGCATTAAACTCCAAAACAGAGAAAGAATGCAACAGGTAAACACGGTTCTCATGCTGACTAAAGAATATATTTGGAAGCAAAGAGCTCGTGGTAATAGCTTAGCTATTACTAATCTAAAAATGTATTTGACAGAATACATTAAAATTGAAAAATATATATCGAAAATAACTGATAAGAGTCAACAGTTCGATGACCAGTGGGGTAACTTCACTGAACGCCTGCGAGAGCGACAGCGATGAAGCACGAAAAATCAATGCACGGCGAAACCCACACTGGTCGCATCCATGCACTCGGGCTAGTTCACTAGCACGCCTGGCAGCACGCACACGCATGCATACCCAGCCTGCACACAACTCACCACGTTCACACCCTCCCCCCACCGCCTCACGCGCACACACATACACCAACGGCATCAGTGTTGATGTGATAGTTTCAGTGTGCACTTCGGTGCGATACGGCGCACTTGCGGTGACCGGGTATCTGTCTTGAGCTGTTACGTCTCGTGTAGTCTCGCAAAGTGCACCCGCCATTCAGATGACCCTCCTGTGATGTCTGCCATAGTGCAAATACACGAATTACACGAAAAAAAGATACTAACCCTGAGTCGTTGGATCCAGGAATTCATTTCGGGTTGGGGGGGGGCTAAAAGGCTCGAGCCTCCCTCACCACTGCCTCAGATCAGCCCCGCCTATACATTTCGGCACTCTGATCATACCTCTGACACTCTGATCATGCCAAGCACTCTGACATTTCGGAAGGGGGGCTTGAGCCCCTTTGTGTCCGCCACTGCCCTGAGTAATGCCCTTTTTAATGACTTTGCTCTTCTATCCGGGTGTCATGGATGCCCCGCAGTGTTTACTCGAATTTGAAGCTGCGGAGGTTTAAAAGATGACTTTTGCTGAGGGCCTACCCGATGTTACAGCCCTGTTATGTTTGGAGAGCAGTTTGCAAAACAGATTTCTTCAGTGGCGGCGCTTGAACATTACGACAGCATAGGCACGACTCGCTTAGAGGTGAGGACGTCGCCCGGGCTTCTTACCTGATATTGGACAGGGGTGATTCCAGCGGGCCGGCTGGAGAAGGGGCAAGCTCAAGTCGATGAGCAAAAATAATATTTATGTTTAAATGTTTAATATCATAAAAATTAAATAAAAAATAAAACATATGTCGGTGGATTGTGGAAACGGTTATGCGGCAGTATATGAAGGTACAAAGCAAAATTCAAGAAGGATAGGTAGGTAGGTAGGTAAGTAAGCCGGGAAGAACAAGGTACTCACAAGAGCTTCCCATTTCAAGGACAGCTTCGGCAATTCATTGCTTATGACGTCCAATTTCTCGCTGTGCGATTGATTTGTGAACGGATTTTTAAAATTTCATCCGCCAGATTTTGTGCCATGACTCATGTTCTTCATAAGGGTTTCACAGATTAAATATCTCGCTAATAATTTCCAAACAACTGTCCCGCACTAAAGAAGACTAAACATTCGCGAATACCAGAATGTCAATAAACGAATCCGCTATAATCAAGGTTCAAAGACGCGGCATCGCACGTGCTAGCTTCCAAGGCAAGCCTGGGATGCCGATTGGACAAGCCAGTACTCGCGTCCGAATGAATGAGGCATTAGAGATGTCAATAAAAAAGCACACGATAGGTTTGCCACGGTGTTAGGAAATTCAGCGAATACGCGAAGTGCCTAATATCACATTGGTTGACGGTAAGAGCTGCGAACGTGGATTCTCAGATATGCAAATTATCGGCTCTTTGGCCCAATGATCCGAAAAAGGAATATTCGCTGTAACTTAAACATCGAGTCAAATTATATTTGTTCCACATAAAATACATACCTACTTCGACATTTAAAAGTGGCTAGGCAGTGACTAATGTGCCTCTGTGGCAGCGCCGCCACTGGATTTCTTCCTGGTAAAAGCACACACCTATAGATACAAGATTATCCATTCAGCTAAGTGTGTGTTTTTAGATTATTTTCCCTTTTAAATTATGCCAGCAACAAGAAGGATACTTGAGCAAAGTAGAAGAGACATATATGGTTTGTTTCGCCATCATTGAGCCTTGATTTCATTTTTGCACAGCCATTGGGAAAATTTCTATTAATACCTCACAACCATCGAGAAATATATTTTGACTTTCAATTTATACCTATTTGTGAACGAATAAAAAATCATTATTGATTGTTTACGAGAGACCAACTGACATCGATTCTTCCCCTCGGCTATTCTGAGACAGATTTCAGGCAAAAATGTGTGATGGGTATCGGGAAGATTTGATCATGCTTGAGAGAAATGAAATTTGATAATTAACATCCCAAACAAAGCTGTTTATACCTGACACTCGCTGGTATAGATTCTTGAGATAGCCAAGAAAGCGCAGAACTAAATTCATCCTATAGATTTGGGCACTAGATAGCCTTTGGGTGCTGATGGGACCTGAAACCCCAATACTTCTACGAGTTCTGAAGGGTTTGTTTGGAAAATTTGAATCTTGAATGCATTTTTCGTCGGTATCGTTATTATGAACTATTCAAACAAAGCGACGTAATTCTAATTGCTAATGGTGAAATCAGTAAATATCTATTAGTTGGGTTGTAAAAACGTTCGTTTGTTGTTTTCGCGAACTGTGTTTTGGCATAATTTGTTTTTGGCACTATGATTTTTCAGAATTCACGGAACATTTCACCCTTTTGCTTTGAGTGATCGAGCGGGAATGGTTTTCATCACATTTCATATTTTACTCATCAGAAACACATCGACGCTACCGATGAAAATTAGCACATCATGGCAAAAAGAATGCATCATGCACCGCTATAATACCTTTCTTGGTCTTTTTATTTGAACGATAGTATTTTTTATTAATTTAAGAGCTAAAAATACGTCCTCTCTCTGTGACTGCTAGATATAAATGATGTTTATCATTATTATGAATATACTTATTTTTACTCTTCTCATTCTTTCTGTTATTATTAGTAGTGGTAATATCAGTTTTTTGCTATGAAAATCATCATTATCATTATTGAAGTAAATATGCATGCATTTGAATAATGTAAAACTGTTTTTATAATTTTAATTCGTCTCCGTAAAAAAACGGCACTAGCTGTCCTCAGAGGCCTTAATAGTTACGATAAATTTGCAAGAATGTAAAGGTATTACGCAAATTGGGCTTTCACTATAGTAAAATCATAAAGTAAAACCTTGCATTTTTTCCAGTCATGTTTATACTGCTATATCATTATCATTAGTCTATATAATACCATTACCTGTCAAACTGTCGTATGGTCATAAATCATATGGTATATGATATCATTGGGCTATGTATTGTAAAAGCTCAGTGGCCACATCGGTCAGGATTGTACATACCTGTTGGCGCCGGCGAGCAGATACACCGCCTCCCACAGGTGGAGCTGATTGACGTGGAGAAGCTGTACGGCGAGGCGGGTACCGGGTGCCGCTGCGTGGTGCCCGCCGCATGTCCGGCGGGGGGCCGCAGGGCCGACCGCTGCGGAGACGAGTACATCTGCTGTCCTAACGACCAGCTGTACCAGGCCAAGTGTGGCCGACTGGTACAGTACCCGTCCAGAGGGCTGGTGAGTCGCTCTAGATGGCAGTAGTGTTCTCAAACGGAGTGAGATCGCGACTGGGAAGGCATGGCTAATTTGGGGGTTTAACCCAGGGTAGTTTAACCCTTGCTCCGGTGGGGAGAGTGTTTGAACCCCGTTCGGGATTTCCGACTGCACAACAGAAATACGGTGTCTAGCGCTGCAGTGTTTGGTAAATTTTATCCTTATCAATTTTGCAACTTTTCCCAAAATTTCAACGTTAGGTCATCCCAGGTCAGGTCACTAGTGCAGGTCAAGTGACTTCACCTCCAATTTTTTTGAATATGTCATATGTAAGAAGAAGGGATTCACCCAAAACTCATATCACATAATGAGCCGACCGAGTACTACAAAATATATAACGGGTTTTTTATATTGATGACTTCTTGTCGGGTCGGGTACAGATCATGACCTCTGTCTTGGAAATACATGGTGAAAACGGGAGCTTAGCAAAAAGTGCCTATATTTCTGTAATTACAGCTAAGAATACCGTCCTAAAAAGGTCCGTCGTGAGAGGTCATCTAGGACTACTTTAGTAGGTTTTCAGACTTTGATCAATAACGTCTCAGGAAATCATGATAAAGCTTTTATTTTGATACCATTACGTTTGGATAACTATTTCAAGTCGATTGATATGCATATTGTCTATACTAGGTCAGATGGTGACCTTAACCTGACATTAGGTCACGCCATTTTGTTTTATTTTGACGTAGTATAGTCATATCATACATCATTTGATTTGCCGTAATGGGTGGAAGCGAATGGAGCCTAAATTGATTCTAACTCAAGTCTATCAGACGCTATATCCCGGAGCTCATCTCTAACCTATCAACTTCTTTGACCTGTCTTTATTTGAATATTGACCTGAGCCAAAAAAGTGATAAATATAGTTTCGTCATACATTTCCATGATATAGTCGGCAGTGTTCGCTTTTTTTCGTTGTCGTTTCTCGTTATTGTTGTTAACTCGTTTCTGTTATTATTGTTGGTCCCATCTCGCAGCGGCCCCACTGAGGGTGCGCCGAAACGGTTTTATCATATATTGGAAACGTTTAATTTTTTTCAAAATTCGTAAGTAAGCACACATACTGTCAAATTTTAGGTCTCCTCCCGCCACCCCCCTTTCCCTCTGGCATTCCTTTGGTCGTATGGTTGCACCGTTCTATTTGCGGGCATGCAAAGCTCCAGTTACGTGAGCTCAAACAGCATGCTTGAGCAGTTTGACCTCCATGTTAAGTCAACCTTTCCATGGTTGCAAAATTATTAGCGGCATTGCAATAACCTATCATGATGTGTTGCCCAGATTAAACTGCCGCCAGACACCCTATGGCTGCTATGAAGTACATCATTTATCATAATAATTTGTTACAAGCACTTCTACACTCTTAACGTCGCATTTTAGGTGTTTTCGTGACGTGATCATAGGTCCAATAGAATAGCTGGAGGGTGCTAGAACATATCTAGAGCCGAGAACCGAGCTAAGATGGCCGCCTCCATTTCCTGCTTGTTCCCTTCATTGTTGGTTTTTTGTACCTCGGACCTTCGATCTTTCTTAGTAACCTCTTGACGATTGGTCTATTTATCCCCTAAATAATCTCATCTGCCCAACATTGTCATTAATATATTCACTCTGTCCGGTCCAAGTTGAAAGATGTTGTGAGCATAGGTTTATGCGGTGGCGCGGAGGAAGAGTGTTCGACTCCACGCCGCTGACCCGGGTTCAAATCCCCGGGCGGGTATTCTGAATAATTCTGCATCTCTATGATACCCTCCCAACCGGGCTGAGAGTTGGCAACGCCATATGCTCATATCAATCCGTGTGTCGCAAAGGCCTAAAAGTTGCTCTTGACTATCGCCACAACAGTGGCATTTGCCCCTAGTTAGTCTCACAATGCTCCTAGTTAGTCCCTTGATGCCCCTGGTTAGTCCCGCGATGTCCTTAATTAACCTCATGTGCCCCTAGTCAGCCCCGCGATGCCGCTAGTTTATCCCGTGATGCCACTAGTTAACCTCATGATGCCCCTAGTTAATCCCGTAATGCCCCTATTTAACCCTGTGATGCCCCTAATGTGTCCTATGATGCCCTTAATTACTCCCGTGATGCCCCTAGTCAACCCCGTGATGACTGAAGTTAACCCCTTGATGCCCCTAGTTAACCGTGTGATGCCTCTAGTTAATCCCGTGATACCTCTGCTTAACTTCGTGATGCCCCTAGTTAACCGTGTGATGCCCCTAGTTAATCTCGTGATACCCCTAGTTAACCCCGTGATTCCCTAGTTAATACCGTGATATTCCTAGTTATTCCCGTGATGCCACTAGTTAACCCCGTGATACCCCTAGTTAATCCCACGAAACCCCTAGTTAACCCCATGATACTGTCGCCCCAGGAGGGTCCGAGAGGCGACGCTCTTGGTCAGCAGCCGGATAAGATCATGGCGGCGCCCTGGGCGGTGGCGCTGCTGCTGCGGCTGCCGGTCGGCTATGTGTTTATCTGCGGCGGTGCGCTGATTCACCCCCAGGCGGTACTGACCGCCGCCCGCTGTGTCGCCAAGTGAGTCGCGATGCGCCGCCGGGCTTAAATGATAGCGGATTATGAGTTGATTAATAGCAAATGTATTGGTAAATTATAGAAATTGGTCACTAGATAAATTAGTATTATGAAATAGTATAGAATGAATGAATAAAATTTAAGGAAAATACTGGTTAATTCACTGGCATTTGACTCGAAAATTATTTGAGCTTCTCTACTGTTGATTATTCTACCAGCTGTATAAGAAACGCATACAAGTTTGATGGTTAGAAAGTATATCTTTTATTGTACAGCGATTATTAATTTCTCAATCGTTTTGGTATATAATTACTCATTTTACTAACCTGGGATGGCCATTGTTTTCTTTGATCAACAGTTATACCATTTGCAATGTTTTGTCCAAGTTTTTGCAAGTTCGGCTTTTGGAGTCAGAGCCTCACTAAAGCCATCACGAGACCTGCCACGGAGACTCCGACCCCAACACTCGAACGAGCAACTCCTGCAATGGAGCGTTAATTTAGAAGCCAAAGTTTAACATCCCACAAAGCACAGGGACGATCGCCCCGCTCAGGTCACCCTCTCACCAGTCGGTTGACAGCCGAACTACGTCGGGTAAATATTTAACGCCGGAGCGTCTCAGGGTAATCGATCCCAAGCCTCATATGGACTGCCACTGCATGTTTCTGAGCAGTGGGCCGGAGCCCAAGGCTCTACCAACTCTCGGGGACGGCTATTCTTTACTGACTTATAAGTTATTTATTGACTAATAAATGATAAATTAATTGACCGAAATCAGTGTCTGATTGGGTAATTGAGGATGTGCTATTGAATACCTTTGTAAGACCAACTGCATAATTATGCGGCACGAAATTATTCTACGAAGCGGTATGGGTATCTTTTCACTTCACGCTGTACTACTAATAATTTTTGGGGCTTATCGGCACACCAACTGCCAGGGTCATATGGTGTCACCAACTCTTTTACTGTTGGAAGGGTTTCTCGGGAGCCAGCTTGCTCCTTGTTCAGGGAAACTGCCGGGCTTTGAACCCGGGTCGGCGTTTCGCACCGTATTTAATGAAGTGATATAGGGCTTTGAACCTGTTATTTAAAACATCATTGCATAGTTTTGAATACTTTAAAACCATTGCATGGGGGATCCGAATGAGGGTGGGTACGTTTCTGATTACCGGTGCAAAACTGATTGAGTAGCAGTAAATTAAAACTATCTGGAAAGTCATGTAGTATTCGCAGGGGTAGGTACCTCCTCAGTGAGCATTGGTACGTCCTACTGAAGATGTAATTTTGTGGACTTAAAATATAAATATTAGGCTTCAAGTTATTGGCTGGAGCCGAACTACAGTCTTCACTGAAATCCAACCTCATGAGCGTAAAGATCCGGTCCGACTTAATGTCATCCAGATGAATCATGTATAAAATGTTTCCCCTTCATTTCGACATAGTGGGTGAACGGGCCTAGAAAATAACGCAAACAATTGTTATATTCACATTAAGTCACCTGTAATCACGATGTCATTCGGCCGTATGAGTCATATGCGTCGATGCAATCCCCCCTCTATTATTAGTATCTCTCGACCCCAACTTTCTAATATATCTCGGCTCAGGACAGATTACTCTGACTTTCCGTGACCACGCCCTCTTTTGACGTTATCGCCAGCCTGGGAGAGATGTCGCCGATGTTGGTGGCGAGGTTGGGCGACGGCATCAGCTTCGATAACTCCACCACCGACGGCGGCCCCCCGCTGCCCTTCCAGGAAATCGCGGTGGGTTGAAGAGCTGGATTCCATAAGGACTGATGGAGATTTCCTTCCCTATCTTTGCGAGCTTGGAAAGCTTGGGTTCTGACAAAAAATGATTGGGTATAGCACAGATGATAATTGGGTATGCTAGGTGATAATGTGTGAAATCTGGGCTGTACGAGATAATATTTCTGGCCTGTTTGACCAGAAGGAAGATTGTTGAATCCCAGATTCTGGCATGTCATGAAAATTACCAGGAGTTATTGAGATTAAAAAGTTATTAAAGATCATTCCAGTTATTTTTTATGAATGTTACGCACCAGCCAAAAGCTCACAAATCAAGCTAAGAAATGAAACAACAGTACTTTAAGATGCTTTTATTTGAACTCATCACACAATTTTACCATTCAAACCAGCTAACATTAATCGCAGCAAGTCCACCCGGTACTGAAGAGGTCCGCATTCCCCAGTTGTCAGAGGTGGTGGCCCTTCTCCGGTCCCCCAGTTGTCAGAGGTGGTGGCCCTTCTCCGGTCCCCCAGGTGATAGAGTGGTTAGCCTGTCTCCGGTCCCCCAGTTGTCAGCGGTGGTGGCACTTCTCCGGTCCCCCAGTTGTCAGAGGTGGTGGCCCTTCTCCGATCCCCCAGTTGTCAGAGATGGTAGCCCTTCTCCGGTCCCTCAGTTGTCAGAGGTGGTGGCCCTTCTCCGGTCCCCCCAGTTGTCAGCGGTGGTGGCACTTCTCCGGTCCCCCAGTTGTCAGAGGTGGTGGCCCTTCTCCGATCCCCCAGTTGTCAGAGATGGTAGCCCTTCTCCGGTCCCTCAGTTGTCAGAGGTGGTGGCCCTTCTCCGGTCCCCCAGTTGTCAGCGGTGGTGGCACTTCTCCGGTCCCCCAGTTGTCAGAGGTGGCGGCCCTTCTCCGGTCCCCCAGGTGATAGAGTGGTTAGCCTGTCTCCGGTCCCCCAGGTGACAGAGATAGTGACCCGTCTCCCGTCCCCCAGGTGACAGAGTTGCTGATCCGTCTCCGGCCTTCTGGTGACAGAGACAGTGATCCGTCCCCGGTCCGTCAGGTGGCGGAGGTGGTGACCCACCCAGACTACCAGTGGATGCACCGCCAGAACGACGTGGCCATTCTGTTCCTGAACAGCTCGGCTGTGCTGCGGCCTGGCCTGGACACCATCTGCCTGCGGCCCGAGCCCGCCGCCAGGTCCTCGGCAGCCGCCGCCGCCCCTCAGCGCTGCGTCCTCGCCTCCTACAGCCTCCAGGAGATTGGTGAGCCCGGAGAAGCGACTGTCTAATTTTCGGGTGCATTTCCCCTTTAGTTTCTCAGCTGAGTGGTTGCGTTCTCGTCGCTGCCTCCGCCTCCTCCCAATCCGCTCTGGTCGTTGATGAGTGTAACTGAGCCCGCTTCGGTTCTCTACAGCGCCGATTCACCCGATACTGCACCTCCACACCATGAACCAGACCGAGTCGCGGCCGGCGCGTCTGTGCCAGCACGTGGGCCACTCGTCCAGGCTACACGCCCTGCTGTGTCAGCAGCATCCCGACCTCATCGACCTGACCTGCCCGCTGGTGCGGGACCGCGCTGGCTCGCCCGTCTCCTGCGCTGACCCCAAGAGCGGAGAGTACCGACTGACCGGTGTGGTGGCCTGGGGCGAGGGCTGCGCCCTGCCGCTCAGTCATGGCCTCTTCACCCATGTCCAGCCCTTCTTCAAGTGGATTGACAATATGGTCACGCAGAATTTTAGATATTTTGAGTCTTATTTTGGATTCAATCAGGTTTGAAGTACTATCACGTAAGTATTGTTAACTAGTATGAACGGAACCACTGGTTGGATATAAGGTACGTTCCAGACTTTCGAATTGCAGCGCATTTTATTGATTTTGATAAACTTTGATAATCTCTGAATGTCTCTTTTACAAGAGCGTCATCACCCGGCTTCGCAGTGCCCGGGTGGAGTATTTTGAAAATTTGGAAGAATTCTCTGACAGAGAACCATCGCCTGAGAAGAAAATAAATTATTCAGATTTATGTCCTATTTCACATTACTTCTTCGCACCTGGCTGCGTGTAGTTTGGTCCAAATGTGACAGAAATCGGAAGTGTTTGAACGAAAATTGGGGAAGGGAAAGGGCCAGTTCCCCACGGCTCCCTCAGTACCAAGCAGCCCAAGGGCCAGTGACTTCCCTGCTGTTTTAGTGCGGTGTTATAACAGGATTATCTGATGTAAAAGAACTATAATGAATGGTTAGTGTTTCGCTTCTGACAACATTTCTGTTTGTTGGACTGGTCTGTTGTTACGCTGTTAATCACTGTTTCTAGAAATCTTTGCAACAAAAGCGCGTAGCTCACTTCAGAGCTTGTATTCAATTTTGTTGCATATGGTGGATTATCGTTGCCTATATTTGCATGGGAAAGTCGTAAAATTACTGGATTGGCATAGGCACATCGTTCAGAGTGACATGGGTCGGCCTATCTGCAGTGATCGAAACAATATTTTCTCGATCAAACGGGAAAGCTGTGGCATTTGAACGTTGTTTGGAGGAAGCCAACATAAGTAATACGCGAAATATAAAATCTTTGAAATATCGCATCGTGTAATTACAAAGCTCAGAGAGAATTTTTCTGGAAAGCACATAATCCTTCCAGGACTGTTATATATATATATATATATATATATATATATATATATATATATATATATATATATATATATATATATATATATATATATATATATATATATATATATATTCGTATAGTTAGGCAGTATATTTTCTTTTATACATTGTTTGTTGAAGCCAGAGCGTATTTGCATTTGATTATTTTCTTTTTGTTTGTTTCAGGTGCCGAAATAAAGTTCTGTTTTCATTGCTGATATTATTAAGTAAGAAACCCAATGTTGACATTAATATGCAGAAGGTGCTGAGACAGTAGGCTTACTAGTGTCTGGTTTCGGTGAATTGTTCACCATCATCAGAGCAATTTCGAAACTAGACACTAGACACTAACCGAAACTGAAACTAGACACTAGTAAGCCTACTGTCTAAGTAACTTCTGCATATTCATGTCAACATTGGGTTTGTTATTTAATAATATCAGCAATGAAAACAGAACTTTATTTCGGCACCTGGAACAAACAAAAAGAAAATAATCAAATGCAAATACGTTCTGGCTTTCAACAAACTATATATATATATATATATATATATATATATATATATATATATATATATATATATATATATATATATATATATATGCATATATATACGAACTAGTGAGAAAATCAGGATATTATTCATTTAAACATTAAAGTCACTCGTACGTGAACATGTCTATTCAATAAAATCTCATGATTATCTGCTCCAAAATATCACACACTTTTTTCAGAAGAAAAAACAACAATGGATTTCGTGAAGAATTTGCCTTCGTTAACAAGAGATCCACCTAGCGGGAAAATATAGAAACAGTATACCAGCACACTTTCACTTAAATCGCCAACATCCCGGCCTCTCTCGACCTATTCCGGTCGAGACGTTGGTACGGCGATTAACTTCCTGACAGGGCGCCGTAGCGTCCCTAGCTTGGTTCTGACTGTGGCCGCGCGCACACGTCCATCCGGCCCACAGACCACACTTTCTACCCTTCCGCGAACCCAAACGTTTCTCGGATGAGTTTCGTCCGTGACGATCACGATGCTTCCCTCCTTTAGGTTTACTCCGTCCTGACGCCACTTGGTGCGTGTTGCTAGGCGGGGAAGATACTGGCGGGTCCATTTCCGCCAAAAGTGGTCCGCCATCTCCTGCGCCACCCTCCATTGCTGTCTCAGAGATGATGTTGTTGGTTGGAGACCGTCTACAGGCGTCTGGTATGGTGTCGCCCGACCGATGAGAAAATGGTATGGCGTAATTGGATCATCATCCGCTGCGTCCAGTGGTACCTCTACCAGGGGTGTCGAGTTCATAATTCTTTCCACTTCAGTGAGGAGTGTCGTCAGCACCTCGTATCGTGGAGTCTGGCTCCGCAGTAGGGTGTACAGGACATCCTTGGCGGTTCGGATGTTTCTCTCCCAGACGCCCCCTGCACTCGCATCAGTTGGAGTGTTGAACTTCCATCGAATGCCTTGTAGAGCCAGTTTTCTTGTGATTTCTTCCTGGTCGATTTGCTCCTGCATCTTGATGAGTTCTCGATTTGCACCGACGAAGTTGCGTCCGTTGTCTGAGAAATATGTATGGACGTTGCCTCTTCTATTTTGAAAGCGACTGATTGCCATGAGGGTAGAATCTGTTGTGAGTGTTTCAACCATTTCAAAATGAACTGCCTTGGTAGTTAAGCACCTGAAGATGATAACCCAAACTTTCTT
Source organism: Lepas anatifera (assembly GCA_034440635.1). NCBI lineage: Eukaryota > Metazoa > Arthropoda > Thecostraca > Lepadidae > Lepas > Lepas anatifera. The sequence continues at coordinate 266,134 of JAOTON010001532.1, read as the reverse complement.
CAACGCCCGGCCAGTTGATGCAGTGAGAGGCCCCCATGTATCGATGCCTGTGGAGGCAAAAGCCTTTGGTTGTCTTGTGACACGGTGGAGAGGCAACGGAGCCATCCGAACGGAGATAGGCTTTGCCTTTCTGATTCTACACAGTTGACATTCAGAAACTAGCTTCCGAAATGTACTGGCAGCCTTGGGGATCCAGTATCTCTGTCTGATCTCAGTGAGCACTGCTGAGTGTGCTTGATGTGCCATCTGTTTATGGTAGTGTAGCATCAGCAGACTGGTATAGGTATGTTTACTTGGAAGTATTGGGGGATACCGCGAGGAGACGTCGATATCTGGTGAGCGGCACACTCGGGAGTCAACCACTAACATTCCATTGATCATTAAGGGCGAGAGGCCACTCAGGGCGTTCTTCCGATGGAGTATTCCAGAAGTGGTCAGTTCCTCTATTTCTGCTTTGAATTCTTCCGCCTGGGCCAAACGCACCCAGAGAAATTCTGCCGCTTTCACTTCCTCTGCACTGAACTCTCCCTTCTGTTTGTCTCGATATTTAGTTATCCATCTCCGTATTACGCAAACCGTCCTCACGGCTACGCCCCAGCTTGAAAAGCGTTTGATATCGGGCATGGCTGCTGTGATATTCGTACAATCCTGAGCACTGTCCGACACCTCATTGGTTGCATAGCTGACTTCAGGTTCCTTAGGCCAATTTTCCTCTGATTCACAAAGAAATGATGGGCCATGGAGCCACTGGCGGTCTTGCACTTCCGCCAGTGTCTGTCCACGTGACCCCGCGTCAGCAGCGTTCTTGGACGATGGAACATAACGCCAATCTCCCGGCCTCGTAGCTTCACGTATCTCAGCCACTCGGTTGTTTGAATCTTCCTGATTCAGATTTGATCCATGAGAGAGTGGTCTGCGAATTGCTCCAGCAAACTACTCGGTTAATCTTGATGCGACTTTCCTCGATTATAGTAACTGCCAAACGGGTGCCCAACACAGCCGATTGCAGTTCCAGCCTTGGAATGGTGAGTGTTTTCAGAGGAGCGACTCGAACTCGGGCCATGACGAAATTCGTTTTGATACCATCTTGGCCTTGCCAGCGGAAGTAGCAAACAGCGCAGAACGCTTTCTGGCTTGCATCGCAGAACACGTGGAGCTCTACTGCTGGAACCACTTCATACATAAACACGTGTCGAGGAATCTGTAGCTCTTCTAAATGTGTACGCTCTTGGTTCCACTGATCCCATATGCGTTGTAGGTCGTCTGGAACTTCGTCGTCCCAGCCGCACTTCTGGGACCAAAGCTGTTGCAGAAGTTGCTTTGCTGTTAGGATCCAACCGCTCAAAAAACCGAGCGGATCAAACAGTTTCATCGTTTGTGACATCATTCCGCGTTTTGTGATACGGTACTTCTGGTGCACCTCGGTTTCATATGTCAAAATATCCGTTCTTGGTTGCCAGGCTACACCCAGTGTTGATGTGGCAGCAGATTCTAACTGGATCTGGTCGTTCTCATTTCCACCGAGACATTTGTTGACCACTTCTGCGTTCGACGTCCATCCGTTGAGCTGAAATCCGCCATGTCCAAGAGCTGTGGTAATGTGTTGTGCTAGTTCTATAGCAGATTCCGTGCAGTTTGTCCCGGTGACAACGTCATCAACATATGTATCTTCTTTCATCAGTCTGGCGACGTCTAGCGCTTCATATTCATCAGCTGTACGTCGGTAGCAGTATCCTGCGATCGAAGGTGAAGACTTCGCACCGAATATCAAAACTGGTGATTCGTAGACATCGAATGGCCGTTGGTTGTCGGATCTCCAAAGGAAACGAAGACTCGGTTTGTCATCTGATGCCATGAGGATCTGGCTAAACATAGCTTTCACATCCGCGCATAATCCGATTCTCTTCTCTCGCCAGCGCAGCAGCACGCCTGTGAGAGAATTCATATTATCTGGGCCTTGCATCAGAAAGTCGTTGAGGCACTTCTGGCTAGATTTTGCAGCAGCGTCCAGTACTAATCGGACCTTCCCAGGTTTCTTTTCAGACGTCACGGTGAGCAGTGGCAGGTACCACGAATTATGTGGCTCGTTTTCCGCCTCAATCTTGCTCAGTTTCCGGAAATGGCCGGATCGGACCATATCCTCCAGCTTGGAATGGCACAAGGCAGATAAATCCGGTGATCTCTGAAGCCCTTTTTCTAAAGAACGGGCTCGTTTTTCCGCCATGTTGAAGCTGTCCGGAAAAACTTCGGCTTCATCTCTGCGTAGGAGTGGCGCCACCCATCTCTCCCCATTGTGGTGCACTCGCTGATCGAGGATAGCCTCAGCTCTCCTGTCTTCGAGGCTACGTGGCTTAGTATCAGTATACTTGCACCCGAACTGCTCTGTGTTCCACGGATCATCGACGGTTTGTCCAATGTCCTTAAGGAAATTTGCCACCTCTGATGCTGAGTGTTGGAGCGTTTCTTCTGTGAGGACGGCCTTTCCCGTCACTGTCCATCCAAGCAGTGTTCGCTGAAGAAGTGGGCCATTTTTCTTTGTTTTCCTTAGTTCCCGTGCAGCGATTAGTTCCCCAAAGTCCAGTCCGATTAACATTTTCGGAGCCTCATCCAACTCAGGAAGCTGCAGCTCCTGGAGCTCAGGGATCATCATCTTCAGCCGCTTGTTGGAAATGACCGGGGGTGACAAATTCAAGCTTGGCACGCAAGTCACACCATCCATTTTGAAGATTTTGCCAGTTTGGATATTTTTCACTTTGAGGTCAAATGTCATGGTCTCCATCGTAGTGATTCCAGACATAGTTTTGATATCCATAGGTTTTTTCGGGCCCGACAGTCCGAGTTCATTTGCAAGTGATCTGTCCATCAACGTGACTGAACTACCTTCGTCCAGGAAGGCTCGGCACCGTCTTCTTCCCTTTGAAGTAACAACATCCAGCACACAAGTCTTCATGAGCATACATGATGTTGAAGCCCGGTGTGTGGCACCAATCACTTCCGCAGTCTGTTCCGTTTCGTGAAGTAGCGGATGATGGAGCTGCTGACAGTTGTTTCTGCCACAGGGTCGATTCCTATGACAAGAGTCCGTCACGTGAGCTGTCGATAGACATCGCCGGCAGGCACTTTGCTCTGCAGTCCATTGTTTCCTTTTCGCTAATGTTAATTTGCGGAATTTCTCACAGCGTTGGATGTAATGTTCATCGCCACAGAAGTAACAGCTTAGTTTCGATGTTGCTGTGTGATTGACTTGCCTTTGGTGTGGTGTTGGCCTCCTGTCGTACCTTTTCAGCTTTTCAGCTTCTTGACCATAACTAGTCATGCTACAGAATCGCCTGTCCTTGACATGTGCCCGTAAAAACGATGACAACAGGTCACAACTTATCCTTCCATCGTTTACCTTGGCTCTTCCAAATAAACCCCACTCATAACAGCTATCTCTTGGGAGCTTAGCCACGATTGCGTTAACTACTTGTTGATTATCCAGTTCGTGGGACAAGCCGAGGGACCTTAGAATGGCGATAGCGTTGGCAACCTGGGTGGAAAGCTGTTCTAATCCTTCTATATCATTTTCCTTTAAGTTGCGGCAAGCCAGAAGTTTCTGAATGGTTTGACCGGTTATAATTTGAGGATTTCCGAATCTTTCTTCCAGTATGTTCCAGATATCCTCGAAACTTCCTCCAGTTAGTAAAGCCCCGTGTACTGCTTCGAATGCCGTACCTGACAGCCGTTCTCGGAGGTGACGGAGGACTCGGATTTCAGGCAATCCCATCTGTATAGCCTCCATCACCTGCGCCTTAAAGAATGGGAACTCTTCGTACTTCCCATCGAAAGACGTAAAATCGAGTTTCGGCGGCTCGTAAATCTGCCACTGTCGTGTTGTGGTCGGTATCATCCTCGGCTCGTTTTCGTAAAACTGCAGATTGTTCTGGTCTGCTCTGCTAGTTTCGGAAAACGTTGACAGTTCTTCTGGGCTCGCATGATATGAAGTTTTGTTTCTTTGTTTCGTCCTAAGGGCCTTGAGAGCTTTTTCGGTTTGATGAATGATGAGTTCGAGCCTTTGCTCTTCTTCACTTTTCTCGATGGGTCGATCTGGCTGGATGGATGGAGACAGCACCTCAGAGACAGTGATAAAAGTTCGGCTCGATCTCGGTGTCGGAATAGGTCGCTGGCGTCGTGGTGCAGGGACTGGTCGATCCATTGCGGTTTTAGTATTCACTTATAAATAAATAGGTATGCAGCTGGCAACAAACTAAGCAAACGAAATTAAACAAGCAATCTAAGCAAGCATTCAAAAGCACCAGTCGTTCAGGTGGTTTTAATCAATTACGCATGCATGAGGACGATATAGAAATTAATGAGATTTTATGATGTTATGAACTAGTGAGAAAATCAAGATATTATTCATTTAAACATTAAAGTCACTCGTACGTGAACATGTCTATTCAATAAAATCTCATGATGATCTGCTCCAAAATATCACACACTTTTTTCAGAAGAAAAAACAACAATGGATTTCGTGAAGAATTTGCCTTCGTTAACAAGAGATCCACCTAGCGGGAAAATATAGAAACAGTATACCAGCACACTTTCACTTAAATCGCCAACACAAGCCTTATTGAATGCGATTGCATATTTTGCTTTTATAAGTTTCTTTTCCAACTTCTCTTTTTCCTAATAACTTTTATTTGGTCTTCACTCAGTTCGTGTAAAGTTTCGCCTAAAGACATGTGTAATGTATGACAACGCGTTTCAATGGCCCTCCATCACCGTCAGGTAACGTTATCACACTAGGCAAGTACAATTATTCACATATTTTTAAAATTTAAACGTATAGTACAGAAAAACATGATTACAAGTGTCCTAGTCACAAATCTAACACTCTCTCTTTTTTGCGCTGAATTTTCTTATTTTGATCTTGCGCTCATTTTGATGAGGAAACCTCCACATTCACGATGTTTGGAGCATCCTTAAAATATTTTCCCAGACATATGTTCAACCGCTATTGAGGGTGATGACGCCGCGATGTTCTCGCTGGTCACACATGCTGGGAAGGAAGTGCTGGATGTAAGCAGCTTCTAATATTTTAAGTCGTCTGTGGTTAGTTTCCCTGATCAGGATGGACGTGTTTTGGGTGAGGTCACTCCTTGTCAGGTTCTAGTTGTGGATGGATTTTGAGTGCTCAGCCGGGCCACCAGTTTGAAGGTGCATAGTTAGTCGGCGCGACAAGGAGGTAGTTGTATGTCCTATGTAAGAGGCTGTGTCACGGAGTTTACAATCTCCGTAGGGGCACTTATACTTGTAGACGACGTTAGTCTCTTTCAGGAAACTACTCTTCTCCTTGTTGCGTAGAACTAGATTGCATGACGTTGGGGATTTGTAATAGATTAGTAGTTTGATGTTGTGTCCTTCGTTCGGTTTCACATTCTTGCTGGTTATGCTCTTCAACACCTTCTCATCCTCCTTGTAGCCACTGTTCATCTGATTCATGTAGAATAGCTTGTGAATCTTCGTTGTGCTTGGGTGGTCTTTGCTTTTCTGGTCCGGGTTTGCGTGGAATAACTCGAGGGCTCTTTTGATCTCCTCATCGATTTCCTGACATGAATAGTTGTTGTTCGTTAGCATCTGTTTGATATACTGCAACTCCTTGTGCACCAGTTGCCAGGTGCTGCAGGTGGTAAGGGCTCTACGTACGTAGGTGCGCACATCTCCTGTTTTGTACCGCTGTGGGCAGATACTCCGAGCGTTTAGACATTTTCCTTCGTCTGTAGGCTTCCTATATACGCTGGTGATGAACGCACCATCTGTGGCTTGGATATCCACGTCTAGGAAGTGTAGCTTCCGGTTGTTTTCGGTCTCGAAATTAAATTTCAGAACAGATTTATGTTGAAATTTCGCCCTCAGATCTTCGAGGGACTTCGCGTTGTCAATCTGCAAGCAGATGTCATCTACATACCGCTTGTTGAGAGACAGCGGCTTTTCAAGGCCACCAAGCACTTTGGCTTCCACATGGCACATGTAGGCGTTCGCAAACAGCACCCCGAGAGGAGAGCCCATGGCCACCCCGTCGATCTGCTGATAGAGGTTCCCCGAGGGGCAGCGGAACGGTGCTTCAGTGGTGCATATTTGAAGCATCTTTTTGAGAAGGTCAGGTGGAAGCTTGCATGGAGGTGGTAGCGTCTCATGGTGATAGACATTTTGCAAGATGATATCTATAGTTTCTTTTACAGGCACGTTGGTAAAGAGACTCTCCACATCTAGTGATGCAAGGATACCTGTAGGTTTTACTGAGTTCAATACTTGAATAAACTCATCACTTGATCTTAGTGTGTTATCCACCGGGATGTACGGCGAGATGAGACTGTTTAACCGCTTGGCCAGTTGGTATGTTGGAGTAGGGAGCTGAGATATTATTGGCCGGAGTGGGTTGTTGGGTTTGTGTGTCTTGACTGTACCATATAGGTATCCTGGTGCATATTCGCCGACTACTCTTTCAAACTTATAAAAGCAAAATATGCAATCGCATCAATATATATATATATATATATATATATATATATGTATATATATTTCAATAGACACAGGTTAAAATAGGCACAGATTAAAAAGTGCATCATATGTGCGTATACCACACACAGCACGCCCCCAGCCACCAAACCCCCACCGTCGATCATCTACCCGTAGCCCGCTTACAACAATCGCTAATTGGTCATGAAAGTGATAACGATACTTGTGATTGATGACTTGTGGGTGATGTGCATTTTATTGTGATTGTTAGGCCGGTTGTCATGTCAACATCCACGCAGGTCCCTGTTACTCGTTGTTCTTTGGCCTTTCAATACGTCCATGCAGGTCCTCAGACTCACAGCCCGAAATGCCCTCCCCCCATCACTAACAGTAGAACACAGCACACACCCAACCAGATATGCTCCACGGGGATGGGCGGATTAGTGGTTAGCGCGCCTGTCTTCTAAGTCACCGGTCCCGGGTTCAAGTCCCGGCGGAGCCTCTGAATAAGTCGATTGGATCCCCAAAATCCCTCCCAACAGGGTGAGAGTTGGCGACGCCGCATGACACTGCCAGTTGGTGCGACGTTAAACCTCCACAATTATTATTATGTATTTTCCACGTTTCCTACACGTATCGTAGAAACCGAGTGCTTTATTTAAACCCTGCGCCCCACTTGGGGTCCAGCGCCACCTTCGCCTCGCCGGGGGCCATCGATGGCCCTCCTCCAACTCCGAAAATATGGGGGTTAGCGCCAATCTTCAAAGTGCATTAGAAAGCTCGTGAGAAATCAGTAAGAAATTACTGTGCATGTTTAAGCGCTCAGGTCTACGGTTTGACCTCCAGAGGTCAAATTAGGTCACGATAGGCTATTTGCAGTCAAATATGCAATGCTTAAAGGGAATGTGGCACCTTGCTTGAATCCTGGAATTTAGTGTAATTAGGGCTATTTTTAGCCGAAAATCATGGAATCGTCCATGATTTCTCTGCAAAAATGTATAATAAGCTCAATATTTTTATTTTTAAAATGCGCCTCTAGGGAACAAAATTATCTGCCTGTGGATGATGTCATGATCTAGCAACCACTACCATATTCTATAGACTTCAAGGGCTTCAATTGGCTGATTCTCACCGTGACGTCAGCATATGTCGTCACACCAACAGCTTGACAACTGTGGCCTACTGCTCGAGGTACATGAGGGGTACATTTCAGGTAGTTTTTAGCTTTTCTCCACGGAAATTTTAAGTTTCAAGACAAATTATGTACCGAGTACCGGGTTTTCCGGCATGCTTTACAACTTAATATCTCAGTTAAAACCACGTTATAAAGGTGCCACACTCCCTTTAAGCAAACTGGTTATAGCTCTCATGCCGTTAGAGCTCTTGCAATCTGGTAAAGTAAATTTGATAGGAAAATGCCAGACCTTTTTCCGCCATGTAGAACAGAATGACCTTCCACCATTAGCTTGACCTCCAGAGGTCACCTCGTGACCTAATATCACCTGAGATCACGAAAGGTCAGAAAATAACTTAACTTTGCCGTTTATTAAATGAAAGTGACGAGACATACACGATGATGTTTGAATCAGTGCTCTAGCTTGATTTGGTTAAAATTTGTGGTCAACATATTGTTGTTGAACCCTGTTGACCTGTGATGGCCTCCGACTGGTCAAGGAGAAATTATCGCCCCTGGGATCCGTGAAAGGGTGTCCAAGAACGCTTTTTGGAGCAATCCGAGCATTTTCAATTATATTTGTGATTTTTAGATCATAATAACAGCTTCCCCCAAGCTTTTTAGTGGGAAAAGTCACCTCGTGACCTGACCTCAGGTCACGAAATCGAAAAAATCCCGGATATACATTTTGTAGACTCGGGACGGGTCATGAAGTGTAGGAAGTGTCAAATCGATCGGCTCAAAAATACAGCTACGGTAGAGCTAAAAAATTAAAATAGAGGTGCCTTGGTTGACCTCGGCTGGTGACCTGACCTTGTGTGACCCACGAAAAAATTTCAGGGATGGTGGGAAAATGATGGGGTGAGAGATAGAGTCATCAACTGCGGTGCTGCTATCCCGAAAAAACCTTAGGGGGGCATCGATGGCCCCCTCCCCGGCTATCCCGGTACATACCTGGATTCACCATCCGATCGCGATCGAACTTGTGCACGGGACCTAAGTATAGCCCTGTTCCAGCTGTCAGCACAGTTTTGTCAGCACCACCTCTAACCTCTCCTCCAGAAAAGTAACATCAGCGCCATAATCGCCTCTTGCTTGTGCTAAGCAAAGGGAACTCAAACCTTTACACCATGAAAAAATATTAGACTGCCATTTCGTGCACTTACCATTTTTCATCAGCGCAAACAGCAGGCCGTCAGCCCGTAAACCTCTAGAACTCAGCCCCCTCCAAAGTTTTCTACTACAATTCTACTACTGGGCGTACAAATTGATCGCCGTCATTGACTTTGCATGTAAAATTGCCTATTTTTGGCGGGCTCTCACCGGTAAACCAACAGGGGCTCCCTCACAAAAATGGTATCATCGGAACAATCGTTCTGTCCAATTTCCATTTCTGGGGTCCGATAAGCGGAGCCCATGGAAAATTTTGAGGAATAATGCAAAAACTGGAGCCATGTTTGCCGGTCTCCCACAAGGCTTGGGTTCGAATCCAGGTCGAAGCCAAAGTTTTTCGCCGAATACGATCTGCAAGTTCGCCACGATGGTTGCAGGCCCTCGTTTTTCTCCTGAAATGGAAGTGTTAGACGAGCACAGATAGGACAAGTAAGGATGTAAGGACGAGTCAGGATAACAGTTATATGCCTACGAATGTTTTACTAAGTTCCGCATATAACCGAAAGCAGCATTTTCTGGTTATCGGAAAGCGGCCGCGCTCCTGTAAATCACATACGTGGACCCAGGGGGAAAAGGGAGGCATGTGCCCCCATCAACCCTCGGCGCTCCCTCAAATGGTCACGCTGCCCTCTTGAAAAGTCGATGGCGCCCCATGAAATGTCACTTCCCACCCCCCACCCCCCCAAGATACGAAAATCGGCGCCCACCGATAGGATTTTGCGCCCACCTGATAGGTTTTTCCGGTCAAAAGTGGCACCCCCCGGAAGGTACCCCCCATTGGAAATCCTTGATCCGCCTATGGGATATCATATAAATATTACAACAGATCAATAACGGCAATACTCCATAACTATGTCGAGTTCGAGAGGGAGGCCATATTACCGACTTTTCAAATTGTTCGCTCAGAGCCTGCTCATGCCCCCTCCCCCTGGGTGTCCAAATTGTATAATCGAGAGGTTAGATTATAAAACAACGCATAGAAAACACCCCAAATAGCTTATCATATTGGCGTTTATTAGCCAGGGGACCACGTCCTGTCTGGATTATCCCCAGAACTGAAATATGATTTGGCGTGGGCAAAGCTGAACGTGTGCATGTATTCTTACTTTCCATCCAGGACAATTCAATAAGACAAATGTGCCGAGTTTATCATGAAGTTTTCATGACAGGAATGCTGATTTTGATCTCATATGATGGTTGTCCAGTGTGCAAAGTATGGCATTTTCGACGAGAACTCGTTGGTGCGAGTGCCCTTGGAGACAGGAGCGAGTGGTGCGAATTTTACCAACCTGGTGCGAATTTGTGAGACTGGTGCGAGTAAGGTGACACTGAAAACCAAACAAATAATGGCTATATGGTTATAAAGATACAGGAGGGGACTTTATGAAAAGTCCTCAACTAACTAACTAATAAGAGAGGTAGCATTGCATCTTGTGGGTAGGAATGGGTGCGTTTTTTCTCCCTGGTATAGGGAAGATTGGTGCGAATTTTTGGTGGCTGGCGGTGCGAGAATTTTAGATGGCTGGTGCGACTCGGCTGGACTGCTGCCATACTTTGCAGACTTGATGGTTGTTTAATTATCAACATTTATCAAATGAACTCCTCTATGAAATTTGCCACTCCCATTAACTAATTGCAGACAATACAATAGGAAATACCTCAAGAAAGGCAATACAAACATGAATGTTGCGCTACTTATTGCCAGAGAGAAAAAGATAAAGGTACAACCGAAAGTAGTCTACTTTGATCCACTTTTTAACAAATTACCAACCGAAGTTTAAACCAATGTTCATAAAAGAAAAACTGCAATGTTAACTTCAGAATATTAAACAAGCATTAAACTCGGCAGTCAAGGCCTCAGATAACAATATATGGAGGTGGATGCAAGGAGTTGGGGCTAGGAGACTTAAGTTTTCCCCCAATATGTTGGAGCATCTATACAAAATGCATAGATGGAGGTTGTTTCCATGGTGATCTGGGGTGTTTGAGAATGTAAATGTGTTTATACCTACATGATTATTTACCTGAAATGTATTCTCCATACTAGAAGTTTTAAAAAGAGTCAGCAACAGAAAAATGCAAGAAATAATTATTTTAAATGCAATAAAGTGGAGAAAGAGAAAAAGTAAAAAAAAGTACCTAAAAGTACGAGAAAGAGAAAGTGAAAACTCAGGATGAATTGAGCTTGTCAGAGAATGGAACCAACAAACCACAAGCACCTCCAAAATTAACTTGATAATTGTAGGTAAGGTAAGGTAAATGACCTTACAAATCAGCAATTACAGCACCCAACATAATTTTTGTACCCTAGACAGCAATTACCTAAAATAAAATTGGCATGTGCCAGCAAAATGAACCTTGAATGAATATCAGAGAGTCTTTAGACAAAATACCAAACTAATTGCAATATACCAAAATACCAAACTACTGTGCCTTGCCAGACTGGTCTGGTGCGCCTTGCCAGATCACTGCTTGTACTGATTGACCTTCTCCGCAGCCCTCAGCTAAGCAACATACTGGCGAGCAGCATTAAGGCTGTTTGGCCTCACCATGGTATAGCTGAAAGCGATGTCTTCCTGAGGCTTGGATGGACAGCAGGAGACTTATCTTCCAGCACTGCCATGAAGTCATTCACCAGGCTTTAATTTCAATTTCACTTCAACAGTGAGGGTCTGAAGTACCTTTCGAGCTTCGTTCTAAATTGTTCTAAATATCAGAATATTTTAAACCCTCATTTTTAGATTGTTTTGTGGCAAGCTTAAATGAAAATGGGCAGATATTGGCAATACCCTCCATTATACTACAACCCAACCACAGCCAGATACTGCCCGTAAAAAGTCGCCTGCATTAGCATTCTGATTCCACTGACTGTAGGAAATACCAGTGCACACTGACCACAAGAAATTGGTTCCACGTTTTTTCTTTTGTCCTATAAACAAGGAGAGACAAGAAATAACTCTTGCCTTCTCTTAAAGCACCCACAAACTAAAGCAAACTCTTGCCTTATAAACAAACAAATAAACACACTACACAAACTGAAGTGACTTCGCCGCAGAAATAGAGATGTGTTCAATTACAGCCGACAGCACTACTGGCACATTATGGTTGGTACAACTTATGGCATTGTTCCAATTGATTTCGTAGAAAATGGTTTTCAAAACAAATTGTTTACCTCCCAGAAACAGCATAAAGATCCCCTACACACAACGGTGGAAAAACGGATCGTGGGGGAGATATTACCCACAATACATCTTGGTCCACCGCTATCAGGGGAAATATTACCCAGAATGCATCTGGGTCTACTGCGATCAGGGGAAATATTACCCACAATGCCTCACAACTTTGGAGTACCCGTCCTTTACTACCCTGCTAGAACTAGTTCCCGGGGAGAGGCTACAATCCTGTGACGTAGACGCAACGCGGCCCGCTGATTGGTGCTGACAAAACTCTGCTAACAGCTGGAACAGGGCTAGGGCTTTGGTCTGTGTCGCGAGGACCGCTCCGCGCGCAGTGCCGCTGACTGGTTTTCGCGGCCTGGCGCTCCTCACGCAGGACCATTCTGCGCGCAGCTTCGCGGGCGTAATTGTAGCGTGCGGCAGTGACCTGTGCGGGGCGGTGTGGGGAGTTCAGTGCGTGGATGGAGTGGTGATGAAGTGAACGGTCGGTGTGTAACCTCGGTAACCGGCTCGAATCTCTACCCGAGTGAACTGGACCTAATTGGGTGCAGCATCCCTGCCGGTACGGTTTTCCGCCGCTGCTGTGCTGGCTCTCCGCTTTCTCTGGAGGTCTGCACGTGCTGGTGGTGGTGCTCAAGGATATGCTGGTCGCCTGGGACTCACTTATTCAACACATCTTCAGGTAAGTCACCTTTGTGACTGTTAATGATTGTGTGAATATTTGTGTGAGTATCTGGTCTTGTTTTTGCCTTGTTTTGTACGTCTAAATATTAGGACCGTAAAGTGGAGGAGCCGTCAGGGCACGAGGCGGTGGCTGATCATTTAGGTGAACTTCTCTGACAGTAGCTGCTACATTCTCTGGCCAGGGAGCATTTTTCGTCCAACTTGGAAGCATTCTTCACTTTCCATCGCCAATTCACTAATTATTATCGTCCCCGCTTCCTGGTCCTACGCCTTACTGGTGTAGGGCGGGACGCTTTTCAGTATTTTTTTTTGGCTAGCCACTTACTCTGGGACAGTGGCTAGCCTGGGTGAATTTTTCACCACTTCCAATCCCATTGGTACTCGTGCTCAGTCCCAGGTCTTAAGAATTGATTCCATCGAGCCATTGGATGTCTCTTCATCGGTTTCGGAAAGCTTGCAAATGAGGTTTTGTGTGGCAACAACAGTGGCGTTCTCTTCAATACTTTCCTGACAATGTTGTGTCATTGGTTTGCAACATAAGAGTCCTGCCTTTGCTGCTTCGAAGTACATTGGCCGTTTTTCTGTCGAGGTACCACCTGCTGGAGGTTTGGTTGTTAGTCAATATCAGGTGGTGGCTCCGGTGTTTGAGACATTGTACATACTTACGTGCGATACTGGTGATTGCCCTCCCATCAGGCACAATCCGCACGCACTCCGCTTAGTTTATTGGAAGAGATCAGAGGGCAGCCTGACGATGTTGTTCGTGAGGAATATTTGAATAATCAGGTGTTACTTTGTACTCCCCTGTCTCCGATGTGACGACAACGTTGGAGCTTGGAGCGCTGTTGTCAACTTGCAGAAAATAAACACGGCCGTATTCAAATCCTAGCTTATCCTGTGCCTAGAATCGGTAATGCGCTTGTCACTCTGCCTGGTTCGAAGTAGTTTGGTACGCTGGACATTAATTCAGTCTAGGCATAGATCACGAATATACTTGTGGTGGAAAGTTGTTAAATACAACTGGGACTTTCAGCACAGATCAATTTTTCACAACAGTCTCGGATTTCCTTCCAATTTCGTTCACTCGGTTATCAGAAACGTGGAATCTTGATTTGCGATTATTTCTTTCCTCAGACATGCGGTTTCGAAGCTATATTTTGAAGACAATCGTAAGAATCGCCGATTTCGTCAAAACATGGTGAAATACAATTATTGTCAGCCTTAACTTCATTTCTTAGCTTCAAATGACACGGGATTAGATTGAACATGTGACAGCCAAAGTGTGAGAATGTTGTTTTTTTGTTGGAAATTTGCAAAATTTTTATAAACGTTTTGACCATTTTTCTAACCATTTTTTTTAAAGTGTGGCCAATAATTCACGTTAAAGGTATTCAATTTTTTCAGACGACCGAAGGGCCCTGTATTTGTCTTATAAACATTCATACCATTGGCTACATACAGCATACAGAGAACATACAAAGTTTCTGCTTCATCACTCATCCAAGTCACATTCCAACAGGGCACTAAAACAGCTTGTGCGTACGCCTTCCGCACCAACCCACCCCTCCCACCCTATAGATACCTTCCGAAACGAAACATTCTAAACACATCTTAGCTCACTTTACTGATTTTGAGTTAGTCGATGTGCGCTATTTCAAAGGAATTCTAAAAAATGAGCTGAAATTTCGAATCAATGAAAGGCTGTCATCGTGACTGGAATTGTTGAAGTCTTCCATTTTTGCCTGCGGTGCATAATTCAATTTTGAACATTTTTGCTAAACAACAAACAAAGTTTATATCTAAGTTCATAGCCTTCGCCTGAGACTGTTGAGCTACAATGAATTGCTTTGCATACAGAACGATGAAGTTCACTATTGGAATGTGGCACCTTGGTCGAATCCTGGAATTTAGTGTAATTAGGGGAACTTTTAGCCGAACCTCAAAGAGACGTTGTCTGAAAAATGTACAATAAGCTCAATATTTTGATTTTTTATTTCTCCTCTAGGGAAATAAATAAATATCTGGCTGTGGATGATGTCATGATCTGGCAACCCCTACAATATTCAATACGCTTCAAGGGCTTCGATTGGCGATACTCACCATGACGTCAGCATATGTCGTCACACCAACAGCCATGAGAACTGTGGCCTGCTGCTAAGGGTACATGAGGGGTACATTTCAGGTAGGTGTTAGCTTTTTTCTACGGAAATCTCGTGCTCCAAGACAAATATATATTGAGTATCGGGTCTTCCGACTTGCTTTATAACTTGGCTATCTTAGTTAAAATCACGTTATGAAGGTGCCACATTCCCTTTAAGGATCCAAAAATAATATTTTTCTTGTCGATCTTAAAGCGGCAATTAATTTCTAACTTTGAATTTATCCTTGACACAAGAGCATGCCAGAACTGCCGGACGGGTTTGCATTCCAGAAACAGATGTTGAATGGACTCAATTTCGCCGCAGTTACCACAAAATGGGTCATCCACAACAGACCTGACACATAAGTATCTCTATCATAAGTAGACCTATCATAAGTATTGTTGGAAAAAACCTATGCGTGATTCTAAATTGGAAATTTTTCAATTTAGTTGATTTTGTTATTTCAAAGGGTAACGAATATACATTTCCCCAGTTGTCGAAATTGACTGCCTCATTCATCCATTTGATTTGCGCGCTTGGGGTGACCTTACGTAGCCGTTTACCTCTAAAGAATTTTGGTTTAACACACACTATGTTTACTTCCTTGTTTTTATATTAATGTTGGGTTCTAGAACTCTATCCACACTATTTAAACGCCTTGTATTGACGATCCATGACTTCTATCGCGCAGGTATAGCTTGGTGCCAACCCATATATATATATATATATATATATATATATATATATATATATATATATATATATATATATATATTAGTTTATTCAGTCTTATTCCGGGATAGTTATGTTTAAACTGCTCAAATAGAATGGACTGCCCCTTGTTGTCGAATAAGTCATCAATCAGCATAATTCCTCGCTCAAAAAGATTACAACTAAATAAGGGCATTCCACTCACACGGACTGCTGCGTTATTCCAAAGAAATGTTCATCGAACTTCCCTACCGTTTTGTGGTTCCTTCACGGGAATGCACTCTCTTAGCCACGTAAGCATTTCTTTGTAGAATGATGATATCTTGCGTGAATCGACCCAAACTTTACCATAGTTCATATGTAAAATGTGTTCATATTTAATTTGCAACCCTTTTCGTAGGACCCTAGAGGACATTAGGTTACCATTGTTCAATAATTTCACGAACCATGAAACACGCAAGCTCTTGTAAATGCTTTCGACATTAGGAGCATTCATGCCACCCTTTTCTGTTACCTGATGCCTAACGTCCCGAGATACTCTCGGTGGACGGCCTCTTCATATGGATTTCATGATTTTGCTCTGTATCGTGTTTAAACATTTTTTATCAATCGAGACAACTGAAGTGATATATATTAGCTGGGAAATCACCAATGACTTTACAATAGTGATCTTACTTTTCAGCGTCAAATCACGCTGGGACCACTGATTGAGCTTTTTTCCGATGACTGGTTGAATGTTCGCTATCTCACATTTCCGCAAAGCACTAAACTCCACGCCTAGCACTTTAACCTGCCTCAAAGGCGCTACACCGCAAATACTGCTACTAGAGTTCTTGTCTGCACCAAGCCACATGAATTGTGATTTAGATAAATTTAGCTTAAGACCAGTTATTTTTCGAAACTCTATAATAACGTCAAGAACTTGAAGGTATTCATAGCAAAAATGAGCGCCCATATCTCCTCTACTTCGTGCAATCATTAATTTTTTTGCGTTCTAGACTCTATCAATGTGTAATTAGCCATAGAAAGACGCCATGCGCGCAAAAATCGGACGTTCGGCGCGCCCGGCCGTCGTCGGCGCGGCTGCCGGTGCGTGGCCACTCGCAGTCGTATGAACTGAAATCGTGATTAAAGGTGGAAAATAAAAGCAGAAAAACACGTGTTCAACAAAAGGGTGAAATCAATGCAATCTTAAATCGGTTAAGGGTGTATGATTCGCCATATCTTGGCGTTGCCTATAAAATCGATTACGGATTAGTCATACATTTGGATTTTGAAAATGAAGAGACTTGTGCATTTGTGCAAGCTTGGTCTGTTTTACGTGTTGAAACGACATCGTATGCAACAAGGTTGAACCTTGGCCGCAGTTGTGCGGTCTCCACCTCGGTTTGTGTGCCAGTGCCTTTATGATACGCGGGAGGTGTCAGATGTCCAGTGCGCAGCTCATGAAGCTGGGAGCACATCCTCCACAGTTAGAATGACATTGCTACTTCGGCATTTGGATGCCAAATGGAGGTAAGGCATGGCTTCAAGGTGGCTATTTTGTTTCGGACGCCAGTTTTCTGCTGTCGGTGTTGGTGTTCACACTTCTGTGCGACGTAGGAGTCGTAGAATGCCTCGGGATAAGAGGACTTATTGTGCTGACTAGAGGATTTACTTTTTCTAGCTTCTTGGTTCCGGTGCCGGCAGGCCTCGACTGGTCCTGGTAACACCCAATGTGGTCCTGGCATTGGTCCCGAAAAAAATTCGGGTTGATAGGAAAAAATTGCAGCCTTGTCTTATACGTTTCAACCAGTGACTTCGGTTGATTTCCTATTTCAGCCATAAATTATGTGTAATTGTGTTATTTCATTTTTGAATGGAGCTTATTACAACTGAATAAGGGCTGAAATTGCCATGCCAGCGTTAACTCACTCAAAACCACCTGGATAGAGAAGAGATCTCCAGCCCTGGCCATGGTATGTCACTTTACGCCCCGACACCCCACCCCCGTGACGTCTTTTATGAACAGCCCCATATAGGTTTAAGTAAGACAATTTATGTGTGTAATGAGCCATATTAGGTTGTTTATTCGTCAAATGCGAAGGGAAAATTAACTTAATTGGTCAAAAATTAACTAATCTCAATCTGATATTAGGCCCCAAGGAACACAGGTCATAGTTAAGACTATTATGCTCTCCAATCCTCAGAGGTCTCGGCACGGTCCCGGTATAGACCCAGTTGATCCCGGCAAAGTCCCGGCAGGGCCCAGCATCCGGTCCCGGCTCCGGGACGCCGGGACAAAAAATAGAGCCTCTGGTGCTGACCCCGTCGAGTGTTCTCCGCAAAAGACGCCCACCTACAAGCCAGAGAAAATTTGAATTCGGAAAATGTCGCAACTGCTCAAAAAGAACCAGACAGCAGCCGGAGGCAGTTACTGAGGAGCTGCTCGCTGCGGAGACACAATCATCATCGCTTGACTCACTGGGCGCTCCAACAGTTTTAGCCGAGGTCGATGTTTCCCATGTATTGCCGCTGCTGGACGGGACTACCGTCAGAACAGATAGGCTTTTGGTTGAACTAATCCTTTGGAGTTGGTTTATTCTTCGCTGTGTGCTTTCAATTTCTAATTACTGTCTTCGAAACATAATAGCATGTGTTTGGGGTTTGCCATTTTATTTCAGAACCGAAGTGTTAAACGTCAAGGGGAACGTCCATCCAAATTGTGAGCCAAAATAGGTCACTTTCACGCGTCAATAGAAAATAAAACTGTCTTTTGGTACATTTATTTAGCCTCCTCTGCCTCCTATGCCGATAAAGCGAACCAAATGCCGCTGAATCTAGTACACTGCTGTCATAACACAGCCCTTGAGCTATGAATTTCCTTCAACCCAGGATCTGAATAATATTGATTCCATCTTGCTTCAAAACACATACTTTATAACTTATGTTGTTTACGTTCCTTACTCTTAACGAAACCCTACTAAAGCCGAAAACAAAAGATGAAAGAAAAAGAAAGAATCGAAAATATTTTTTGGCAACGGCACACCCTTACGTTATGAAAATTTCCACAATTCCATGTGCTTATCTAAATGCATGTCTCCTTAGCAACAAACTTCTAACCCATAGTCTGTACTGAGCACCACACGCGTGCGTATCGTCTACGTTGATCGACGTTGATCACGTGTTGACGTTGATGTCGACACGTGCGTATCGAGACAATGTTGATCGGGGAAGTTTCTGTTCATTGTTAATTATCTTTGGCAGAAACCAATGCATTCCAACACAGAAATGTGTTCGGATTTTGTATCTCTGTATCCTTTCGTCACTGCTCGTCATGAAAAAATTGTTTTGTTCCAAGCTGGCTGATATTAGATAGTTAAAGGGAATGTGACACCTTTATAACCTGATTTTAACTGTGAGATAGCCAAGTCTTAAAGCATGCCGGAACACCCGGTGCTCAATATATCATTTGTCTTGAAACTCAAAATGTCCGTAGAAAAAGCAAAAACCTACCTGAAGTGTACCCCTAATGTACCCTAAGCTGCAGGCCACAGTTGTCAGCAGTTGATGTGACGACATATGCTTACGTTACGGCGAGTTTCGGCCAATCGAAGCCCTTGAAGCGTATTGAATATGGTAGTGGTTGCCAGATCATGACATCATCCACAGTCAGATATTTATTGTTTTCCCCTAGAGATGGATTTAAAAAAGCAAAATATTGACTTTATTTTACATTTTTTCGAAATAACAGACTCGCCCATGATTTTCAGCTAAAAGTACCCCTAATTACACTAAATTCCAGGATTCGACCATGTTGCCACATTCCCTTTAAAGGATGCAAAGAAATAATCAAATTATTCCTGGGTCCACCAGAGGCGACAACTCTCTCCCTCTAAGCTGCCATGGACAGCTCCCCCTCCCCTTCCAAACTTGAAAATGTATTTGAGCGTTGCCACATGTCCGTGTGTTTCATATCGATGACCTAGGGTCAGGTACGGATCCTAGGTACCTCTCTATTAGAAATGCATGGGGAAGACAGTAATCGGGCTGTATTTATGTAAATAGATATCTGATTACCGTCGTATTCTCCAAATAGTTGTAACCTGGGCCCCTTTCTAGGTTCCTGATGCAATTTTTAACCCGTGACCTCTGAGAGGTCATCTGGGGCTGCTTAAGTAGTTTTCAAACCTGGATCGACAACTTTGCTGGAAATGATGATACAACTTCTATTTTTATACCATTACGTTCAAATTGCCATTGCAAGTCGATTGATATGCATATTGACTGTTCTGAGCTGGAAAGTGACCTTGACCTGACCTGGGGTCAGGTCATGTTTGTGTTTTGAACTAGTATAGTCATATCACACATCATTGGATTTGCCTTGACGAGAGGAAGTGAATGGCGTCTAAAATAATTATTCTAAAACAACTCTGTCAGACGCTAGAGCCTAAAAACACTACTCTAGCATGCAACATTCTATGACCTGTCATGGTCCCACACTGAGAAAAAAATCACTCCCGGTGTAGTATTCCAACGCCTTTTTGGTCATAACGCCTCATTAGAGAGGCTTCATACCACAAGAAAAGGTGTGAATTTTGGCAGGAAAACAGAGAAGTGGCTTAAAAAAGAGTGAGCTTACTCAACTAGCGTACTAGTTCTCTAAAAGCTGGAGCAGAAACAATAAATGGAGTGAATTCACCCGTCTTTTGGAAACAAGAACCACAAGGTAGAGTATGAAAACCACTTTTACCGATACATATAGTAATTAGACTCTTACTGAAGGAATTGGGCCTCATCAGGGGGTTTACGTTACACCAGAATCCATGCAGCCTGTTAGCCATTTTCCCTTTCAACGTCAAGTCGGGCGGTTGATGGCAAGAGCGCTGTCTTATTTTTCTGTGTTAAGGTCAGAAGACGTTTGTGGAGTGGTTTTTAAGTGAAGCTGTTTCTGTGAAATAGCCATGATCCTCTTGTGTAACTTATTCTGTGATAATGCGGTGTATGAAGGTGAATATTGTTCCTGACGAGCAATGAGGATGCCAGCCATCTCAAATTGAACTGTGAGTATCTCATATAACTAGTGGAACTTTCCGAACATACATTTCTAGTCCGTTTAATTCCATAAGCACCATCGTCCAATATGGCCTCATCTGTCGAATACTCATACACGTGAAGTGACGGGTCTAGGATTTCGGTAAGAGTAAAGGGCGAGCGAGCCTCAGAGGGCGCACTTTGCCAAACGAAGGATGCACCTTTTCGCGCCAAAGGAGCTGACTTTTTCACCCAGGGGCGCCACATGTCGTATCCTAGGGGAGAGGAAATCGGATATTTTTTTCTTCGAAGACCTAGTGTAAACCAGTTGTTTTGGGGGCGCCCTTTCACCCCCCATATTGGCGCCTCTTAGACGTGAGGAGGCCGCGGCCCCCTTTCCCCTCCCTTGGGTCTGTCACTGTACTCGTAAGATCTGGAAAGCGACTGCTTTCAGGTTAAACATATTTCCCTGTTAGATTTCAATTTCATTGTATAATTGTCATCCATTCCAAAAGCGGGGAAAAGAGGGGGTCAGCAGTCCGGGCTCCCCTTTTTTCGTCCAAAAATTCCTATCTCAGTTCAATTGGAATGAAACCGGAAAATTGTATTACTAGACAATGCGGAAGGCAACGATGAGCTCAAATCCGATAAGTTTTGTATCCAAGCGTGGAAAATCTCTTGCCAGCAGCAATATGAAAATGGTCTACCCCCTAACCCTTTTTATTTTTGGCAGAGTCTAAGTGAATTTTGCTAGTGTGGACGAAAATCGCATTGGGATTAGTCTGTGGAAATGCGGAGTCAATACCGTGTTGTGTTAAGTTTTTGGATAGAACAAATAATTGAGAGTGCTTCTGAGAGTGAGAGAGCCTTCGAAAAAGCTCTTTTTCGGGCATCAAGAAGTAGCAGCATAGCCAGGACTCGACCCAGAAGGGCGATGACCATCAAAAGGCCCATGACAGACCGTACGAGTCCAGGCTCAGACCCCGAGACCCTCAGTTAAATCCATAAATCGATGTTGGTGTCGTCTCAGGACCAATGTTCGGGAATAACGATACCTAAAAGTTCCTGTTCCCTCTCAATTGGAATGAGATCAGGAAATCTTTGGACGACACGTGGCCACACCTCTCTGGTCCCTTTTAAAATGTTTATGCTGGGAACGAATAAAAACGCTTCAATATATTCTTGCGAACAGACGAGTTCATCCATTATGTAAACCTGGTTTGGTTTAGAGCAGTTCCGTAGCCACGTGGGCGCACTCGGCGCCTGGTCACTCTCTGCGAGCTCAGAGCACTTCCCTGGGCATGGGCACAGAATGTCCCATGTATGTTCATGCATGTCCCATGTAGCATGGGCGAAGAAACCATAGTGGTATTGGCAGTGGCTGCCTCTAGCTGTCGAACTGTGGGGGCAGTGCCCCCTCCCCCAATTCCCAACTTTGAGCTGATTTCAGAACCTTTTCGGTGCCTATCAAATTAAGTGGTAGGTTGAATTTCCTTTCACCCTACCATCGGCGACGGCTCTTGCCCCTTCCCCGAGCTTAAGAAATGTTCCGGCACCTGTGCCCCGTACCGAAGGCATAAAGACTTCCCAAAATCTGAACTTAAAAAACTTGACTCTCAGCTAGTGCCTGTCTTTGGTTGCACGTCCTCTGAGGTTTTTGCCTGGTTACGAGCCTGCTTTGGAGGGGGACCATGGCATTGACAGGATGGCTCCCGTGATCCATACCCGGCACGAAACTTCTCGATATTTCTAAAAAACTTTTGCCCTGGAAAATGAATCTTATGTTCAAACAAACAATAAGCCAGCAAACGGGCAACGGAAAATCACTAGTCAAAAATAGTCACATTCAAATTTAGATACAACTCCGAATAAACTGAATATCACGCACATATGTTTTATGTTGAATAAAGCTGGTCCAACCACCGAATTGAATATAAAATATGTATTTGTCTATTTTTTCCAGGGGAAATTAACCCCAGCTATCCCTGCTGCTGGGTGAGCTGTCGCTTAGGCAAAAAACCGTGGAGGACAAGACCGGCCTGAAACTCATGGGTCGTGCGGTCCATGCGGGGAAAATGGAGGTGGCTACCTTCGCCGACAACGGTGTTCAACTCCGTTTTCACCGTGGAGCAAAATCATCGGTCGCAATGTACAAGCACTGATACTTGGAATACAGGACGGAACAAAAGTGCCAGCAAAACCCTTGCCGTTGGTTCATCGAGTGATATAGACTCCTCGGAGATCAGGTGTTTGAACTCAGGTGATTTGGATGCCAGAGAACAGGCGCCAGACTGTGTGATTTTCCCTGTGGTTTTGCTGTGGTTTGCTGGCGTCGCGATTTCTGCTGATTCTTTGTAATAGTAAATGAATATGCATTTGTTATAGCGTATGTCTGTATTTCATGCATTCTTGGGTGAAAACCAGGGATGCGGAGCCGGAGCCGGAGCCGGAGCCGGAGCCGGTCGGAGCCGACCATTTTGCCCGGAGCCGGAGCCGGAGCCGGAGCCGCCGAAACACTTTTGATCGGAGCCGGAGCCGGAGCCGGAGCCGTCAGAAAGGGTCCGGCTCCGGCTCCCAAAGAGCTGTAAAATTACCAAAAATCAAACGTGAAATGGTCACATTTTACCTCGTGAGATGTCGCATGGAAACACCTTTATTCACCTGAAATATTACATTTTCGCAATATGTTATGTATATCGAGATTAATGAAATATTGCAACTAGGGTGTTCCGTAGACGGTCTCACTCTCGGGCAGGTAATGCGCCCCAGCCATTTAGCATGGGCAGAAATTGGCAACAAATGAAAGCATTGACGGACACTGGCGGATCCATGAGGGGGAGCAAAAAAGGCATTTGCCCCCAAACTGCCCAATTTTTGGCGATTTTCTTAAAAACCATATGTTTTTCACGATTTACCCCATACCGTCGGCCTGCATCCGCCCCTGTTGACAGACGCAGGGGTATGCCATTCCGGTCATGCCCCCCCCACCCAAAGCCCTGGAAGGGGGCAGACTATCTTTTGGCCCCCAAAGGCCGAAGAAATTGTTTGAAAAAGGTGTTTACACTAGGTCTGTTGAGCAATAAAATCTTTGCTCCCATCTCCCCATAGTGAGCGAACCAGCTGCTGGGCCCTGGGGAGTAGGGTGGTTGGTTCCGATTTTTCTCGAAAAGGAATTATGCCATCAGCCTATCTGATGTGTTTTTCGATGTTGAACACTGTTAACTTAGGGTCGTTCAAACAAACTTTTTTTCTTTTCAGACTCGAACTCACTTTTTGCCATTATATATTCAATTCTGATTTCAATGAGCTACATTCCAAGCGTCTACGACAGCGGGAAAGATCGCCTCAAAACGGTTAAAGATTTCATGTTTCGGGCGCTGTTGGCCGCCCGGCGTTGCAGTCTCCCCTTGTTAAATTGGGATATAAGGGGTGCATAACCTACCAGTAAAGACAGCGTGGCATGTGCGTGTGTATAAGAGCGGTAGATGGGATTTAACATGCAGGCATTTACTTGTCAGATGTATATGTAGCGCAATACAAATACATGTTATTCCACAAAAGACCTGAAATTAAATGATTCAGCACCCTTGTACTCTAAATCCCGACAGAATATGAATGCCTTCCGGAGGCGAACCTTTCTCTAGTAACTATCGCTGGAGAACGTCGTGAGGCAGGGACTTCTCCATATTCTTCTGCGAACTATTTAAGAGCTCTGGTACTGATAAAAGAAGATACTGTTTCATATTTTTATCCTTTAGGTGGCTCACAAAATCTTCCACCAGCTTCACTCCACGTTCTGTGGGACCGTTCACGACAGTAAGTTCTGGAATACCTTGAAACAGGGGAAGCTATACCAGCTTCTCAACGGAGCCATTTCTGGTCAAAATATTTCAGATTCAGGCAATCGAATACCAGCCAGCTGTCAGGAGTAACAAGCTGGCTGAGGCTTAGTACCGACCATTTACAGAGCTCTTCATAGCCTCTATCGGAAACTTAAGCCTGCCCTAGTCAAATGTGAATCGTTTGCTGTTTTGGCCAATTGTTGTGCGACTGGCTCCTTACCTCCACGATGGTGGTTCTCACCAGCGCGACAGAATATAACTTTCTGTGCACAGATACCACAGCTGATGACAAATTGATTTCAGCACATTCACGGCGATTTCTATATTAACTTAATGAAAGCACTGCATTGCATTTTATGGATAGCTTTGAGGCTCATAGAAGGCTCTAAAGCTGACTATCCGCGACGGAGGAACCCAAATGCATGGTTTAGAACCACTTATAAGGAAAACCGCGAACTGTTTCGGAGTCTGGAGTGGCTCAGTCGGTTAGCGCTTGCGCTCGGCTTGGCCAATGACATTCATTATGTGCTGGGTGTCGTGGGTTCGAGCCCACCCAGGGGCAGAACCTGGCGCCCTGCTCTAGCCCGAGCTAATTCTTTCCCTCTCTCCTCTGATGACATATGACCTGAGCAGTTGATGCGTTGTTAAACTCCAAAAATTATAATATTCTGTCTTTAAGTATCTTCTGGAATGATGAACGGAATCTGACACAGTAGTACCACGCACTTCATGCCATAAATGTCCGATATTCCATAATATGGCTCGCTGGTGAGCTCCGGGTCTTCTAAACAGACAGTTGTTGGAGACAACCCTCCTGACAGCCACACGTAAACCAGCTTGCGCAATTCGAGATAATACTCCGATATTGTGTAGAGGCGCTGAAGTCAATGTGCAAACGCAACTGTTATTTGTGACCAGAAAGTTATAATCTGCTTCGCAAATAAGAATCACAATGCTAAAGGTAAAAAGGCAGTGATACAGTACCTGGCCTAAACAGCAAAACCATCCACCTTTCAGTTAGCTAGGCTAAAGTTTCCGACAGAGGCTATGAAGAGCTCGGCTCGATACCAAGCCTCTCCCAATTTCTCATTCCTGAAAGCTGGATGGTATTCGAGCGCCTGAATCTGAAAGATTCTAACATGAAATGGCTCCGTTGAGAAGCTGGTGACTGGTATAGCTTCCCCTGTTTCAAGGTATTCAGAACTTACTGTCGTGAATGGTCCCACAGAACGTGGTGTGAAGCTGGTGGAAGATTTCGTGAGCCACCTAAAGGGTAAAAATATGAAACAGGATCTTCTTTTATCAGTACCAGAGCTCTTAAATAGTTCGCAGGAGAATAGGGAGAAACATCTGCCTCACGACGTTCTCCAGCGTTAGTTACTAGAGAAAGGTCCGCCTCCGGAAGGCATTCCTGTTCTGTCGGGATTTAGAGTACTAGGGCGCTGAATCATTTAATTTCAGGTCTTTTGTGGAATAACATGTATTTGTATTGCGCTGCAAATACATCTGACAAGTAGATGCCTGCATGTTAAATCCCATCTACCGCTCTTATACGCACGCACATGCCAGGCTGTCTTTACTGGTAGGTTATGCACCCCTTTCATCCCAATTTAAGAAGGGGAGACTGCAACGCCGGGTGGCCAATTGCGCCCGAAACATGAAATCTTTAACCGTGTCGAGGCGATCTTTCCCGCTGTCGTAGACGCTTGGAATGTGGCTCATTGAAATTAGAATTGAATATATAATGGGAAAAAAGTGGGTTCGAATCTGAAAAAAATTTGAACGACCCTGCTGTTAGCTCATCGAGGTTTTTCTTTGCGGGCTGTCCAAGTTTTACTTGATCGTTGTATCTTTAATTTTTTATGTGGGTTTGCGGGCATGTCTGACCCATATTTCTGTTTGCCATAACAGTGCAGTGCAGTTTGCCATACGACTGCACTGCAGTGTAGGTTGGTCCAGTTTTGAGGTTCACTGGCCTTTGGCATCTGGTCAAGAGCGTTCGTTCATCCAGTCGCCATTTTTCATTCGTACAAATACATAGTCACTTTGTATCTGATGGGCTTTCACGCCCTTGAGAACGTTTCGATCACATTGTGGATATAGGTACATTACCGGAGCCGGAGCCGGAGCCGGAGCCGGTCGGAGCCGACTATTTTTCCCGGAGCCAGAGCCGGAGCCGGAGCCGTTAGGACACTTGAACCCGGAGCCGGAGCCGGAGCCGGAGCCGAAATCATAACCCCGGACCGGAGCCGGAGCCGGAGCCGTCCAAAATTGTCTCGGCTCCGCATCCCTGGTGAAAACTGATTTCTAATTTGTATTTTTTTATTTAAAACATTCAAACTTAATTAGGGCAATTCCATCACAAATCGACCGGGTTCTACACGGTGCTCAGTCAATTTTCTTTGAAATGGGCTTACGGGGTTCTAATTGGCCCTGAAGCCGAAAAATGAAAACCTTGACCTTGATTAGATCACAACTTTTGGGAGTATTAGCCTCAGGAAGTGTTCGGGAATCTGATTACCGTGCACTTTTCGGATGCCCATAAACACCACTAGAACTCATCAGGGACGGCGGATTCCATTTTCGAGAAGGGGTGCAAGATTTTCTGGAGGGGGCGCCTTCCTCCCCAGGGGGCGCCATTGTCCCTTGGAGGGCGCCTTTGCTATCCAAGGGCGTTCTGCAGAAACTCTTTGGCCTCGGCGTGCGAGGCCACTTGGGGTGGCTTATTTCTAATATTCCGAAAAATAGGTATTTAAGATTTCGCGTAAACTCAGTCGTATCGGATTGGTATCAGCAACAGAGCAGCAGAGCCCAGGATTCTGTGATTTTCATAGCCTTGTTTGCAGTTATGACCAATGATATTGCAGACACTTCCTGCAAACATACGTCATGTGCTTTTCGTTGAAGAATTCACAATATGGGTGACAGCGTCTACTACAGCAGCTGCACAGAGGCGGCTGCAGCTTGGCCTTGACACATTGCAGCAATGGAGCACACGCAATGGACTGAAATTTTCAAGTTCAAAGACAAAGTGCATGCACTTCTATAATAGAAATTGAGACTGCATACCTGATGTAAATTCGCGGAAATCTGATCGACGTTGTAGCAGCAACCAGATTTATCGGGCTCACACTCGATAAACATCCATGTGCCACACCTGAAGGAACTCTGCAAAAAATGTTTCGATACGCTGAAAATAGTGAAGGTGTTGACGAGGATGAGATACGGTGCGGATAGAGAAATGTTTCTCATGCTATACACGTTATACGCTTATATATACGTTAAACGCACGTTATACGCTCATCGTTACACGCTACGTTATAAGCTTCTTATGCTATACATATCACTTATTCGTTCGAAGATCGAGTACGGCTGTGTTGTGTATGAGACCGCTCCTTAGTCCGCGAAAAAGATTATCGATATGTCCATCATCACGCTATCAGAATAGTAACAGGGGCGTTCCAAGCTTCAGCTATAATGAGCATGCTAGTGGAAATTAATGAAAATCCGCTACAAATGCGCAGTAAGATACTCGCTTTCCATTAAGCTATGAAAGGGAATGTGGCACCTTTATAACGTGATTTTAACTGAGATAGCCAAGTTGTAAAGCAAGTCGAAAAACCAGGCACTCTATATATCATTTGTCTTGGAACCCGATATTTCCGTAGAAAAAGCTAAAACCTACCCGAATGTATACCTCTCATGTACCTCTCGCCAGGCAGCCATTGTTGTGAGCTGCTGGTGTGACGACATATGCTGACATCACGATGAGCATCAGCCATTCGAAGCCCTTGAAGGGTTTCGAGTATGGTAGTGGTTGCCAGATTATGACATCATCCACAGGCAGATATTTATTTCTTTTCCTAGAGGAGTGCTTTAAAAATCAAAATGTTGCGCTTATCGTACATTTTGCACAGAAATCATGAGTGGGTTCATTATTTTCGGCTAAAAAGTACGCCTAATTACACAAAATTCCAGGATTTGACCAGGGTGCCACATTCCCTTTAAAATCAGTCACCAACACGCCCCACATACCAAACATTTTTTGGCGACACCTACCTCTGTCAGATAGACAGGCTGGCGTGTTGCAACCCGTCACCCGGGAGTGAGAGTCTGTGTGTGGCTGGCACAGGCTGGTATCGACAGCAGCCTCGTAGAACCACATCAAGCAGCTGTTATTGAACCACAGCTCATGTCGACAGTTAACACGAACACAGACCTACTCCAACAAAGCAAAAATGTGCCTCCTGAACCGACGCGCCAGTAATTTATGAACTTGCTGCGGAGCCGTTCGAAAACCACGTCTGTTTCTATACAGAAGGTTGCAAAAGAAAGTGACAATGGCACAGGGCGTGCATTTGTTGGTCACGATTTTGAGAAGTTTTCTAGTTTGTCTTACGAAGGATCCATTTTTACTTCGGAGCTGTGCGCCATTTTTCGCTGTTTGGACCAAGTGTCTAGGCTGATGGCGAGGAAGTTTGCGATTTGTACCGATTCGCTGTCTTATCTACAGACATTGAAACCATTTTATTTCTATAATGCGTCGTCACCTTGGCGGGCCATGCTGAAGATGACCGGATCTTCTCTGTGCACTGAGTGGTCCAGTGGGAAAACACAGGCAGTTTGGAGGACTACCATCTCAGCCAGAAAACTCGAGAAGAGCGAGCCTGCTGGTCACCGGAGCTCATGCTAGGCTCCGTCTGGTGACTCCATGAAGGCCCAGCTCTCCCGCTCGTGACCCCTCCGTGCACTGACCTGTCGGTCTACACCCATGTGGCACATTGAGTCAGGGAAGCGAGGTGGTGGAGAGCTACTCGCTTCTTCCGGACAGGTGGCGCTCCTGATGTCAGTGGGCCCATGTCTAGTTGAAATGCGACTCACTCTCCTGATACTCACGGTGGAAGACGTCGAGGAAGGACAGGCTCGATGGGGAGGGAGATGCCTGCTTGATCCCACATCTCTCTGCCAACCTGCCGCCACCCGGTCATCGAGGAGAGTCGAGAGGGCGCTGTCGCCTCCGCACGTCTTCACAGAGGGTCTTCAGGCGGCAGCGCATGGACTTTCACCAGCAGTCGGGTCGCGAGTACCCTCCTTCTGGCCGCTACGGGGGAGTCTTACCTCGGCTGGGGGTGGGGCGGGTGCATCCTGTGATGATACGCGCCGACGCTCTCATTTTGCGTTCCAGCAGCTCGACATGAAATGGCGGTGTGGCGTGGAGCCACGCTGCGGCCGCTTACTCCATCGCTCCTCTCA
The DNA here is from genome assembly GCA_034440635.1 of Lepas anatifera. Lineage (NCBI taxonomy): Eukaryota > Metazoa > Arthropoda > Thecostraca > Lepadidae > Lepas > Lepas anatifera. Next base: position 236,466 of record JAOTON010001532.1, on the reverse strand, counting down.
CGTAGCCATTAGCGACGGTTCGGAGGTGCTGTTCGTGCAGCCCCCAGTTGTAGCCGGACAGTTGACGTAGGTGGGAGATGCGGGGGTGGACGTTCTCCTACAGTCTTACAGTGTGGACCGAAGTGGAGAAGCCGATCGATGGTGACGCCAAGTAGCTATAGGGTGTCTCCAGCATTGACAGACTTCCCGTCGACCTGAATACTGAAGGGATCGGCGTCTCTGGCCCACTGGGACATCACCAGTACTTGGATCATAGCTCCTGATACCACCATTTTGTGCTGTGGGGCCCACTTCACGAGGGTGCCAGCAGCAGCTTGCGCCTGATCCTTGGCGACTTGGATGTTGTTGCCCGTGCAGAGACAAGATACCTTTACTTAAAGGTACGTTCAAGAGGGATTCCTCCACGCCCGAGTGACGTCACACGGGCGTGGAGGAATTCCTTTACCATTGAGCCGTGTGTTAAACTGCTGCTAATAGTACTTCCCGCTTACGAATTTGTGAGAATACACGGTAGTAAAGTTTATCCCAAAATGCAATGGATAATCATTTTATTCTCGATTCTGGGCCTCCTTTTGCAAAAATTTGGATATTTGATAATTTAATTTTCACATGTTATAAGCTACGAGGTGTGACGTCACATCCGATGGTCTGCGCTTGATGTTGGAGGGGCTGGTGCAGAGAGCCGCCGTATCATCGGCGTACATGTAGGGGGAGCATCCGGGAACCCCGCGGAGTGCGTCTACCAGCCGAGCCGCCCATAATAAAAATAAAGCTGGCGAAAAGACACTGCCTTACGGCAGACCAGTTCGGAAAATGCGCTCACTGGAAAGCACGCCATTTAGTTCCACCTTGACTCTTCGGTCCCGGAGCCACTGCCAAATCCAGGCCATCGTGCAATTTGGAAGCCCCATCTCCAGTAGGCGAACGCGTAGCTTGCGGTGGTCCACTACGTCGTACGCGTGCGCGAAATCAAACGCGACGAGGACGTATTTCTGCGCGGTCTGTCCATCGGGAGGCCGGGTGTGTCTCGATTTGGGCATGCACAGTGCACGCTCACCTCTTCTCTTAAATGATGCGTCCTGAACTTTACCTGAAGACGATGGTTGATGGTATAAGTGGATGGTCAGTGACAAAAATATACTCGTTTGATCAATCCGGATGGTCTTTTCACTTCGATCTGAACACTGCACATAACTCACCGTTTTAAAAGCGTTAGGTATTAGATGATGACCTAAAACGGATATCGAAATGATTGGTCGTTCGGACAGTGAGAAAATGACCGCATTCGGGATTAGCCAAGGAACTGTCGAAATGGTTACTGGAGACTTCTTTCAATTATGTGAAACTGCTGATTTGTGTATTCTTGTTGCTCGAGAGAAATGCAGTACGTGTTAAAGGACAATGACTTGTGATCATTAAACGCGCAAATCACAGTCAATAAACGAAAAAAGTTATCAATTGATGAAGAGAGTACTTGGACACGTTGAAACTGTTTTCTTATTATTTTAGTTGGTCCCATTTATGTTAAATTCACACATGCCTAATCCTGCCATGATCTATTTCAGCATTCAATCACCACCAAAATTATCTTAACACCTCTCGAAATTTCACGCACAAGAGCAATTCTCCCATGCTGACGAATTGAAGAATATAGATAAAGGTCGATGGAAAATGCCCACATGCTTCATTCTGTGTTTATCATAACGTTTCAACTTTCCTTACATCTCCTTGAGTCTGCCATCTTGTTCAAACCTTATTTTTTAGGGGCAATTAATAATGTGGGTTAAAGTCCGGTTTGCATTGGCTTCAATGTCAAAGCTTCTCCGCATGAGATAATTTTCTGTGACAGCGCACAGGCCAGGTTCACACGCGCTGCGATTATTTTCAATGTCCTCTCACCAGTATCTTACGCATATTGGCCACGTGGAAAGGCAAAATGATGCTTATCATATTTGATATTAAAATAAACTTAATCCCTCTTCACAAATAGAAAAATCCTCAGATATGCACCTTTATGTTCGGCTGTTGCATCTTGCCAAGTGTCTTGCATTTCTCTACGACTTAGTGGCAGTTACAGTTTTTTCAAGAGGTGCCGAAAAAAGCGTGGACTGAACTGTTTAGCAATTCATCGTTTCAAATTTCACGCCAAATAGGTATTTTGCTTGGCTGGTACAATCTGTTATGGCTGGGGGAGGGGAGGGACAGAACGTTGTTAAGAATACGATCCACAAAAATGACGGCAACCGAAAACCGAACGCGAAGGGTACGATACCATAGACGCCCTATGGGTGAAACGTTGATGGTAAAGTGTGCACTCTGAGGCTCCGCTTTCCCCCCACTTACAAAAATTCTAGATCCGCCCACATGCGGATCCAGGGGGCAAGGGGGAAGATGCAGCCCCCCGATTGATCCTTGGTGCCCCTGAAATGGTAATGGCACCCCTGAAAGGTCGATGGCACCCGCCTGAAATAGCGTTTTCCACTCTCCCCCAGAATGCGAAAATCGGTGCTCACCGATAGGATTTTACGCCCACCTGATAAGTTTTTCCCGTCAAAAGTGGCGCCCCCTGCTCCGGATGGCGCCCCCAGGAAGGTGCCCCCCTCCTCCGATTAGCAATCCTGGATCTGCCTATGGATCCGTCCTGTTCAAGAGCAAACAATTCACAGGAAAAGCGGAAAATATCAAATGTTAGTGGGGAGTGGTGAAGCCAAGATAATTCATGATGCTAACAAATTGTTTAGTTATGTGGATGAAATCATTGGGTGGCCACACGGGATTGGAAGGGCACTCCTGGCCTCTTATGAAATGAGCAGTGTGCTAAAAATATTTTGTGAAGTCAATATCAAACGATCAAAATTTAGTTTTATACAGTGCACTGTTCACTGCAGTGATACAAGAGTGCTCTGTCCTTTTTCTGTTGGTTTATGACAACCGGTAGGGGTCGTTTTAGCCTCAAATATGGTTTTTGTGGTATTTATTTGGCCATTTGACCGCCCCGGTAGCTCAGTTGTTAGAGCGTCGGGCTCCGGCCCGCTGCTCAGAAGCATGCAGTGGCAGTGCATGTCCAGGCTTGGGATCGGTTCCCCTGAGACGCTCCGGCGCTCAATCGTTTGCCCGAAGTAGGTCGGCTGGCAACTGACTGATGAGAGGGGACCTGAGCGAGGCGGCCGTACCTGTGCTTTGTGGGAGGTCAAACTTTGGCCTATAAATTCATTGTGGGCGTTGCTCGCTCGGGTGGTGTGGTCGGGGTCTCCGTGACAAGTCCTTTGAGGATTTTAGTGAGACTCAGACTCCAGCAGTCGTGCTGGGAACAACTTGGATGAAATTTATAAAAAGACTTAGTGCCAATAAAATTTGACCTTTTTGGCCCTTTTTCAAAAACAGTTTGGCCTTTTTCCGTCGAAAAAAACTGGCGGTCCTGGGCAGCATCCCTAATCTTTAGAATATGGAATAACAAAAATTTGGAGACATTTTTAACACTAGAACGTCTAAATTTTATCAACGCCCCCCCCCACTACAAACGGGGGTTTGATCCCCGGAAGACACTATAATGGCCAGCACAAGAAAATATCCCCCTCCACTGAGTTTTTCCTTAAAAAATGCTCTGCCCTGCTCTCCAGGGGGCGCCTTTTGTAGCCATAGGTGATTATTTTTTCCAGAGGGGCGCCGTTTCTCTCCGGGGGGGCGCCTTTGCTATCCAGGGTAGCCTGTACTAACCAGGGGGCGCATATTATATCCAGGGGTGCCGTTGATCTTCTTCGGAGGCGCCTCTGCTGTCCAGGGGTGCCTATGCCATCCAGAGGGTGTCTTCTGTCCATGGGGCTCTTCTGCTATCTGGAGCGACTTTAGTATCGAAGGGCGTATTTGCTGTTTTGGGGGCGCCTATGCTATCCAGAGGGCGCCCCTGCTGTCCAGGGAGCGCCTTTGCTATTCAAGGGAGCTTATGATATCCAGAGGGGGTGCCTTTGCCCTATGGGGGCACCTCTTGGTGTACAGGAGTGCCTGTGCTAACCAGAGGGCGCCTATGCTATCCAGGGGTGTTGTTACTCCTCAATTGTGGACGCCTTTTTTGTCCAGGGGCGCCTCTGTTGTCTAGGGGTCGCCTTTGCTTTCCAAGGGCACCTATGCTATCCAGAGGGGCGCCTTTACTCAAGGGGAAGGGGGCGCCTTTTGCTTTCCAAGCCGCAGCTTTGATGTCAAAGTTTGCCATTCATATATGAAAATGTATTTCTCACAGAGGATCGATCCTACCTCTTCAGGTAGCCGGTGATTAGGCTTGATTTTCTCTGACCGGCCGGGGGCGCCGGCCAAATTCAGGGGCGCCGCCCAAATCCGTGGGGGGGGCGGGCGCCTCTCCCGACCAGGTCAAAACCAGGTGTGCGAAAAGATACTTTTGTACACCATCATTTTTCATGGTGTGCAACTGCAGACCCTGTCCCGCGGAATCCGCTGTCCCTTCCGCCGTTGTTCTCCGGGGGTGTCTTTTTCTCTCCAGGAGGCACCTCTGCTCTCCAGGGGGCGCCTTTCCTACCCAAGGGCGCTTATGTTATCCAGGGGGCGCCTTTGCTCTGTGAGGGGCGCCTTTTGCTGTCCAGGGGGCGCATGTGATATCCAGGGGCGCTGTTATTCTTCTTCGGAGGCACCTCGGCTGTCCAGGATGTGCCTACGCCATCCAAGGGCGCCTATGCTCCCCAGACGGGCGCCTTTACTCAAGGGGGGGCGCATTTTGCTGTCCGGGGTGCGGCTATGATGTAAGGGGAGCGCCATTCATATATGAAAATGTATATTTTTCACAGAGGATACTACCTCTTCAGGTAGGCGGTAATTAGGCTTGATTTTCTCTGACCGGCCGGGGGCGCCGGCTGAGGCAGGGGGAGGGGGGCGCCTCCCTGGACCAAGCCAAAACAAAGGGTGCAAAAAGATACTTTTGCACCACTTGAAAAAAATCGAGTGGTGCAACTGCACCACTTGCACCCTGGAATCTGCCGTCCCTGGAACTCATAAGTATGTACAAATAAACTATATGTACAAAATGCTATATGTATATGTACAAAAATGATATAGTATTGTTAAAAGATTAATAAAAATTTTGCAATTTGGGGGGCATGGCCCCTGCCCCCTCCGTACGCGGATCCAGGAGGGCAGGTGCCCCCCCATCAACCCTCGTCGCCCCCTGAAATGGTTACGGCGTCGCCTTGGAAGGCCAATGGTATCCCCTGAAACGTCGCTTCCCACCCCATCCCCCCCCATTGATGCAAAAATCCGTGCCCACGGATATGATTTTGCGCCCACTTGATAAACTTTGCCGATCAAAAGTGACACCCCCTGGTCCGGATGGTGCCCCGCCCCCACCCGATCGGCAATCCTGAGTCCGCCTAAACCCCTGCGTCTGCCAATGGGGGCGGGGAGGAGTGGGTAATTTTCTATTCACTCTCCTCCCCTTGGAAGTTGGATCCGTCGCTGCTCCGGACATTTTTTACTTTTGCCCGATTATAAGATGACGGGAGTATGGTCACTGGCGGCGAAACTGGGGGCACCGGGGCACGGTGCCCTCCCCTTAAATCATACATTTTAACAATAACCCAATAGCGTTGACTGGAAAGAAATGGGTTGAAACATAGACGGATCCAGGATTGCCGATCGGGGGCGGGGGGCACCTTCCCGGGTGGGCGCCATCCGGCCCGGGGGAGGGGGCGCCACTTTTGACCGGCAAAACCTATCAGATGGGCGCAAAATTCTATCGGTGGGCGCCGATTTTTGCATCCTGGGTTGAAGCGACATTTCAGGGGGGCCTCATTGACCTTTCATAGGGGCGCCGAGAGTCAATCGGGGGCACGTGCCCCCCCTTCCCCCTGCATCCGCCTATGGGTTGAAAAGCTCATGGTGCCCCCTTAAATTTGGACGTTCTACCGTCGCTGAGTATGGTAGAAAACCGTCGGAATATATATCTTTTCCACCGTTCCGCATATTATTTCTATGCAAATACTACTTTTCCAAGGTCCAATTTTTCATAAAGCGTCTGTGAAAATTCAGTGCACTAGAATAGACTGAAAATTCAGTGCACTAGAATAGTCTCCGCTGGTGGCATTGCTAAAATTACATCAAACTGCATCCTTTACTTTACGTTTACGCTTTTTACCTGTCCCGTTTGAATATCTCCGGAATACGAGGTTCAATCATCAGCTGGCATGAAATTGTTTTGATGTCACGTGACCGTGCCTCCCTGTCTGGTTTCGAGAGTAGACATACTCCATGGTAGAGTAAATCCAAGTTACTCCAAAAAGGGGGGTGGTTTTTGCACCATCACTCCCCCTTATGGCTTTACTCCATATTTTGAACACTCTTTTTGCGGAGTGAGCGGTATAGTTAAGCACACAACAGGGAGTGTCATTACTCCCCCAGAGTGACTGTACGCTCATATTAGGGAAGATTCACTCCAATGTAGTGAAGAGGAGAAACCTCTTAGATGGAGTGTCAATCCTCACGAACTAGAGTGCTGGCACGCTGAAAGGAGGTGTTAAAATTGCACCGGTTTACGCTAGATATCGGGGTTATTTTTTCTCTCAGTGCAGCATTACCCTGAGCCAAAAAGTGACCTTTTTAGTTTCTTCATGAATTTGTGTGAGCTATCCAGCAGCCTTCGCTTTTTCCGCTATCCCGCATAGTAGCCGAGTTCAAGGGAGGTGGGTGTGTTCAAACACCCACCACTAGGGCGAAGGTGGCTCGGAGGCCCACCAGGGCGGGGGTTAAGGGCACATCAGCTGCTAACGTGCATTCTATTCATAAGGAAGAGCTTATGGAGCATCTTGACGTCGCTTTCCGCGGCTGTCAGCTGCAAGGCTGACGCCCATCCTGACAAGGTGTCAGCTTTCCAGAAGTGGGTCAACTCCTTGCGTCACGTGAAATCCAATGATGGTGATATTGACAAGTTTTTTAACATTACAAGAGATTGAATAAAACTATGTTTTCCGCAGTAAGGTCATTTTTCAGCCATTTGGCACCAAACTTGAGTTTCTTTTCTATGCATATTGGAGCGCTCTTTGGTCTGTAGTGACTCTAAAAGTTGCATGACCAGCACATTGTGGACGTACTATATTTCTTTAGAGATCGAGACGGACTCTTAAGCGCCGCTTTTTGCTTTCCGCTGCCCGGCGTGGTGTTCGGGATCTGAGAGGAGTACCCGCCCTACCCATCTCGTGACGGCGAAGGTGGTGCGAACCACTGTACCGGTGCGTGTCAGTATACTTCTTCCAAGCGACTCCTGAGGCCTGAACTATAAGTCATCTCTTGAAGCTGTGTCGTGTGAGAGTTCTGCGTCCTGGCTGTGCTCTATGACGGCCTTGGTCTATAACGACATTCGCGTTCCTTCGAACCCGTTTTGCCATTTTCTGTCGACGTGGAACAAGAAATCTTAGTTGGTTTGAGATGTGCCTAATGCTAATAAACTCTGGAGCTCGTCCCCTTTGTCCCCGAAAATTGTTTCACCCGTTCTTGTGGTTCAAAACACATTATGTACAAATAAAGAAGTCTCCCCATAATCAAGTCAGGTGCAAGGACCCATCACGCAACCGACGACATGACAATGGAAGGGAGAGGAGTGACTGACTTCCACTTCAGAGACGCTCTTTTTGTCTACAATCAGGGAGTTTCTGTACAGGCGAAATATAAAATCAGCAGTTTTTGTGTGCATTACAAGGCCAAGGCTGATAATCCCATAAAGGTGTCATATCCCCTTTTATATGGTACTCGACACATATATTTTTTGTCCTTACATCAGTTTGGAACCGTGTCTGGCGTACTGAGCGTCTCTGATATTGTCCCGGTCAAAACATTTTTTTTAATTCTCCCGATGAAGATCGATGATTCCTCAGTTAAGAAGCTTCGCCGAAAACTCTGGCTTCTGGAGTCAATATGAGCTTGAAAGTTACTATCTCCATGCGTAGAATGAGTAGGTAAGTTAGACGTCATAGTGTGATGCCGTGCTATTTCCAAGGGCTGATTGATACCTCATTTGGTAACATATGTGAAAATATTTCATCACCTTCTTCCCTGAGATTTCCCAGATAATAGTAGCAGAATCTGGTCTGTTTCTGACCTCTGGCCCGCTCTATTCTGGAATTCTACAGACAGCTGAATTTAGCAGGACTGCTGGACAAGCGGAGTCTCTCAGTGCAGCCGGCAGCTCTGTTTATTTAAACACATCTGGGGACCGTGCATGGCTGCAATGCACCCGTCGAAGCCCCCGGCCGTTCCGCCTATCAACAGACGGACTCCTGGTTGTGTATAGACCTGGGCGCCAACCACCCAGGACACCGCTAACTACAGGAATGTGTAAAACACTCGCCAGTCAGCTAGTCGAGGGTGTGGGGCTTGTTGAAGTATTCTGATTGTACATGATGACATTATTTTTTGTTATTATTAGACCTCGTTGAAAGGTGTAGTTAAGAATTACTATCCATGAAATGAAATTTTCGGAAACAAAACTTCGTCCTATTGCGATTTACTCCTATTTCAGACCATTCTGCTTACATAATGTCAAAAATAGTGAAATCGCTCACTTCTTCCGGAAGCCATTCTGAGAGACTTTTATCGTTGAATATTTCCACTGTGCTATTTCAGATTGTTTAGCCGCCTCCGCCTATTGAAGCAGATTTATCAGTGAGCTACTGCACTTGCCAATCTCCGTATCTGTCTTAGAAGACCCGAAAAAGACATTGGGTTAATTTCTGAAGTACAGTCTCAGTCTCTGACCAGCTGACCGCCCGTCAAAGTGGTGATACCGGATATCGTTTCTTTAGTTTTTATCTAAGATTTGAAATATCCCGAGAGGGAAAAGGTGAACCGGGAGTCAAAGGTAGAGTGGGAAAAGGTCAACCGGGAGTCAAAAGTAAAGTGGGAAAAGGTCAACCAAGAGTCAAAGGTAAAGTGGAAAAAGGTCAACCGGGAGTCAAAGGTCGAGTGGGAAAAGGTCAACCGGGAGTCAAAGGTAAAGTGGGAAAAGGTCAATCAGGAGTCAAAGGTAAAGTGGGAAAGGGTCAACCGGGAGTCAAAGGTAGAGTGGGAAAAGGTCAACCGGGAGTCAAAGGTAAAGTGGGAAAAGGTCAACCGGGAGTCAAAGGTAAAGTGGGAAAAGATCAACCGGGAGTCAAAGGTAGAGTGGGAAAAGGTCAACCGGAAGTCAAAGGTAAAGTGGGAAAAGGTCAACCGGGAGTCAAAGGTAAAGTGGGAAAAGGTCAACCGGAAGTCAAAGGTAGAGTGGGAAAAGGTCAACTGGGAGTCTGCCAAGGCCTACCGCGAGCTAGGGCTCTTATTCGCCTAGGCTTTCCAGGTGATGAGCCAGATGGACCAGGTCTCTACTGAGAGATCTCCTAGCCAGGAGAGTTCGCGCAGCCAGAAAATCAGTAGGACCCTCTACCAGCAAGATGACTCACTCACTCCGCAGGGCCTCGTGGTCCACCAGAACCCAGTGAGGGTCTAACAGAGCCTATGTTGATAGGGCCTAGCACATGGGTGTCTAAAGGATGAGGATTTTAAGAAAACCAGGGTCTACAGAGTAACAACGCCCGATTCAATGAACACTTTCAGTCGGAAATCCCTTAAGATGGGGGTAAAAAGAGTAGTTTTTTAGACGGTAAAGAACGGTGGAAGAGTCCATAGTGAACAAAGGAGGTCATTAAGCGTAACCTCTCAAACAATCGCTTGACGGGCCGCGACAATGGACTCAGTCGAACGACCAGAGGCCCATTTTGTGAGCTCCCACTGGAAAGCTGGTCGGACACACAGCCAAAAAAGGCAGTGGCGGATTCAGGGCTTGATTTAAGGGGGTGGGCTAGAGGGCTCGAGCCTCCCTCGCCATCGCCGTGGAACAACGTCCGATTATTCATTTACTATAGCTATAGTGAATGCATAACCGGAGGTTGTTGCCTGTATACGTAATGTCACATTGCTTATATAGGCAATCTGACACTTCGGGCCTTAAGCCCACCCAGCCTCCTGGTATCTGCCACTGGGAATGAGAGTATATATGGTGACGGAGGTGTGACTCGGCCATGATATAATCAGCACATCGAAAAGTCTTGCTTATAGAGCTGACAGAGACCAGTCTGAAGCAGCCAAAATCGTATTCATGTCGTTGTATTTTCCGTGCTATTTTCACCATTTGTGACGCCATTAGTTGCATCTTCTCGAGATGTCACACTAGGGTGGTGAGGTAAGGATTTAGACTAAGGGCTAATGAAGCCCCCACATCTCCCAGTTATCCATACTGTTGGATTCAGAGGAGCATGGGCGCCGATAGCGGGAGGGAGACGCGTCCCTCCCCCTGTTGGCCAACCAGGGGGACGTCCCAGCCAAAATTTTTGGTCCATCGTCATTAAGGCTGTCAGGTATCCAATATGCTCAAAATTCGCGTCCCCCGGTCAGCACCAGCCGGGTCCGTCCCCCCTCCTGTAGAAACACCTTGACGGCGCCGCTGCAGAGTAGCTATGCTCGTTTCGGGCCGGATTGACATTAGAACCGTTCTTCACAAAAAACATCAAAGCCTGTTCTAGCGATATACATGTTATATTCAGTTGCCTGAGAAGACATCTATCGCTAGAATTGTATTCGATCTGGTGCTTTTCCTCCCATTTTTCCATTGTGCTCGCAGTTTTTCTTTGTCTGAAAAGATTTTCTACATTCAACTGTACTGCAAAAAAACTAGAACTTTACCTGAAAAGTTAGAAGAGATATGGTATGCGCGCTTTAAAATGTATTCGAAACAACAATAAGTATCCAGTAAGAAGATTTCAACTTTGTCCATTATTTAAAGCAAGTCTTTGAAACATTTGCCAAGGTTCCAAGCAGTATTGACGACCTCGTTTCGTGTAGGCCTTGCCACATATTGTCGGAAAGCAGGACACAATTTAAGATTCATGTATGACAGAAGATCTTAATGATCATGTTCCATGCACACACACGAACATATAAACACCAAAAAGTGCTAAGAACACACAACTAACTTTTTGTGTGTGAATTTTGTGATTAACAGTTTCAAAAGCGGCCGAGAAATCAGTATGCAAAGTGTGCTCGCGGAGGTGGAAGGTAATCATGTGTCACTTTCACCGGAATCGGCTCGACAATTGGCTGGCTGTGAGATGGAAGATGTTCTTGGATCCAGGGCAGCAGCTTCTGGACGTCTGCATACACGCCGGGGATGCCGGCCTCGCCACAGCCGATGCCCCAGGCGACAATGCCGACCTGGACATACCTGCTCGGATCTCTCGCTGTCGGACAGATCAGCGGGGAGCCACCGTCGCCGGTGCAGGTGTCCACTCCGGGCACGCCGCCGGCACAGGTGAAGGACTTGTGCAGTCGGAACCACTGCCCCAGTCGAGTGGTCTGCATCCGCGACTGACACTGGCCGTGGTCCACCAGCGGCAGGTCCACCTGCTTCATAATGTGCTGGTACTGACTGTCGTCGAACGCCTTTTTACCGAAGCCAGTGGCGACGCACCTATCCGGAAGTATAGCCTCGCCCGGTTCTGGCAAGCAGATTAGGTCGATGTGCGGCTGGCGCTGCACTGGCTCGCTCAGATGCAGCAGGGCGACGTCGTTAAATAAGGTCTTCTTGTTGAACTTGGGATGGATGTCGGCCGCGCTGACGTGTCGGTCGACGTGCGGGAAGATCTCCGACTTGCTCCGCGTGTCCCAGTCGCCGACTCGAACAACTATCTCGTGCAGGTCTCGACTGTCGATGTCAAGTACTCGTAAATATCGGTTCTCGTACACGGGCACGGCAAAATGGAACATGGCAGAACAGTACCCCTCCCCCTGCCTACAGCGGGCAGGGGTCTGACACTCCCCAAATGAGGCATGCGGCCCTGCAGAGAAATTCAGGATTCCCCCTCAGCTGATCTAACACAGGGTTCTGATGGTGGTCCAAAAACAAAACAGGATACGGTAGAACGGTGACTCAGTGCCTCAGAGGGACCAGTTGCTAGGGTAAGTGTCCTCAGGTGAAGTCTGGGAGGGTCTTTTGAGTTGGTATGGTCCCACTCCCATCGTCACTATGACTAGGGTGCCACTTTTTGAATTTGTGTGACCTCAAGAATTATAGAGTGTTGTCACACTCGAGCAGCTCATTATGTTCGTGAACTGTCTGGACGACTTTACATTTATCTTACAGTCGCGAATTCCATGCACAAATAAGCTGTATTAGCGAGGAGATCAAATCAGGAAAGCAGGTCTGAACCTCAGAGTGTATCAGGACATACAGAAATAGCGCAGCCGCTGACGTCAGGCGGCGTTTTTTTATAGCGATGAACCACTTACCTAGCCACACAATGTGCCGCCGTCAGGACGACGTCGTCGGTAACCAGTGATCCTCCGCAGATACTCTCCAGCTTTCCTCCGTGGTCGTGCATGATAATGGCCATGTGAGGGAACTCGCCAAACTGAGCCTCGCGGTCCTGTGGAACATCGGGGCAGAGGTCTCCTGGTGACAATGGTCTTACACGGCTCATGCTTTCAGAAAAATGAACAATGTGCTTCCAAGCACAAGCAGAAACATCACCACTGGACAGGGAGTGGGGCACACGAGTCGGGAGCGAAACCTTATCTTACCGCTGACAGAAATGCACGCCCTCAAAAAACAAAAACGGCCTGGTTTTTACCTCACTCCCCGCTTTCAATACCCGTGTCCCCAAAGCAAGAGGCTCTTGAAATTACTCCCAGATTCAAAGTGCACAGCTACATCGCCTCAAACTGTCCTCCACTGGAATACAGCCATTGGAATATAGCCAATACTGGCTCCAGGCCTCTACTTTGATGAAAGCTTGCACGTCTTACCTTGAAGCCTTCGAGGTTGACGTGAATGCCATCGTGGTTGCGCCGGCCGCAGGCAGGGTCGTATGGCTCCTCCAACAGCTCGGCGACGATCTCCGGATCTGGGGTGCTGCGTGGCCGAAGACAGCACACTTCCATGGCTCCAGCACACTTGGACGCGCTCTGGTACTCTTCCAGGTCGCCAGAGTTGAAGCGAATGTCGATGAGGCCTTCCCCATCTGTGATGATGTCCTCCGGAGAGCACATGAAGTAGGTCACACACGTACAGTCCAAATCTCCTTCTGAGTGATATTCCGACAAAGATGCGTCTTTCGTCGTTGTGATAGATGTTTGAGAAGAGCTTGATCCAGATACTGAAGCTGAAGAGATATCTTCGGCAGCAACGGATACAGACACACTACCACCAGCAGCAGAAGCAGCAGATGAGCCCTCAGAAGCTGCAGAAGAAGCAGCAGCAGAGTGCTCAGAAGCAGCAGCTGCTGCGGAGGCACCACCGGCAGCCGCAGAAGCAGCAGAAGAGCCCTCAGAAGCAGCAGCTGCTGCAGCAGCACCACCGGCAGCAGCAGAAGCAGCAGATGAATCCTCAGAAGCTGCAGAAGAAGCAGCAGCAGAGTGCTCAGAAGCAGCAGCAGCTGCGGAGGCACCACCGGCAGCCGCAGAAGCAGCAGAAGAGCCCTCAGAAGCAGCAGCTGCTGCAGCAGCACCACCGGCAGCAGCAGAAGCAGCAGATGAATCCTCAGAAGCGGCAGAAGAAGCAGCAGCAGAGTGCTCAGAAGCAGCAGCTGCTGCAGCAGCACCACCCGCAGCCGCAGAAGCAGCAGATGAATCCTCAGAAGCGGCAGAAGAAGCAGCAGCAGAGTGCTCAGAAGCAGCAGCTGCTGCAGCAGCACCACCCGCAGCCGCAGAAGCAGCAGATGAGTGTTCAGATGCAGCGGAAGAGGCTGCAGATGAGCTTTCTGATTCGTGGACTTCCTCGGACTCATGAACCGTTTTTGTCTCATGAATATCCGCTGTCTCATGAGCAGCCCCTGTCTCGTGAATAGATTCGTATCCTACGAGGCCGTATCCATGATCTTCCTCAGTTATCTTCTCTGATCGGGAAGATTCTTCGGACGATGACTCAGAAGATGATGAGACTGAAACAGACACACTTCCGGAAGCTGCTGCAGAGGCTGCAGCTGATTCTTTGGATGCAGCAGCAGATGCAGAAACACCTCCGGCAGCAGCAGAAGCAGCAGAAGAGTCCTCGGAAGCAGCAGCTGCTGCAGCAGCACCACCAGCAGCAGCGGAGGCAGCAGATGAATCCTCAGAAGCTGCAGATGAAGCAGCAGCAGAGTGCTCAGAAGCTGCAGCTGCTGCAGCAGCACCACCGGCAGCAGCAGAAGCAGCAGATGAATCCTCAGAAGCGGCAGAAGAAGCAGCAGCAGAGTGCTCAGAAGCAGCAGCTGCTGCAGCAGCACCACCCGCAGCCGCAGAAGCAGCAGATGAGTGTTCAGATGCAGCGGAAGAGGCTGCAGATGAGCTTTCTGATTCGTGGACTTCCTCGGACTCATGAACGGCCTCTGTCTCATGAATATCCGCTGTCTCATGAGCAGCCCCTGTCTCGTGAATAGATTCGTATCCTCCAACGCCGTATCCATGATCTTCCTCAGTTATCTTCTCTGATCGGGAAGATTCTTCGGACGATGACTCAGAAGATGATGAGACTGAAACAGACGCTCCTCCGGAAGCAGCTGAAGAGGCTGCAGCTGATTCTTTGGATGCAGCAGCAGATGCAGAAACACCTCCGGCAGCAGCAGAAGCAGCAGAAGAGTCCTCGGAAGCAGCAGCTGCTGCAGCAGCACCACCGGCAGCAGCGGAGGCAGCAGATGAATCCTCAGAAGCGGCAGAAGAAGCAGCAGCAGAGTGCTCAGAAGCTGCAGCTGCTGCAGCAGCACCACCGGCAGCCGCAGAAGCAGCAGAAGAGTCTTCAGAGGCAGCAGCTGCTGCAGCAGCACCACCGGCAGCAGCGGAGGCAGCAGATGAATCCTCAGAAGCGGCAGAAGAAGCAGCAGCAGAGTGCTCAGAAGCTGCAGCTGCTGCAGCAGCACCACCGGCAGCAGCGGAGGCAGCAGATGAATCCTCAGAAGCGGCAGAAGAAGCAGCAGCAGAGTGCTCAGAAGCTGCAGCTGCTGCAGCAGCACCACCGGCAGCAGCGGAGGCAGCAGATGAATCCTCAGAAGCGGCAGAAGAAGCAGCAGCAGAGTGCTCAGAAGCTGCAGCTGCTGCAGAGGCACCACCGGCAGCCGCAGCAGCAGCAGATGAGTCCTCCGATGCAGCTGCAGAGGTAGCTGATCCTTCAGAGCTTGTTGCTGATGCCGATGAGCCTGCACCAGCGGAGGCAGAGGAACCATCAGCCGTAGCGGAAGCATCCGCTTCTTCGGAGACAGTCTCTTCTTCAATCACCCTGGCTGACTCTGTTAGATCGTTAGCAGGAACACACTCCAGTCCATATTCACCCGCCTGGTCGACAGTGATCTCCAGAATCTCATTTCCTCCGTGGCTCACAAAGTATGAGGTCTTTTGCGACTGACTGCTCTCGAAGGACTGCTTTGAATGCGAGCTGAAGCTGGTGAAGTGAGATCCGGATCCTCCAACATCTGGTACCGATAGGTGTCCGGTAATACCACCACCGCCTTGGAGGCGACTGTAGGGAAGTGAAGCCGCCAGACCCACGCAAAGGGCCAGCGCTAGTGTTCTCAGCATTGTCCTCGTCTGAAAACAACCAGCCCGGCCAGGTCAGTAGAAGCATGAACGTCTGCCTAGAAACAGCGCCAATATCATCCCTTGTAGGTAAAACGTTTGACTATTCTAGAGGTTACACGTGCCTTGTAGACGAGTCAAGACAAAATATATTTTGCTTATTACTGAAATTGTCTATTAATTGTAGATAGAAAAGCATATAAAATCATCATAAAAATAAAAATCAAAGGTTGATCTGGCTGAAGCTGGTTCAAGATCACGGTGTGGTCCCGTAAGGTCATATTGTTAATAACTCCCTAAGACCGGTCATGCGAGTACAATGGAGATTCATCGCATTCTGGACATAATCCCTGGGTTAGAGGTACCCAGAGTATTATTGTCACGAAATCCAGATCTTAAAGGGAAGGAGGCACCTTGGTCGAATCCTGGAATTTAGTGTAATTAGGCGTACTTTTAGCCAAAAATAATGAGACCACTCATGATTTCTCTGAAAAATGTACAATAAGCTCCATATTTGGTTTTTAAGAATACTCCCCTAGAAAAAGAAATAAATATCCGCCTGTGGATGATGTCACGATCTGGCAACCACTACCATACTTGAAACGCTTCAAGGGCTTCGATTGGCTGATGCTCATCGTGACGTCAGCATATGTCGTCACACCAGTAGCTCACAACAATGGCCGCCGGCGACGGGGGCTGAGGGGGCTGGTTTCAGGTAGGTTTTAGTTTTTTCTTCGGAAATATCGAGTTCCAAGACAAATGCAATATGGAGTACCGGGTTTTCCGAGCTGCTTTGCAACTTAGCTATCTCAGTTAAAATCACGTTGTGAAGGTGCCACATTCCCTTTAGATATTCATTTTAAAGACATTTGCTTGAAACTCAATTTGAAGTCTTGCTACACTTTGACCAATAATTTGCCTATTGTAATATGATGATTCTGAGGAAGGGCTGTGCCTGAACATATAACCTCTTTGTATTTTCTCCCTTTTGCGCCAAGGATTCGAGGGAGCAGGCTATTAAACATGCTATCAAAAGAAAGACAAAATTGACTGTTGAGAAGCGCTCTTCTGTGGTATCGTAAATTTCTTCCATGATCTAAAATACCTCTAGACGTCACGAATAAGGCTTGTGAAGCTGAATCTCGGAAATGGCTCAGAAACCCACCATGCAAATGTCATTCCCATTCACAAAAAAGGAGACAAAAAGAACCCAGGCAACTACCGCGGTATTTCACTTCTTCCTCTTTGTTCGAAAATTTTAGAAAAGGTAATCTGTGACTCTCTTTTGGCCCATTGTCTACCATCTATTCCCAGCAGTCAACATGGATTTCTCCCAAATCGTTCATCGTCTCAAATCTTGCCAACTTTCAAAAACACAGCTGGGATTCGATCCAGGAGGGCGTGCAGACTGACTCTGTCTACACTGATTATTCTTTGGCTTTTACGAGTGTAAACCACACGCTTCTTCTTCACAAACTAAAATCTTTCAAAATTACTGGTCGCGCGCACTCCTGGATTGAATCCTACCTGACTGGTCGTCGCCAACGAGTTATACTAGAGGGCCAATCTTCCGAATGGTGCGCTGTAAGGTCCGGGGTGCCTGAGGGCAGTGTGTGTGGTCCGCTCTTGTTTATCTGCTACACAGCAGACATCCCCCTCATCATTCGAACCAACTGTATAAGCTTCGCCGACGATCTTAAGTTGTACCACAGAATTTCGACAAAAACAGACAGTGATACCCTTCAGGCTGACATCAACAATTTAGTAGAATGGTCTAAAATTTGGCGTTTAAAATTGAATCCAGATAAATGTAGCGTTATATCATTTTCTCTCCGAAAATCTCCGATCCTTACCACCTATGTACTGGATGGTACGCCGCTGGAGCGCCGTACAGAGACTAGGGATCTCGGTGTTATACTCGACAGTAAGCTGACTTTCGCTCCACACCTAGACCACACCGTGGCCAAGGCCAATAGAATTCTTGGCCTCCTCATACGAAGTTTTCAGACCTCGCGCCATTGCTGCCGAGTCAGACTCAAGCACACTTCTATTCTTTGTGCTTATTATGCCCATGTAAGATCCATCTTGGAGTATGGTTGCGTTGTATGGGCAGGGTCTGCTGCATCCCACCTGAAGCGCCTAGAAAGGGTGCAGCATAAACTTCTCATCTGGTTGGCCTCATTTTCGGACCGTCCGTCAGCCAGGCTTGACTATCCATCTCTTTTGACTCACTACAAAGTGCGTAGTATTAACCCTTGCCCCGGTGGCGGGTACGAGCCACCTTCGCCCTGGTGGGGGGGCTAAAAAGACCCCCACGATCTCAAAAACTAAGAGAGCTAGAAAAAAGCGCAAAACGGCAATCGAAAGCTCTTCGAAAATGATATCGAAAATACTTCGGTCATTTATCTTGTCAGGTCAATATCAAGGTCACCAGAGGTCAAAATAGGTCAAAATCGCTAATATGAGGTGTACTAAGAAAACCTCCTATATCTCAGAAACTATGATAGCTAGAAACATTTTTCTAACACCATTCGAAAGCTCTTGAGATGCGCTTTCATTACAGTGGCATTCATTTTCGTGTCAGGTTAAAGCCTAGGGAGCTACAGGTCACTAAATATTGGGCATATTCTTGGGAATGTCCATAGCCACCCATGCATAAGGGCGTTTACTTTTTCACTAATAGCTTCCAAACAAACAAGATACAGCCATAATTTATGCACCACTGCAATCCTCTCGTCAATACGAATCGAATGATATATGATATTGCTATGCCAGGTCAAATTTAAGAATTTGACCTGACCCAGGTCAACAGTCTGACCCAACTTGACCTGGTATAGTCATGATGTATATCATTTGACTTCCAGTGACTATACAAACACTTCGGTGACAAAACAAAAGCTCTATCTTAGTTTATTCAAAATTTATAGAGGAAAACAACAAAAATGCTTATTTGACCTAAGGTGACCTTTTAAAGGTCACAAGTCAAAAATTTTGGTATCAGCTTCAGAAATGGGCTAAGAGCAAGTCGCAACCGATGTTTGAAGTTGATTCCATCCATACTTACTGAGAAAAGCTCATTTCGTGATTTTCCCCATGCATTGTCAATGGGGAGGTCATGCTCTGCACATGACCTTAGGTCACCAATATCAAAAATCCCGGAACAAATGTTGTAGCTCCTGGTGGGCCCAAGATGTGGTATGAGTTTCAACTTGATCGATTAACCCTTCTTTTAGTTATGCCGTCCTAAGTATTTTTTGAGGTGAGGTCACTTCACCTGACCTGGTGACCTGACCTGATATGACCTTGAGCCAAAATTTTCAGAAAATATGTAAAAATGATGAAGGAACAGCTAGACCAAGTTTGGCGGCGCTGCGCGCCGCCGTTTTTTGGTCACTTCGGAAAAACCCGAGGGGGTCTAAAAAGGCCCCCCACCCGGGCGAAGGTTAAGGCTCGTTTTGCTCAGCATGACCTCTTGTTTTTGTTTAATCTTCATCACGGAAAGTTGGATTGTTCCGATCTGGTTTCCGAGTTCGGTTTATCTGTGCCCGTCAAACGTCGCGTTCCCCTTCTTTGTGGGCAGTTCGGTTTGCGCGTGTTGGTACTGCGCAGCGCAGCCTCTTCATCCGCGTGGCCGTCACATGTAACAGTTTCTTCAACGCATTTCGTAATGTTGATTTCTTCGCAGACTCGGGCTACACATTTAAAACTAATGCTATCAAATTCACGGCAACCTTAGGAACTTTCTCAGGATAGGCATTTGTGCAAATGTTGAGCGCTATGGATGTTCGTGGAATGCTTCCATTGCTGTACCTATGTATTTATTATCTGACTTTACTGTTTTAAATCACATGACTGCATCAGTAATTGGGCAATGCCTGTTGATGCTTTTTACCAATACACAATATACACAATGTTGGAAACTTTAAGTATATCAAAGTTATGCCCACTGAAAAATATCTCAAAATGTTTTCATCGACATGTAGGCGACATTGACATGAAAACAGGGAGCTCAGGAAACTCAACAGACGTCAGATTACAAAAAATCCAGAATAACTGCCACTCTGGTACCAGGTACTCCTATAACCCGAAGTGAATTTCAGTTTATCCAGTTTATTTCTACAACCGTTGTCAGCTTGGTTTTGTGCACTCACGGTTGTTTCACTAACAGAAGGTTCTGCCCTTCTCTTGTCATCGCGACGGGTGGCATCTATTTCAGGGCTTAGTTCGAATCCAATCGGGGGTATGCCACATACTGAAAGATCGGTATTCGAAACAGAAATTCAGTTTCGATTATGATTGTTCTAAAATTTTGTTGCGGATATAATTCCGGAAGGGGTAATTTTTGAAGCACATGAATTTCAAGTCTGAACTTCAAGTTTTTTTGTTACATTGCAGCTCTCGGACGGAATTAAGACCTCCTAATAAATGACATGCGCGAACTTTGTCAACTAGCTCAACCATATTTCAGTTCATTCGCCAAGGACAGGGCTCGCAGCCTAGAACCATCAATAAAGTCCGGTGTCTCAAATAGCAAGCTGATCTATCACACTCTACTCACATCAAGTTGACTTCTGTGGAAACCCCACCTCCTGCTGGTCCCGACTGGTGAGCGGCTGTTGAGGTGCAGTTTTATATGCAAAGCAACAGTAGCAACATGAGCCGTTGTACATGGTAGCGGCAGGCCCTGCAGACGGCCCGAGATTCCCAGTGTATATCTCGGCACATGTAAACACTCGGCAGCGGAAAGACCAGCTCTCAGCTCCCGCCGCTCCATGTTTTAGCCTTCAAATCGACAGGCTCTGCGGCCGATCCTTCTCCTCTTTGTGTTGATAGTTTTGGTCGTTACGACAAATTTGAACAGGTATCAAACATAGATTTCTAATTGGATTGATGGAAACGTGAGAGTGCTGTTAAATCTTTAATTTACGGTCCAGTGATGTACACTTTTTATATTAAGCTGAACAGAATTGAAAACTGTCGTCTATCCAAAACCGAAGCTGGGTGTTTTCTTAGACTTATTCGGCGTCCCCAGTGTAAAATGTTATGACCAATGCCGGTGTTTAATCAGGCTTTGCTGGATGCCAAAGATTGATAATTTCAAAAAGGTACTGCGTTATCCTAAAAAAATTAGGTGTGGGAGCAGGAGCGCCGCCGCAAAATTTTAACTGGGGGGGTGGACCCTGGACTGGCGATGACCGGCGGGCGGGAGGCAAACTCTGAGAGTTCCGACTGCATATGACTAACGACGATGCAGCTCACCAACACATTTAGGCAGTTTCACGCAGATGACAAGGAGAAAAAATTACTTGAGGTCTAAAATTGAGAAAGAATGTTCCCCTGATTCGCGATTAGGTCTAAAGTGCTAATATCGTCAATTTTTGGGATTTTGATGTTCGTCCTGGATTGGCATGTATACGGGAAAAGGAGAGATAATTTTTCAAAATTTGGCATAGTTTAGCTGAGTTTGATGGATTTTGTTTTATGAGTGAACTATCAATATGATGTTCTAACTGATTTATGTATTTTAAAGCTATTTTAGCTGTGCCATATAAACCTCGTAAACACCTAAAGTTACAACTATAGTTACTGTGAGTACGCTTAACCCTGTTTCTGTCAGGCGCAGGGGTGGATTCTGCCCACCCGTAATGCTTTCCGGGCTATTTCTGAAACGGTTCGCGATAAGCCTCAGAAACTTTTGAAATTTTCCCCAACTAAATTGGGAGAATCTCAGAGAGTGTTGAGATGGTAAATTTGCAGGATTGGAGCTATGGTTCGATATTTAAGGGGATCTATTCGAAAACCGAAAATTATCTAGTACGGTGCGTTTTGTTTACAACAAAATCATCCGTAACAATACTCAGAGCACTTCGAATGTTTCAATCTTATGAATGAGATATCAGGTGATAGTTTATTGACATTTTCACTGAATTCTTTTGACAGAGGTTGTTCGGGAACTACCTCTGTCAATATGAATGATTTAGCTTTACATGCAATTAAATCGTACTCTTGCAGAGTGAATGGACCACTTACAGTACATCTACAATGAGCAAAAGCTGCCATACCATGCTCCCAACTCTATATTATATGATAATATGCAATTGGCGTTCCCAGGTGTTGTAATTAAGGGGGTTTCACGCATGCGCAAGTGTATTTTGACATTTGGCAAGTGCAATGAATGGGACAAGCATTCAAGACCCAAAATAAAAAATGATATATAGGCAGATTAAGATAAAAAGATCATTCAGAAAATCTCCCTGGCCTGGCATGGCGGATAATGGTTGGGCAATATGAAAAGTATCAATAGTCAAGGAATATATGTATGCACTTGGCTTTTATGCATTAATAATGTGCATCCTGCCTCACTATTTAGATTTCCTGTATCTGCCTCTGATGTTTGTTATTTTATACCAATTTTTTCAACGTGAAAGATGGCACGCAGTATCAGACGTTTGTCAATTTATGCAAGAAAAATATTGGTTATCTGTCTAAACGCACCATCAATTATCTGTCGATCAGTTATTTGTCAAAACGCACCAGTTCCTTGCAAATCACCAGGTCAGACCTTATGGAGAATATAAAAAACTGCTAGAAAAATTATATTTTACACGCCCCTGCCCACAATCTAGAAAGTCATTTTTCCAAAATAGAGTTAAGCGTGAGACACATCGATCCCTCCTGAATTTTATAAATCGGACGGGTAGACTTTGAGATAGCAGGGGGGATGTAATGATATCAACTCATGCCCCGACAGGAATAGGATTGGCTAAGACCAGAATCTGCCAGCAATAGGGTTACTGCAGTCTCAGAGGTGTTTACGAGGTTCATATGGCACTGCTACCATCACAGGACAAACTGGTGCGAATTCCCAGCAAGGACCTAGTTGGTCTCGACTTAGTCCCGGCAAGGACCAATATCAGGTCAGGCGAGGGGAGTTAGCTTTAATGCGCCGTAATGCACAATGTTTATATAAACAAGTTCGGTGGTGTTTTGTTTGCGATAGGTGTCACTTGCACCCCCTGGAGGGTGTTGGGCTCTCACCTATCCCGATTTGGGAAATTTTGGGAACACACCATTATTTTGATGGTCTTACTCACATTTCTAAAGTAATTGCTAACACTTCCAACCATTCGTAACCGGTAAATATACAGAATTTCAGGTCAAGTGTGTTTCCTTGTGTACCTTTCTGTGGCTCTGTTTTAAATGGCAAGATTTTACACAGGCTGACAGATGTTACAAGTAAAATGGACTCAGGGGGCGCGGTAGTGGAGTGGTCAGCGTAGCTGGCTTCCACGCAGCCGACCCGGGTTCAAGGCCCGGCGGCTTCCCTGAACAAGGAGCAAGCTGGCTCCCGAGAAACCCTTCCAACAGGGAAAGAGTTGGCGACGCCATATGACCCTGGCAGTTGGTGCGTCGATAAGCCCCAATAATTATTAAAATGGACTCAGGTGTCCATCACTTCGGCTAATGGTAATTATAAATAATAAAAATAATAGATAACAATAATAGTAATGATAAGATAATAAGTGATAAAAATATAAAATCAAATGTGTTGTCATTTCAAATAAGAATAACTTTACATCTACTAATATATTTGGCTGCATCGAACACGGCTGTGCATCTATTTCATGAAATGATGGAACGGACTGACCAGTGTTTCGTTGAAGTGAGTGCGAGGGCCAGCCCCACGATGGTTAGCTATGTGTTTACACGAACCGCATTGGCGTCACTGCGTGGGTGCTTGTGCTAGATATAGCATGTAAACTTATCGGCACAGGAGTTTATTATGTGGCTCGTCCAGTGTTTTCCCTCCAGGCACGCCCAGGTTATGTGCCTCAGAAGCGTATAATTTACCTACATTTCAGTTTGTCAGAACACCTGGTAGCTGGGTATATTATTCCCCGAAGCGACGCGGCAGTGAAGGCGAAGTTTCATCGGTCCCAGATGACAAGAGAATGTATCAGATTTAGTGGAATTAAAAGGGAGATATTTTTCGTATTTTACGCCGCTTTTCTACAATTTTGATGAAAATGGGTCATGGACACTAATATCGACATGGATTTTGACCAAAATTGACTTGAATTTGGTCGCCATGCTGTGATTGACACGCAAGTGCCAGAGTGCTGAAAGTCTGAACCTTTAAAATTTGGCAAGAAGGAAATTCAATTAGGTATTACCGGGGGCGTCAATACCATTGGTGCTCCTGGTGCTTGAGCACCAACAGCTTTTTCGGTTCGGGTTTCGGTCAATTTTAGGGCCAGGGCCCCATTCATGGCTCAAGGTCAGAAGGTTCTGCTGCAGTCGGTCCCAATGGGGCAGGGGCCCCTCTAACTGCAGTTGGTTTCCGTGGCAGGGACCCCCCAGGGAAATAAGCCCCAGCTGGGGATCGGCCTCCAGAAGCAGGATCCCTGAAGCAGGATCCCTGAAGCAGGATCCCTGAAGTAGGGCATTGGGTGGCTTAGTGGATAGGGCCTGTGTCTACTAAGCCACCGGTCCCGGGTTCAAGTCCCAGCTGAGCCTCTGATTAAGTAGATTTGATCCCTCCTAAGCAATGTGAGAGTTGGCGACGCTGTATAATCCTGGCAGTTGGTGCGTCGTTAAACCAAAACAGTTATAACTATAAGCAGAGTTCCCGTCGACAGGGGGCCGCCTAGTGGCAATTTCCCCAGTAGAAGAAACTAAATGCCCCTAGTCAGTTAGTTTGAGGAATAGAGGCTAACGGGGAGGGGCTTCTGGTGGTAGCCAGCGCCAGGGACAGGGGACCCCCAGTGACAGCCAATTTCAGGTGCGGGGGCTACCTAGTTGCAGTCGGCCTTTAAGGGCAAGTGGGTCCCACGGGGCCACAGGCGTGCTGTTGCCTCCCGGTAACCCTATGGACTGATTAAAAAAATAGAAGACATGAGTGTGCAAAATCGGCCGTCACGTGTACTGAAATTTTGTAGAATGTAGCGGCTTGTACTTCACATTGTCTAACCGTTTGCAGTGACGGATCTAGGATTTTGTTAAGGGGGGGCCCAGGCTCAGAGGGCGCCGAACTGGGGGGGGCGCCGAACCTGAGGGGCGCCAATTTCAGTGGCGGATCTAGCCGGTCGGTTTGGAAGGGACAAACCACAGTCGAAAAGCAAAAAAAAACGTCACGCAGTCAGAAGCTGCGCTACCCATAGGCGTAGGAACCGGGGGGCCAGGGGGCCACTGGCCCCCCACTTTTCAGTGATGGGCCCCCGCAACGGAGATAAGAATATCAAGAACTGTAATATCAAGCAAGAAACTCTAATTGGCCCGATAGCTTGCCCCGGAACTCCGTTAAACTTACCTGTACCCCTAAACTAAGTTGAGGTCATATGAGTCGATTTTAAGGTCCCCTGAGCTTCTGGGGGCCCCTGAACTGGTCTCTGATGCCATACGAGCTAATCTGGGCCCCTTGAGCTGAACTGAGCGCCCCTGAGGTGGTTTGGGCAGCATGAACTGTTCTAGGATGCCTAAACTGAGCTAGGAGCCGTGACCTTGAACAGGGCCCTGTAAGTTGGCCAGGCCCTATATCCACCGACCTGGGGGGCCCCTGAGCTGAGCTGGGACCGTACAGTTAATATTGCCCCTTGTGCTAATCTGGATTCCCTGTGATGCACAGAAGACCCTAAACTTATCTGAGGCCCCTGCACAGTGATAGGGCCCTGCCTTGAAATTGGGTTGTAAGCTTTAATTGAAACCCTGAACTGTTCTGAAACCCCATATATGCCGACAAGGGGCCCCTGGATGATCCGGGCCCTTAAGCTTATCTGGTCATCAGAGCTAATATTGGCCTCTGTGTTGAACTGAGAGCCCCTGAGATGGTCTGGGACCCCCTATAAGGCTTTACAGCCACTGACCACTGAGCTTGAATGGGCCCCTTGAGATGTTCTGACAGTGGCGTAGCCAGGGGAGGGGTCCCTGGGGTCCGCGGACCCCCTTGGGCTGACCTTATGCACTAAAAACACGACCATTGATCTCGGGGCCCCCTGAGCTTGGTCTCGGGGGCCATCCCGAGCTTGGTCTCAGGAGGCCCCCGATAATCGGTATTGAGAGCTCCAGAATACCGAATATTGATCTTGGGGGATCCTTAGGTTCAGTCTCAGGGGGTCCCGAGCTTGGCCTCAGGGCCCCGAGCTTGGTCTCAAGGCCCCTCCCCTGAGCTCGGTCTCACGGGCCTTTCGATTTTGGTCTCAGGGGCCCCGAGCTTGGTTTCAGGGCCCCCGAGCTTGGTCTCAGGATCCCCGAGCTTAGTCTCAGGGGACCCCCGAGCTTGGTCTCAGGGGTGCCCCCAAGATTGGTCTCAGGCCCCCCTCTCCCCGAGCTTAGTGTCAGGGGGCCCTCAAGCTTGGTCTCAGGGGGCATCCGAGAGTATCGGATGCATAAGGCTGACCGTATGCACTGGAAAACACCAGCATTGTTCTCGGAAACCCCTGATCTTGGTCTCAGGGGGCTCCCGAGCTTGGTCTCAGGGGACCTCCGATCATCGGTATCGAGGGCTCTGGAATACCGAACATTGATCTCGGGGGCCCCTGAGCTTAGTCTCAGGGGCCCCCGAGCCTGGTCTCACGGGCTTTCCGAGCTTGGTCTCAGGGGGCCCCCGATCATCGGTATCGAGGGCTCTGGAATACTGAACATTGATCTCGGGGGCCCCTGAGCTTGGTCTCAGGGGCCCCCGAACTTTGTCTCAGGGGACAACCGAGCTTGGTCTCGTGGACCTTTCGATGTTTGGTCTCATGGGCCTTTCGATCTTGGTCTCACGGGGTCTCGAGCTTGGTCTCAGGGAACTCCCGAGCTTGGTGTCAGGGGGCCCTCGAGCTTGGTCCCAGGGAGCATCCGAGCTTGGTCTCAGGGTCCCCTCAAGCTTGGTCTCAGGGGCCCCCGAGCTTGGTCTCAGGGGTTCAGGGCCCCCTCGGGGTGCACCCGACTATTGATATCGAGGGACTCATGAGTGAGGCACGAGCATTGATCTCATGGACGCAGAGTTTGGTCTCAGGGGCCCCAAGCCTGGGTTCAGGACCCCCGAGTATCGGCATTGAGGGACTCCAGAGTAACGAGCATTAGTCTCGGGGGGGCTCGAAATATTGATCTTGAGGGCCCCGGAACATCGGTGTCAAGTTACTCCCGAGAAAAGCGCGAGCATGGGTCTAAGGGTGCCCCTGAGCCTGATCTAAGTGGGACCCCGAGCTTGGTCTTAGAAGCCCCCCGGGCATTAGTATCAAAGGGCTCCGGAGTATTGGTCTGGGGGAGAAATTATTTTAGGGGCCTCCAAATGGTGATTTCGGAGGGCCCCCGAAAGTGTGGATGCAGTGGTGTAGCCAAGGGGGCCCTAGGCGTCCGCAGACCCCCCTTGGGCCAATCTGAACCACTGCAAAGAATTCTCTGATCACGGGGCTCCCAGAGTCAGTCTCAGGGGCCCCTGAAGATTTGTTCTCAGGGCGTCCCGAGTCGGCCTCAAGGCCCCCGCCCTGAGAGTCAGTCTCAAGGCCCCCCGAAAGCAGATTTCGGGGGCCCCCAGAGGGTTGATCTCAGGGGCCCCAAAAGTTGGTATCAGGGGCCCCGGGAGTCTGTCTCAGGGGAGGTGGGGGGCTGAGCTAGTCTCAGGGGCCCCAGAGAGTGGTTCTCAGGACCTCGCAAAAGTCTATTTCAGGGGGCCTCCGAGAGTCAGTCTCAGGAACGGCAAAGACTCAGTCTCAGAGTTGATTCCACCCCCCTCCCCGGGTGTTTGTCTCAGGGACGCCCTAGAGTAAGTCTCAGAGGGCTGTTGGAAGTCATTCCCAGTCCCCTCCCCCCACCCCAAAGACAGCCTCAGGGGACCCCAAGAGCTAATCTGGATGGCCACGATAGTCAGTCTCAGCCCCCCTCCAGAGTAAATCTGGAGGGGGGGGCAATAATTAGTCTCAGAGGTGCTGCCGAATAACTAATCTCAGGAGCCCCGAGAGATTCTCAGGGGCTCCCAGTTTTGATCAAGAGGCGCCGTGAATCGGTCTCAGACACTCCCTGAGATCTAATCAGGAGAGCGGCCGAAAATTAGCTTTGTGAGTGCCGCCAAGTGTTGGTCTTAGGTGGCCCCAGAGCTCGAATAAGAAATTTCAAAATCATATGCCTCGGAAAAAATGTATCTACCCCTATTGCGTACTAAAAAAAACAAATTGAAACATGTCCATCAGGCACCATTATCGAAGGAAAGGCAGAAATTAAACTAATTTTACTATAAGAGCAAATCGAACAGGGAATTTGGCTCTTCAGTCAATTTTTAATCCATAAGCTTAACACCAATAACTACATTCCTAAATATTCTGAAATAAACAACCTTCAAATATTTTCGTGGGAAACCAGACAAACAAGGGTAATGACAGAAATCGATGAGCATAATCCTCAAAGGAAAAATAGGTATGAAAGGTTGAAAATAACAATGACAGAGAGATCCAAGGCGATAGATATCTCAGGCGCCTTTTGTCTTGGTAATTTGCTCGTTTACAAGATAGCAAAGGTAAGAAAGTAACTGGATCTCAACAGGATCTATCGACGGAATAGAGGTTATGTAACGTTCGGGACACAGTACATGTCCTTTGTATTTTTCGTTTTTTCCGTTTCTTTTGAAATTTCCTGATTAAAGAGTTCATGGATTCGACACCGGGAAATAATTGCTAATCATTTCCCGTATAAGATAATTTATCCTTACTCAAAACGACTGACCTTCAATAACTTCATGTCTGATTACCAGAGTGAATTGAGGTAGACTCGGGTGTAACATCATGCGCGCATCAACATTGAACTTCCCGAAATATGGCTTCCCGAAATATACCATATAAGGTATGGGCCATCCTTAATATTTGGTGACCTTAGTTTACCAACATTTGATCGGATCGAAAAAATCAAGTTATAAACAAAATAAGAATAAATGCTTAAAAGGCACAAAGAAATTTCCTTCGTGTGAATGTTAAAATACTATACAAAAGATATAGGAGATGGGCCCCAGGTACTAAGGGGACCCCCGGTCTGGGCCCCCGACGGTAGTCGGACCCCTCCTTGGCCGAATCCTGGCTACGCCACTGTGTTCTGAGACTCTATATCAGACACCCTGGGACACCCTAAGCCTAGCTGGGGCCCTGAGCTAATCTGGGTATCCCTGTGCTTAACTGGGGCCCCTGATCTGGTATGGGAGCCCTGAACTCTTCTAAGGTCCCTGTGCTAAGCTGGGGGCCGTGAGCTTGAAGGGAGCCCCCTGAGCTGGTATGAGAGGGCACCCTATATCAGCCGATCTGGGCCCCTGAGCTGAGCTGGCCTGTGCTGAACAAGAGCCCTGAGCTGGTCTGGGGCCCCTGAACTGTTCTAGCGTCATTAATCTAAGCTGGGATCCGTGAGTTGAACAAGCCCCTTGAGCTGTTTTGAGACCCTACATAAGTTGACCTGGGGACCCCCGAGCTGAACCGGGCCCCTAAGCTAATCTGGCACCCTGTGCGAATCTGGGGGGCTCCACTGTGATGAGCTTCTAGGGGTCCTGTGCTTATGTAGGGTCCCTTGATAAGCTGGTCCCGAGGCTAATGCACTGGTCTGGGCCCTTGAGCTGACTGATCTAGGTTCCTGAGCCATGGTCTGGACCTTGGGGCCCTCCGATATAATTTGGCGGCCCCTGGGCGGCATAGACATAGGAACCGGGGGTCAGGGGGATACTGCCCCCCTTTTGAGGTGGGCTCCCGCAACGTATATGCAAATATCAGCAAGTACGCTGCCTACAAGCCCCTGGAGGAGGAGCGCTTCGTGAAAAAACCAAGGCACCTACTACCCGAGTGTTTCCAAAGAGTCCCGAGAACTGGTCCCAATCAAACTCCATCCCAATCAATCCCAACACAAAGCATGAATCGGATACGGACCCCGCATCAAATGCCGAGCAACAGTCGTCCCTGAGCCATAGAAAGGTGTGACGTCCTTCGATGCCAGGTTTATATGGCGTCGCCAACTCTTTCCCTGTTGCGAGGGATTTCTTGGGAGTCAAATTGCTCCTTGCACAAGGAATCTGCCGTGCCTTAAACCCGGGTTGGTCGCTTGAAAGCAAGGTTGCTAACCACTATATCACCACGCCCACACCTCCACAGCATCACAAAGCTGGCCATCAAGTACCTACATTGCACTTGCAGTCATGCTGGGGCTCTGCATTTTAGGCATCGAAATATAGCTAGACGTGTTTATTGTGATCAGCCTTTACCTAAATAAATCTCTAATGATGGAAAGAAGGGATCCGTAACAGCCTAAATAAATGTTCCCATTTTTTTCATTAAATAAGCAAAATGTTGATTAGGCATAGCGAAGTGAGGCTGTTTGGTATCAAAGCATTGTCTGTAGTTTTCTAAACAGTTTTTAATTTTGTAAATGTGATAAAAGGGCCTAAACATCTAAAAATATAAGAAACGCACTCGTGGTAAAAAATGATTGAAATCCTCCAAAAGAGCTTAAAAATGTATTTCGTATTTTAACAGGGTCTAGCTAAAAAACAAAAAATGTTTTTTGCATTTTACTATGATTTATTAGACCATAATAGGTACAAATCAAAATCATAGGGCAAATTTTAATTCCTCAATTTTCCATACGTTGGCATCCTAGTGTGCATACGTGCCTTATTGACACCAAACGATCTAACTAATTTTTTTTATAATTATGGGACCCCATGGACTGGGGCCCCCCTTGAGGTGGGACACTCTAAGGCTGGCCCCCCACTTTTCAAACCGTTCCTACGCCCCTGGCGCTACCAATATCACTTGCCGGTAGAATTTTGGGTATTTGGGGCGAAAAAGCTAAAAAACGTCACGTACAAGACATCTGCACAGGAAACCAAAAAGTAAACCAAAGTTATTTTGACCACTTTGCCCCAAGCACGGGGCAAAGTTGGCAGGCTTATTTTGCCGCGATTCGTTGTTTGCAAGATATTTGGCATGTATACTTTTCAGTTTGATGTAATTTTAATCCATAACTGTACATGAATGCTTAGATCAACTTATTTAATATGATAGCTTCTGCGAAGTGGCAATATTGCTATCCCCTCCCCGCTACTCAGTTTCCAAACGCTCTAACTTTAAATGTTCCTATTTGACGGTAAAAATGCTTTGCAACAGGCGTCTGTTGTATGCTGCTGTGCCCAACATGGACGGTTCAGTAGCTTCCAGCACCAGAAGACCGACGACTTTAATAGACAAAGTCGTGTGTCACAGTAGTCGTGAGCTGAATAGGAACGCTTGCGTTGATCTTATTCGGGTGGAAATATTCTGGTTTGCGTAGAGGTTTTAAGCGATGGAATAGAGCATTTTGTGGTGGTCAAAAGATTGTTGTAGTTTGCTTTTTATATCAGTCGTATAAAAACATAAGTCACGTGCTGGCTGCCACGTTTGCAGATAACGTGATGTCAATTGTTGTGTAAAATTTCGGTCTGGTTCATCAAACCCACAAAAAAGCGGAAGAAACACGCATACCTACATTTATGTATTCACGATGATTGCCAAGGCTTCCTCACCATTCACTAACCAAGGCACCCACCACTGACACGTGCCACACACGAAAACGATATCCTCTGCAACAACCTCCCCCTCTGACATGTATCGTGGACCCACTTAGGACATATTGCACAGCGTGACCAGCCATCACCTTTTTTGGATTTAGCGTAAGTCTCTGGACAATAGATACTTCTCATTTCCATTGCCATCAGCTTGGAAGAACTGGCGTCTCGGTTCGCCTCTCTGGCTCGGACCAGCCCTCGCACCGCTGGTGTTAATTCTTGGTCTTTTACTCCTTGTCCTCTGCATCAACCCCTTGCTGGTCCTCAGGGGGCCTGCTTTCTCCACTTGTGGTTGCTTCCCCCCTCTGGGACTTTCTCCGCCTATGCACCAGATATTCAACTAGGTTAGAGTCCTAGCTCAATTTAGGGGCGCCCAACGGTCGGTGTATATCGGGTCTCAGAACATCTCCAGGGGCCCATTTAAGCTCATGGTCCCCAGCTCAGTTCAGGGGCCCTATAACTGGGCAGGGGGCCCCGGACCAGCACAGGGGCTGCCCAGTTCAGCACAGGGAGTTCAAGATTAGCTTAGGGTCCAGCTTAGCTCAGGGGCCCAGGTCGGCTGTTAACACGCGCACTGGAAGGGGGCCTCGGAGGCCCCCCACCTGTTTTTCCGAGGTGGCCGGAGAACCGCTTGTAGCCGAAACACGAAACGTGGCCACATTTAACAGAATGTAATAGCGTGTCGATTGGTGAAGACTTTTTGAAAATCGGCCAACAATTTTTTGACTTATAGGCTTTCAAAGTCAGACCTGCATTTTGAGATCGTCGTAAACGCGCGGTCGGACCAGTTAGCTTGCATTGAAGACCGAGTGGTGACGTCATAACGTCATATAAGCGGGACTATATGTCAAGGTCACTTCACATGAAAGTCAAGGTCAAGGTCAAAGGTCACAGGTCAAGGTCATATCTGCACTTTCAAGGTCACTGACCACTGTGTGTCTGGCCAAATGATGTTACCCGTCTGACATATATTATGCTATGACGTCATCGGTAGGGTATCCCAATACAAAGGTCAAGGTCAAAGGTCAATGTCAAAGGTCACTGGGAAAGGTCAATCCTCATTTCCCGCCAAACAGTGGCTACAGTGTTAGTCAAAGTGTAAATAATAAGTAGTATATCATATGGTGACCTTAAAGGTCAATGACCTTGAATGACCTTGACCCAAAAGTTGTGGGGAAGCCTCTTTGAGACCTCTTCTCTATGAACCTTGTCCGCCTTTAGCTTGTTCCCGCCATTTTCCTGCATAATCACAGTATTTACCAATCGATCCCAGCATGGCCAATTTTTGACCTTTACGACCTCGTTTGACCTTGAAGATATTGACCTAGGTCAATGAAAACTGGTCATCATGTAGATCACCATAGTCCCCACCCACCTACCAAGTGGCGTTTTTCTAACCCTCTTAGTTTTTTAGATCTTAGGAGGCCTACCAGGCCCCCCAGTGCGCGTTAGTGCCAGACCCCCTCCAGTGCGGGTGTTAAAGGGTCAGAACAGCTCAAAGGCCCATTTAAGCTCAAAGCCTTCAGCTCAGTGACTCAAGTATTTCAGGGAGCCCCCAGACCACTTCAGGAGCCCCCATCTCAGCACAGGGGCCCGAACTCAGGTGACCAGACTAGCTTAGGGGCCTGGATCAGCTCAGGGGCCCCAGTCGGCTTATATAGGGTCTAAAAACAGCTCAGGGGGCCAATTCAAGCTCATGGCCCCCCAACTTAGGGCCCCTATTACTGTGCAGAGGGTCCAGACCAGCTAAGCTCGCCCCCCCCAGGCTCAGCACAGGGGCCCCAGATTAGCTCAGGGGTCAGATTAACCTTGTGGGAACCCCTCAGCTCAGAGGCCCCAATGTCGGCTGATATACGGTCTTTGACCAGCTCAAGGGCCCATTCAAGTTCACGGCTCTCAGGTCAGCTTAGATAACCTAGAACGATTTAGAGGTTCCAAACTAGCCCTCAGTTCAGCTAGAGGCCCCAGATTAGCCTATTGGGCATCAGAGGTCAGTTCAGCAGCCCCTCGAGATTGTCTCATAGGACCTTAAATCAGCTCAGGCACCCAGGTCAGCTTAAGAAGTTTCCCAGACAAGCTTTCGGGCCCGTTTGGGTTTCTTATTTTCTATTACAGTTTTGTATATTTTGCATCCGTTGCGGGACCCATCACAGAAGAGTGGGGGACCAGTGGCCCTCCTGCCCCTCCCCCGTTTCTACACCTATGCGCTATGGTCACAATCTATTATTTATCTGCACTACGTCCCTCTTTCCATTTATGGGGCAAAGTGGACGGATTCCACTTTGCCTCGGTTCACCTTGCCCCATGCAACACAGTCTAAGACAATGGGAGACCAGTCATCACAAGAGTGACAAATCGAGGTGAGATTTTTCTAAACAATCAAGTGACCCGTACTGGTTTCCAGCAGTCCAATAAAAAAATCCGTACTGCTCGGGTGGGGCTTTGAGGACCACGAAGTGTAGCGCAAAAGCCATCTAGCAGCCTTAAAACAATACCTTTCTCCACCGCGCTGGAAGCGAAATGAGAAGACAGCTGACGAAGATGCACGGGATGCGTTGCTAAGTAACGCTTAGTATGACACACATTTACGGCAGATTGCAGCACTTTGCAGAGAGTTATTCATCTTTTTCCGCTTTGCCCCGCTCTCCGCTTTGCCCTGGTCTCCCCTGCATGCCCCTACGTTATCCTGGGGTGCTTTTTGTCTCCGGTGAGGCGCTAAATTTCTCTCCTGGGCACCAGTTTATCCAAGGGCACCTATGCTGTCCAGAGAACCTTTGTTATCTAGGGCTGCCTTCGCTGTTAAGGGATACCTTTGCTACTCAAAGGGAGCATTTTACTTTTCTGGAGTGCCTATTTCCATCTAAGGGGCGCATATGCTATCTTGGAGCGCCTTTGCAAACATGGGGCGCACTTTTCTATCCAGGGGCGCCTTTGCACTTGAGGGAGCGCCTCTGCAATCCAGGAGGAGCCCAAAATAGATGGAGAATAAAAATTCTGAAATAAGGCGCTGGAACACTGAAATAAAGTTCCTAGTTATCAGAAAGTGGCGCTTATCTGCTGAGCGGGGAGGACTGCTGGTTGGTGAGGGCAGCGTTCTCGGAATTGGGGCGCACATACTGAAAAAGGCACCCGGTTGCAGCGATGGAGAACTAAGCCTTGAGTTATAGGTTAATGAAATGTGGTTAAAGGCAGTCCATGCTCAAATTGAGCGCTCGAGCCCTGTAACAGAGCGCGCGACTGTCGGACAGGTGTGCCAAACCATAGACAGTAGGGCAGCTGAAGATGGAAAGGGACACCTATGATATCCTGGGGGCGCCTGTACTCTCAGGTGAGGCGCTTGTTTTCTTTCTCAGGCGCCTAGTTTATCCATGGCCGCCTATGCTGTCCAGATCATCTATTTCAAGAAAGGTTAACTTTGCTGTCCATGGACGCCTTTGCTATCCAAGGGCACATATGATATCTGTAGGGCGCTTTATGCAAAGGGCGCCTAGGCTGTCCAAGGGCGACGTCCTAACCAAAGGCCGCCTTTCACTTTCCCTGAAGTGCCTATTTCTATGTAAGGGATGTATATATTATCTAGGAGTGCCCTTGATATACGGAGACGCCTTTTTGTTCAACGGCGCCTTTGCTCTTGAGGGGCGCTGCTCCAATCCAGGGTAGCTGAAGATGGATAAGGGACATTTATGTATAAGGGACATCAGAGGGAGCCTGTACTTTCCAATGGGGCGCTCATTTTCCTTCTCAGGCACCTAGTTTATCCAGGGGGCGCCTAGGCTATCCAAAGACGGCTTTTCTATCGAAGGTGTGCCTTCCTAGGGGCGCCTTTGCTACCCAGGGGCGCCTTTGCTGTCCACAGCACTTATGTTATCAAGGGTTGTCTTTGCTGTCCAGGGGCGCCTTTGCTATCCAAGGGTGCATATGACATCCGTAGGGCGCTTTTTCCAGTAGACGCCTAGGCTATCAAAGGGCGCCTTTTTCTACCCAAGGTGAGCATTTTATTTTCCCTAAAGCGCCTATTTCTATCTAAGGGGCGCTTATGCTGTCCAGGGCACCTATGTTACCAAGATTTGCCTTTGCTGCCCAGGGGCGCCTTTCCTAGCCAAGGGCGCATATTGTATCCGTAGGGCGCTTCATCCAGGGGGCGCCTAGGCTATCCAAAGGCGGCTTTTCTATCGAAAGGGTGCCTTCCTAGTGTGAGGAACACGTGCCTGCTTGCATGTTGTGCGCCCTGCATGTCGTGTGCATGTATTTACCGAATGCATGTTATGCACCCTGCGTGTCGTGTGAATGTATTCACAGCGTCTCACACATATATCTGCTTGCATGCGCCCTTCTCGTGCCATGTATGTCCAGCTAATGTGCAGCTAAATTCACCTCTCTATTTCAGGTCACCCTTATCTATCTCTGTAATTCTAAGGAATACACTACTCCATTCAAGCACGCGTGTTATTAGCGATGCCGGTCTGAGAGACTTATTCTGACACTAGGGGCGCCTTTGCTACCCAGGGGCGCCTTAGCTGTCCACAGCAATTGTGTTATCCAGGGTTGTCTTTGCTGTCCAGGGGCGCCTTTGCTATCCAAGGGTGCATATGACATCCGTAGGGCGCTTTTTCCAGTAGACGCCTAGGCTATCAAAGGGCGCCTTTTTCTACCCAAGGTGAGCATTTTATTTTCCTAAAGCGCCTATTTCTATCTAAGGGGCGCTTATGCTGTCCAGGGCACCTATGTTACCAAGATTTGCCTTTGCTGCCCAGGGGCGCCTTTCCTAGCCAAGGGCGCATATTGTATCCGTAGGGCGCTTCATCCAGGGGGCGCCTAGGCTATCCAAAGGCGGCTTTTCTATCGAAAGGGTGCCTTCCTAGTGTGAGGAACACGTGCCTGCTTGCATGTTGTGCGCCCTGCATGTCGTGTGCATGTATTTACCGAATGCATGTTATGCACCCTGCGTGTCGTGTGAATGTATTCATAGCGTCTCACACATATATCTGCTTGCATTCGCCCTTCTCGTGCCATGTATGTCCAGCTAATGTGCAGCTAAATTCACCTCTCTATTTCAGTTCACCCTTATCTATCTCTGTAATTCTAAGGAATACACTACTCCATTCAAGCACGCGTGTTAGTAGCGATGCCGGTCTGAGAGACTTATTCTGACACTAAGGGCGCCTTTGCTACCCAGGGGCGCCTTAGCTGTCCACAGCAATTGTGTTATCCAGGGTTGTCTTTGCTGTCCAGGGGCGCCTTTGCTATCCAAGGGTGCATATGACATCCGTAGGGCGCTTTTCCAGTGGGCGCCTTGGCTATCAAAGGGCGCCTTTGTCTACCCAAGGTGAGCATTTTATTTTCCTAAAGCGCCTATTTCTATCTAAGGGGCGCTTATGCTGTCCAGGGCGGCTATGTTACCAAGACTTGCCTTTGCTGCCCAGGGGCGCCTTTCCTAGCCAAGGGTGCATATGATATCCGTAGGGCGCTTCATCCAGGGGGCGCCTAGGCTATCCAAAGGCGGCTTTTCTATCGAAGTGTGCCTTCCTAGGGGCGCATTTGCTACCCAGGGGCGCCTTAGCTGTCCAGAGCACTTGTGTTATCCAGGGTTGTCTTTGCTGTCCAGGGGCGCCTTTGCTATCCAAGGGTGCATATGACATCCGTAGGCCGCTTTTCCAGTGGGCGCTTGGGCTATCAAAGGGCGCCTTTTTCTACCCAAGGTGAGCATTTTATTTTCCTAAAGCGCCTATTTCTATCTAAGGGGCGCTTATGCTGTCCAGGGCGCCTATGTTACCAAGACTTGCCTTTGGTGCCCAGGGGCGCCTTTCCTAGCCAAGGGCGCATATGATATCCGTAGGGCGCTTCATCCAGGGGGCGCCTAGGCTATCCAAAGGCGGCTTTTCTATCGAAGTGTGCCTTCCTAGGGGCGCCTTTGCTACCCAGGGGCGCCTTAGCTGTCCACAGCACTTGCGTTATCCAGGGTTGTCTTTGCTGTCCAGGGGCGCCTTGCTATCCAAGGATGCATATGACATCCGTAGGGCGCTTTTTCCAGTGGGCGCCTAGGCTATCAAAGGGCGCCTTTTTCTGCCCAAGGTGAGCATTTTATTTTCCTAAAGCGCCTATTTCTATCTAAGGGGCGCTTATGCTGTCCAGGGCACCTATGTTACCAAGATTTGTCTTTGCTGCTCAGGGGCGCCTTTCCTAGCCAAGGGCGCATATGATATCCGTAGGGCGCTTCATCCAGGGGGCGCCTAGGCTACCCAGGGGCGCTTCATCCAGGGGGGCGCCTAGGCTACACAGGGGTGCATTAGTTCCCCATGGCGCAATTCTGTTATCTAGTGGCGCCTTTTCTTTGCCGGGGCGCTTTTGTTAGTTTTCTAAATTTCATCTTCAACGTTTTACTGGGGCGCAAAAGACCAGTAAAGGCGTCTAGTGTTTGGGCAGGGGCGCTTTGCCATGGTTTTAAGGACTATGTGTTAATTCAAGTGGAATAAGTGGTATCTACCACCTTGGCGCACGAAATGGGTACAGGCGCGCCGCTCATATCGGGCGCCTTCGGCGCCCGATATGAGCTAAGCTATGCTAAGGCGCTTCGGAGCTAAGGGGGAGGCCCGGGCCCCCTGCCCCCCTTGGATCCGTCACTGACCGTTTGTGATTTTTGTTTTGCCTTTTGAATGAGGCTGGAAACCTTACCCCCCCATGATCAGTTTTTAGATAGTTTGATAGGCCACTGTGTTTTTAACGCTTTTGTATACTGAATTGGCATGTTTTTGCGCTTTCACCAACCAGACAGTTTTTTGGAAATTGATTGTGCTCGATAGATGTGAATTGTAGGGTGGATTCACGGGTGTTATTTCATGTGGTCAATTTAATTCATACGTAACTGGGTAAACCTCATTGTGTTTGACAAAACCATACCTTAAGCGTTATTGGGAACGACTTTAGCTAATTTCGACGTACTCCTTCCACCGCGAACAGGGTGTACGATCGTGGACAGGGTGTATCGCGACAGAGTGTCCGCTTGCAGATGTTCAAATGGCCGCAGTTATAACGGTTGATACAGGCACGGAGGAGCGGGGTTCAAGGTGGTGCGCTTGTGTTGTACTCGCGCGGAATTGTAAATAATCCATGCAAAACGGCAGGCATTGTAGAAAATTATATTTCTGCCCAAATGCCAAGGCAATGGAAGACGTTCGGTTATGTGAGCGTGTTTTTCATTCTATGAAATTGTGGGCCCTCATTTATTGGAAGCGTCATTGTTTTCAGGTGTCGTTTGCTTCTGGAATGAGTTCTGAAAAATAACCCTTTTGTATCCCTCATTAAGACCAATGTGACTTTTTGATAATTACCGGCAAACCTACTAATAGCAATAATTTTGTGGATCTAAAGTAGTAACTCCCGCCACTTATGCTAGTGTGGTCGCAACCGAAAAGGTTCTGCGGTGCTGCCGTCGGTTATCAATCTAGTAACGTAATTTGTTATTAAACAGCCCAGATATCAGGGGCTGATATGAATCTGCGAGACATGAATATACAACCAAAATTAGATAATTATATTTCGACAGGATAGCCACCAGCTGGGATTCATTCCATGATTGCCGCATTGCCTGTGGTTTTGCTTCCATTCGAATACCTCGGCATCCAGCCGACAGCACCCCGGGCCGTTACTGGCCTCAGAGTGTAATAATAATAATTTTTGGGGCTTATCGACGCACCAACTGCCAGGGTCATATGGCGTCGCCAACTCTTTCCCTGTTGGAAGGGTTTCTCGGGAGCCAGCTTGCTCCTTGTTCAGGAAGCCGCCGGGCCTTGAACCCGGGTCGGCTGCGTGGCAGACAGCTATGCTGACCACTCCACTACCGCGCCCCCGCCTCAGAGTGTACACTTTTTCTCAAACCCAGAGCCACCACCATAGGCGAATCCAGGAGGCAAAGGGGGGGGCAGGTGCTCCCCCGATCGACCCTCGAAGCCCCCGAAATGGTCGCAAGGGCCCTTGAAAGATCAATGGCGCCCCCCCTCCCCATCAGGATGCGAAAATCGACGCCCATAGATAGGATTTGGCACCCACCTGATATGTTTTACCGGCCGGAAGTGGCGCCCTCGGGAAGGTGTCCCCACCCCACCTCCCCCTCCCGCCCAGATTGGCAATACTGGCTCCGCCTATGGCCGCCACTATTGAGACTGATGCAACGAAGCACTGATCGGTTGAGAGTAACGTTTAATTACAAGCATAAAGTTGGTATGTTGATTTTAACCCATCGGTTAACGTAAATTCCAGCTTATTGCCGTACGTGGTGGGCCCCTGAGCCAGTGCCCCGTTCCAGTGGAAAAGGCACCCCTCAGTCTCAGCACCAGTAGGAAAAAATCGGTGGTTACGCCCCTGGACATAACCAATGCATGCTGTTTTCACGCATTGACCCTATTGTGGCATAACAAGGGGCCAAATCAGCCATTTCCAGCTGATCTTTTTCTTGTGTAAACTTGAACGCTTTTCCTAATTGTTGATTCTGCATAAATTGGCGTTGGGATGAAAATTCTAATCGTTCCCTGGGTGACCGCGGGGGCATTTCTATAAAGTATGTTGACCAGCTGTGAGCGACAGATATGTCCGTCACACCTCTGGTACTAAACCCACTGGATTTGAAGGCTGTGTAATGGCTTATATTCTTATATTACCATGTTTCCAACCACCATTTTGCTTTTTTCCAAGGTCTTTTCAGGAAAGTAGGTTCGGGGCAACTTTCTCTTCGCAAATAACGACTGGTCTGCCAATTTTCCCCATTTTTAGACTTTCTGAAGCTGCCCCTGCAGTAAATTGTTCGAAAAAAGTGTTTTTGTTCCCTCATTTACAGCTTGGGTTAGCCATGAAGTGATACAAGACACAAAAACAGGGCAAACAAGTCATGTCTATAAATAATTGGTGGAGAACAATGAATACTCGTTTACAGTGTTTTTACATGCCGAAAATTGAACTTCACGGCTATTCAAATACATGGCAAAACAATCGCATGGCTCGCAAATGGTTTTTCGCAGGGGATGTCCGTTCGCATCCTCGAAACCACCTTTCTGAACAGCCTACCAGTGATTCGTGAGAGCTGTACATAGTCAGTGGTCTAAAATGGCATCACCCATGTGTGTGCTGCTCTTGGCACAAACTTGCCTCAAGCATCATTTTGAGTTTTAAGTGACATAAATTGGATATGCTGGGCCAGGCCTTCACAAGAAAATGATTTCAAGTGATTCCGATTGCTCATATCTGGGCAGGTGAATAAGCAGTTTGGACAGTAATTTTGTCAATCACTGGTCATAAGAATCTCCCGAGTGAGCGGGCCGTGCGACCCAAGTTAGCTTCGGAAACACTGTAGACGGGTCTCAGGCCTGCCCCGGTGGGGCTATTTGGACACCCTCTCAAGGTTTTTCGACAGCACCAGACAACGGTGGCGCAAAACGCCGTCTTACCTGGAACACCTTATGCTTGATCGATTCCGCAGTTTTTTATTGTAAGTTTGGGTCCTCTTAGGTAAAGTAACCAGGCCAGGTCACTGATGTCACCTCCAAAGCTATTTCACGTGACATCACTGAAAGCATGTGTAATCTATTAATCTGATATTCCTATCACATAATGGGCCGACCGAGCACCACAAGTTTTGGTTACGGATTTTTTTGTATATCTGTAACCTGGAGTCATGTACGGGTCATGAACTCTCTATTGGAAATGCACTGAGAAACAGAAATTGGTCGAAAACGACGCTATTGCCATAGAGGTGGCGGTTTAGAATACCCCCTACCCCCTATTGTTGTAATGCTGGTATCTTATGTCAGTCCTCAATGTCGTGTCGCAAGTGTGGATCTGAAACCTCTGGTAGGTCATCTGGAACTCCTTAAGCAGATTTTCGGACTTGGATCAGTTGCTTTGCAGAAAATGATGGCATAGTCTTAATTTTGGCGCAATTACGTTTGGATTAGCATTGCGCGTTGATTGAAAAGCGTTTTGACTATGTCAAGTCAGATCGTGACATTGGACTGACCTTAGGCCAGCTCATTTTTATCTAGTATGATCTAGTATAGCCATAGTATACCC
Source organism: Lepas anatifera (assembly GCA_034440635.1). NCBI lineage: Eukaryota > Metazoa > Arthropoda > Thecostraca > Lepadidae > Lepas > Lepas anatifera. The sequence continues at coordinate 195,287 of JAOTON010001532.1, read as the reverse complement.
TTCGATTCACTGTAACGATAAGAAGCAAATGGCGCCTAAAAAAATAATTCTAACTTAACATATTCAGACGCTAGAGCCAAGAAATTGTTCTCGAAACTGTCACCCTTTTGTCACCTTTGATGATCTCAATATTGATCTGAGCCAAAAATGACCGATATAGTTTCTTCATTATTTCTCATGGCCTATCCACAACATTTCGCGTTTCTTGTTTCGCTATTTTGCATATGAGCCGATATCGAGCGGGGTATTTGAGCTCCCCCTCTTACTGGGGTGGAGGTAGCTCGGAAACCCCGATGGGGTGTTAACACACCAACTGATCGGCTATACGGCGTCGCCAGCTCAACCCGGCTGGGAGCACTTTTAGAGATCAGATCATACTTATTCGGAGAACCCACCCGGCATTGAACCTGGGATCTGTGGATGAGAAAGCTTTACCACTGAGCCACACATCCCCAAAAGGTAACTTGTATCTTATGTTAGTGACTTTAACCTGATACCGTGGCGTTACCCGGATAGTGTTGATTTAAATCTGACGTCAGGTAGGTTTTTAGCACTCATGCGGAAATTACCATCGCAGTCGGCTTTAAACGATGGTGACGATGGATAGCTTTAAGGTTAGATTTGTTAAAGTTTGACATATCTTGGAAATACTAAGTTCTCGGAAGGCATGCTGGAGATAGGGTGCCATAAACCGCAGAGTGTTGTGGGAATGACCTAGGACCCTAAAAAGATGATACAGATGACAGTAAAAGCGCTAAAAGACTGGCAGCCTAAAACGCCAAAGTCCAGAAACTAAAACGTCTCAACTTCAAAAGCCCAAAAGGCTACGTCAAGGTAAAGATAAGGAAAAAGCGTGGGATAAGGTAAATGCAACGTTTCGGTCTTCCTTATCCCACGCCTTTTTTCTTCTTATCTTTGCCTTGACGCAGCCTTTTTGGGCTTTTTAAAGTTGAGAAGTCTTAGTTTCAGGACTTTGGCGTTTTAGGCTGCCAGTCTTTTAGCGCTTTTACTGTCGTCCGTTTTATCATCTTTTTAGGTTCCTAGGGCATTCCCACAACACTGTTGGCAATACCACACATCAATAGTCGGGCATGCTGCAAATAATCGCAGGGGAATCTAGAACTCGACTTCGAAGGGACCGACCCGAAATTCAGAGGGTGCGAACGTTGGCCGAGAGAGGACCGCGAGGTCACTTTCATGGCTGGAAAATACTGCCTAACGCAGGAAGATGGAGAGTGTTGCGAGCTCTGCGGTGGGCAAAACATTGTTTTGTCGCCCACTCTTCGTAGTTTATATTTTCTTGGACCTTAGGAAATAATGTCGTTTGATTCGGTATGAATTTTGCAGTTTTTTGTACCTAAATTCCATTAACAGATGATGATGATGATTGGGGTTTTAGGGCACGTCAGCTGCTTTGGCTATACCTATGTGCCCAAATCCATACATGGGTCCATTTATAGGCGAACAATTTGGGTACTAAGCCTTTTTTGGTCTATGAGGAGAGGGGCATGATCCCTTTGTATTACACTACGGATCGAGATAAGATTACCTACAATTCGTTACGAATGACCAATTGTTGTCATGACTTTGTTTAGTTTAAAGCTATAGCTTATATGCATAAACCCTCATGTATCTCATACAATTCTTTCTTGGCTTTTGCCGGTCTCGACGATGGTCCAGCTGAACATCAATGTTGCAATTATGGTACTGGCTACTAATGATATTGCGATTAGGATTTGGACGCGGCAGTCCGAATCATACCCCTGGGCCTGGGGTCTCTATTTGTATCCCTCCAAGCATGTTTTTACGAAAAAAATAGAGACTAACGGTTAGATATGAACAACATTGCCTTAGAGATGCACCTTCACCCCAAAATTACTCAGAGTTACGTTCCTGCTGAAAATGCCTCCCACTGCTTTGATTTCCTTCGCCAGAAGCTGCAGTGTCCGAATCGTCACTCCATATGACCTTGACTGGTCTGCGCGCCCTTCCCCCCGCGAAGCGTCCCCCAACCGTTCTGGGATCCAGGACCGGAGGAAGTGTGTAAGAGTGGCGCGTAAAATTATTCGTCCACACCGCAGCGTGGGTTTACAAACACAGAAGCTAAACACATGTCGCTGGATTCGCGAGGCCGGCGCCGCGGGGCTGGCCCTGCGTCAGAGCGCTGCCGCCCGCGTCACACTGGGGCTAGGGAGTGGCTGGTTTTACGGCACAGCATGCCCGTTCTGGGACTCGTATGTTTAGCAGAGCGAGATGCTCAGCACCTTGCACACCACGCCCCAGTATTCCGGTTTGAAGCTGTGTCCGATGGTGGAGTCTAGCTACCTGCGCGATTTGGCGGCGGGACACAGCTTCCATAGGTTGTAGGCGAAGCTAGCGCTCTGGCTTCTGTAGCGGGACGTAGCTTACTCTATGGGCTGAAGGCGAAGCTGGTGCTCTGACTGATGTAGCGGTAACAGTAGCGGGCAAGTGCCTCCAAAGTCATTAGTTCTAGTTTTAGTTAGTATTAGCTAACATTTAGTTAGCATTTGTGTGTCAGCAGATCTGATGCCGAGTCTGGGGCTATATCCGGCTGTTCTTTTCTTGTAGAATCCGGACTGCTGATTGGTCGAGCCACCGACTGCCATTAGTGTCGCCGCCGTAAAACAAAATAAAAACAAAAAACGGAGGAGGTCAGTCAACACTCAATCTCCTGCTGACAAAAAATAATTCCCTCTGGGCCAAATATTCATCGGATTTGGGCCTACTGTTAGCCTCCACACTGCCCCGTTACAATATTATCTGATTTCTTCCTAATTTGGATGGAAAATATTTCAACGAAAAAGACCGCTAGCCATCTCCTATACCGACACGTTCACCGTCAAACATGTCAAATGGTTCGCTATCAACCAGAGATGATCAAATGCCATGGTTTTTTCATACGTTTGTGTATTAAAACTTGTGAATGAAGCAAGATATGTCTGGGGTCGGGGTGGCCTAGTGGCTTCTCGTTGCCAGTCTTCGGATGGGATAGCATGGATTAAGGTGGGTTCAATCCCCACGGCGGGAAACCGCCTTCCGTGTCCGATCTGACCCGGTGGAGAGGATCCTTAAACAACCACGCCAATACTCCCTGTAATTGGGCAAGTGTGCCTGTTGGGAGAGGCCCTAATCAAATAAAAAAATGTCAATACGCTTTGGCTCTTGGTGACCGACATTATCTAAGAATTTAGATGATAGTTCAAATCACCTTGAAATGACCTTATTCGACATTGGCCGAAGTGCAAGGCCGCCGCATAAAATAACAAGGTCGTGTCGCATGTAGTTTGACTCCTTGGGTCAATAGAAACGCATCAGGGTATTCGTGGCTCTTTACTAGGTTCAAAGGTTACGAGTTATGTGGCTCCTTTGAAACATTCCTTTTCCTCGGATGAATATCGTTAAGGATAGTCTGTTTGGAAGTCCGACGAGTTGTAAATGAGTTTTTACGTAAAAGCCCAGGATAAGAAATGTTTCACCAAGCACTGGAGAATTTCAAATATTATGTGACGAGATAGGTGAGTGATAACCGACAGGTGTTTATAACTACAGCGGTGTATTTGCATATTTATATTTATCATAGAATTAGAACCATATGACTGTATAGCTTTCGTATATGGTAAAATATGTTTCAGCTTTATGACCATCACTTTTGGTTGTTCTCTTGAGGTTTTTTAGGAATTGACTTTGTCTGGTAATAGGGTGCTCAGCTTTTCAACAAGGCACCAAAGAAATGAAAGGAAATTAAATAAGGCATTTTCTAAATCGGCCTAAATTTGAACCATTTTTGCTCCATTGCAGCCCAACGGGTATCTTTCGGACTTTTCGAATAAGCATTGCTCTAATTTTGATTCAAATTCGTCTTGGGATCGAAGCCTTACTAAACTGTCGGATCCGACCTCACCACCCGTACAAGCAACTCCCACAATGACGGGTTTGTTTGAAAGCCTAAGTTAAATGTCCCACAAAGCACAGGAACGGTCGCCCAGCTAAGGTCACCCTTTCAACAGTCAGGTGTCAGCTGACCTATGTGGGGTAAATATTGAGCGCCAGAGCGTCTCAGGGGAATCGATCCCAAACTTTCACCGGCACACTGCCACTGCACGGTTTTGTGAGCGGGCCAGAGTCCAACGCTCTACCACCAGAGCCGCCGGACATTGCACTGTGCACTGGAGCAGAAGCCGGTTGAGTGGTTTCAGCGCCATTTCGATTTTCCACATCACTATTGAGACCTGAGGTTGCAGGAGGCCAGGGGTCCGAGTTGGACCCCTGGGCGGTCGTGAGTGCCAATAGAGCGCAGACTATGGCCGGCAGAGGTAGGAAAATGTGGCCGAGTGTCACCAAAGGAATTACAAACCAAACATGTGTGACCAAACATTTTGAAGTTTGGCACCGAAAAGGGAACTAGTTTCCCGGCCCTTTGGGTCCTTCCAGGTTGTAAATAAAGCATTGGCAGACTGAGTGTGAATTTCCACACTGAAGTGAGTACAATCTTTCGCTTTTCGTCACCGACCGGATCTATTTTTCCGCCATAGTTTTGGCGAGTTGGCAGATTTTCACCTCTGGTGGCAGGCTGTAAACGAGGTTCTTATCAACGTTGCATGAAAGGCTTGCAAAATGTTGCAAAACTTTTGGACTTTAATTACGTCAAGTGCGTGGTCCGAGTAATTGTGGTGCTATACCCAAGCGAAATGTACTTAATAGTTCTATGACATGACAGAAAATCCTTGTGGAAGGTAGTTCTTATCGAAAGCCTTGCTGTACTGTTTCTTGGCAATATCCAAATAGTAAAAGGGACGGATCTAGAAAAAGGAGATGGGATTCGTGAAAGAAGTGGTCACTCAGCCTACCAATAATTTTCTTCTTTCTGCATCCCCACTTCCCAGCTATACCTTTAGAACACTCACTAACCCCCTCCCACCCAAAAGAAATAAAACATTGAGTATGGCAGGTGAACCCCGGATGCCTTCAGGTGGTAAGTCACTCCCCGGGGTTTTGTCCTCTCCCCACACTCCATCGGCAAAGTCCTAGATCCGCCATTGACTGGTGTCCGGCGTCACGCCGAAACCCCAAACAACAACTAGGCATAACACCGGAACTGTCAAAAAGCAAGCAGGCGCGATAGAAGGAGGACCAACACTCCGTGTCCTGCAGCAGCGCTAACTTTCAGCGTAAGTGCTATCACATGCATAATTGAATTAATCTTTTACCTCTCTTTGGAATCTAACGTTGTCTAAACTTCAATATTGGTCTAAGCCCGAGCTTATTGTTCTTAGCTGAACGCTGTGAGAAGGAACAAACATGAAGACGCTGAGAATTGTTTTTGGCTCTATCTCCTTTTGGACACTGCTGCTGTTGATGCAGCCGTCCACGGGCTGCTTGAAGCATGAAAAATATCACCATGGATACGTAAAGACACCCACAAAGGGGGTGAGGGTAATTCCGACCAACAAAGATTTTGGCGCTGGAGGTACCTGTCTCTGCTGTGGCTACTGCTACAGCTACCCGGATTGCGCCAGTTTCGCATTCAACGGAAGAGGACAGTGTGTACTCTACAATGAAGTGGGAAGCGTGGCGACTTTTAAAGTTAACGCAGCTGAAATGTATTTCATAATGCCGGGAAAGTCCCGACTTGGCCAGTTCTGCAACCAAAACAGCGACTGCATCGAACCTGGACTCTGCCAGGCGGGCATCTGTGTCTCCGCAGGATCTCTGGAGGATACGTCCGAGGCCAGCGCTGCAAAAGACCAACCGGCTGGATTGGCCTACAATATTCCACAGCATGGAACAAACTAGAGAAATGGTGGATTCATCCCACATCTTACGCGATTAATGAAGCTCTTTAGAAAGCGACCTATAGAACAAAAGATGTTTCAAAGATAATAAGGCGGAGAATAAGAATAAAGTTTGCCTAAACTTAAACAGGAGACAGCTGAATACATTTTCTATCGATAAGGCTGCAACACTTGGTCGACGCCGATATCCAGTTCCAGGTTTCCAGGTACACAATACAGTCTGGACCACGTTTCATACTCCCAGAAGTGTGAGATAGCTGTCCCTCCATCCTCTCTCCCACTTTATGCAGTCCCGTACAGTGGCAAAACAAAAGTGCAACGCGACACTGTGACGTCAAGAACTTTAGGATAGGATGAACGAAGGGAAACGCTTAAATGTGTTGGCACGACCTCGTAGTTGGAGGGATGGCTGCGAGAAGCGAGTGGTACGGAGAGTTACGTCAGTTACGCACTTTCAAAAAGGAGGATCATATGTGTTGTTTGGATCTATACACGCTTCTTATGAGCATCACTGGACATCAGCAAAAAGAGTGCATGTTAGTACTGAGAATGAGAATGTCCCGCTTTGCTAAGAAAATTAGGCAGGCCCGTGGGGACCTCTGAATCCCGTTACTTACTCCATCAGCTTTGTCTCTACCATTTGCCCGAATTTTCGACTAGTAGACTCTCCTCACCCCGGGAGCTTTAATTCTTAGATGAAATTGAGTGTTACCATGGAATAGAGATACCTGGAATGGAGACCTGAATACAAACCCACCCCGCTTTTGGGTGCCAATCTAGGACATGGAAAAATCCTTCGGTAAGTAAACCTCGGTAAGGACTAATGTAAAGTCTATGGGAGATGTGGTAGCCGATGACTTTGATGCGTCATAACTTATAAACCGTGGCTTGCACAGGAAAACGACCATGCATTTCGGAAAGCCCAATCTGTGCTGCGTCCGCTAAAATACATTTTAGGCATGAAATATCTAAAATCTCAGAGCAAAGCGCGGGAGAAATCAGAATCTAATACTGCAGCTCAACTTGTATTATTACATGTTTTAAGCGCGCACGGCTCGGCGCCGCAATGGCGCAGTGTGTTAAGCGCTGGCCTAGTAACGCAAAGGTACAGGGTTCGGATCCGGCGCGCGGCACTTTTCATCTTTATAATGGTAATTTCGTCGCTCAATAGCGCAGTTGGCAGCATGCTTGTCTAGCAATCCTAGTGTTCCGGGTTCGAATCCGGGCTGACGCTGATTTCGCATTCAGATTTTATGGCTATTATGCCATTATTTAGGTTTATATTGGATAAATAATACCTCAGTAGTAGCTGTTTCCTCTCGGTTGAAGTAAGGCACGAACAAAGACCTGTTTTTTTGAATATTCTACTGCCGTCTATATTTTAATGTCCTTGGCTATTTACCCAATTTTTTTAATGAGCCCCACAAAAGCATCCCAGAAATCAACCAGGCTTCCGTTCCAGGTATCTTTTTTCCATGGTTTTACTGATGTGGCTGCATTGCAGTGTCCTAAAACGAGTGTTTGTATAACTGTCGCTTTTGTCGGGTTTAAAGCACATATTTTGGTTCCTTTACACACTACAGTGCCTTTTTTAATTGGCGAAGGTGCCTACTCCCTCTATGTGTGGTTGTGATTGAGGCCTGAAAAGCTATGCCTTATGGTGACCTCAATAAACATTTATTCTTCTCTTCTCTGCTGTACTTTTTTGCATTAGACCCAGTAAAAGTTGTTCCTGAGCCTATAAAAGTGAAATAAGTTGAATTATACCACTTTTACTGTGGCAGCATGTGCCCTGCATTTACAAGTTCCAGTGGCAAACCGCTGTTTCCCTTCAGCCATTGAAATTCTGGGGCCGGTTTGGCGCTTGGATATGCTCTGTTTCATGTCCTAACGTAGCATTTATTGGTGGTTCCAAATAACATGGAGCCTATGGAGCATTCTTTGACCTATGCTGACCTCAATATTGGCCTTACATAAAAATTATCCGTATAAATTATCTTTGTCTTGTTAAGAGCTTTCGAACGCCGCCCGTAATTTTGCCTTTAGCTTTCGTGGGGAACGAGATACGGAGGGGGGCGAAAAACGCCCCCTCAGCGGAGCACATCATGCAAGGGACCCCAGCGGGGTGCGTGTTAATGAAGTGGACAGTGAAAATAAGCTGACTAAAAAGCATAAGTCAATGCGTCCGCGATAAAGGTTTCTCAAGAACATAAGATCATAATAAGTTCTACGAGATTTTAAAGATGATATGTGATAATATTGAAGGTCAGAATATGATAGGGTGTGGGACGCAGCCCGATGTGGAAAGTGATGGTTGAGCGAAATCAAAAATTCATGTTATACTCTCTCCAGTCTAAGTTAGCCTGGCTGCACCTGCCCAGACAACACATACATATTCAAGTACCGAGCGCACATGCGCGTAGTAGGAAGTTGGCACGGAAGACGGGCTGAAGTGTCCTCTCGTTCTAAGTTTTTGGAAGGATCGAAATAAAACGCCTAGGGCCCTGTTTGCTTTTTTACTGTATTGTCGATGTGGGGGCCAAATGTTAATTTTTCGTCAAGAATGACATCTAGGTCCCGAATTGAATTGACATGTTCCAGAGCTGTGTGGTTCGCAGGGCAATTTTCTTGAGGGTCATCCAAAATGATTTACATTTTGAAGGCTTTAGGCGTAATTTCCAGGTTTGAGACCAAGTGCAAAGTCTGCAGAGGTCCTCTTGCAAGAGCGCCGAATCGTTTAGAGAGGTTATCGTTCTGAATATTTTGACATCATCTGCAAACATTGAACAATGCGACTTTATATTTGAAGGAAGACCGTTAATGGATAAGGCGAACAAGAGGGGAGACAACAGCCCACCTTCCGGTGTGCCAGACTTAACATGCGACCACTGAGAGCATTTACCACTAGCAATAGTACGTTGCTGTCTGTCATACAGATATGAGTTCAGTAGTTTCAGAGCCAGACCAGATAGATGATACGAATTTTTTAGTTTATGAACAAGGAGGGCGTGGTTAACACTTTGGAATGCAGCCGAATAATCCGTATAAATGCAATCTGTCTGAGTGCTCGAAGAAATTGAGCCCGTCCTATTTTCAAAACACTGGCCAAGTTGGTCACGCAAGACCTTTTGGTAACAAAACCATGTTGGGCAGAAGAAATGGCTGGACGTACATACATGATTCAAGATTTGTTCAGCACCATCTTTGGTATCTGCAAAACAACTAATTTTCTGCCCTGGTTTTTGGTAGCTGATAGCAACTATTCTTTTTCATGGTCTCGAAACAATGTGCAATTTTGAAAAGCACTGTAAAGAGAGGCCACGGGTTGTTGGCGAAAAGAAGAAATCGAACCAAGTCTTTCAAAGGCGAATAAACCATCCGCACAAGTATAGGCATTCGGGAGGATATTGTGTGCAAACTCGGTTTTTTACTCAATGTACATACTGCGACGAAAGTATATTTTCCACTGCCTTCGATCTTAGCGCGGTGTACTCGTGATGCAGTCAGACTGCTGCAGTTATACACAAATACACGCTGATGCTACAGCGTCACACAAATACACGCTGATGTTGCAGCATTACACAAATACACACAGGTGCTACAGCCACACAGAAATACACGCTGGTGCTACAGTCATACAGAAATATACGCTGGTGCTACAGTCATACAAAAATACACGCTGGTGCTACAGCCAAACAGAAATACACGCTGGTGCTTCAGTTATACAGAAATACACGCTGGTGCTACAGTCATACAGAAATACACGCTGGTGCTACAGCCATACAGAAATACACGCTGATGCTACAGCGTCACACAAATACACGCTGATGCTGCAGCATTACACAAATACACACAGGTGCTACAGCCACACAGAAATACACGCTGGTGTTACAGTCATACAGAAATACACGCTGATGCTGCAGCCATACAGAAATACACGCTGGTGCTACAGTTATACAGAAATACACACCGGTGCAACAGCCATACAGAAATACACACTGGTGCTACAGCCATACAGAAATACACGCTGTTGCTACAGCCGTACAGAAATACACGCTGGTGCTACAGCCAAACAGAAATACACGCTGGTGCTTCAGTTATACAGAAATACACGCTGGTGCTACAGTTATACAGAAATACACGCCGGTGCAACAGCCATACAGAAATACACGCTGGTGCTACAGCCGTACAGAAATACACGCTGTTGCTACAGCCGTACAGAAATACACGCTGGTGCTACAGCCAAACAGAAATACACGCTGGTGCTACAGTTATACAGAAATACACGCTGGTGTTACAGTCATACAGAAATACACGCTGATGCTACAGCCATACAGAAATACACGCTGGTGCTACAGTTATACAGAAATACACATCGGTGCAACAGCCATACAGAAATATACGCTGGTGCTACAGCCACACAGAAATACACGCTGGTGCTAAAGTCATACAGAAATACACGCTGGTGCTACAGCCATACAGAAATACACGCTGGTGCTACAGCCGTACAGAAATACACGCTGGTGCTACAGCCAAACAGAAATACACGCTGGTGCTTCAGTTATACAGAAATACACGCTGGTGCTACAGTTATACAGAAATACACGCTGGTGCTACAGCCACACAGAAATACACGCTGGTGCTAAAGTCATACAGAAATACACGCTGTTGCTACAGCCGTACAGAAATACACGCTGCTGCTACAGTCATACAGAAATATACGCTGGTGCTACAGCCATACAGAAATACACGCTGTTGCTACAGCCGTACAGAAATACACGCTGCTGCTACAGTCATACAGAAATACACGCTGGTGCTACAGCCATACAGAAATACACGCTGGTGCTACAGCGTTACACAAAGACACACTGATGGTACAGCCTTATAGAAATACAATCACACCCTGATGCCACAGTCATACAGAAATACACGCTGCTGCTACAGCCATACAGAAAAACACGCTGGTGCTACAGCCATGCAGAAAAATACGCTGGTGCTACAGTCATACAGAAATACACACTGCTGCTACAGTCATACAGAAATACACGCTGCTGCTACAGTCATACAGAAATACACGCTGCTGGTACAGCCATGCAGAAAAACACGCTGGTGCTACAGCCATGCAGAAAAACACCCTGGTGCTACAGTCATACAGAAATACACGCTGCTGGTACAGCCATGCAGAAAAAACACGCTGGTGCTACAGTCATACAGAAATACACGCTGCTGGTACAGCCATACAGAAATACAATCACGACCAAGGCCTAAAATCGCACCGTCTATCCCCCCCATGATCTCCCAGTACTAATTTTACGCCATTTTTTTCTTTAAAGATACCATGTTCTCGCGATTGTTTCACGATTTATTCCGTCCCCAAAACGTTGGGTTGGCCCCCTCCAAAAGCTGCTCCTGGATCCGTCAATGCCTCTAGCTCTTATAAACCGCAACATGTGGATTGACCCATTAGAACATGTGGACGGCCCATGGGAATGAGTCACCTTAAAAATGTTTGGAGGTGAGGTCACTTGACCTATACTGGTGACCCAACCTTAAGATTTTGGGTAACGGTGCGAAATTGAGAAAGAAAGGCGGCGCATCGCGCCGCCGTTTTCTCGTGCCACCAGAAAAACCCGAGGGGTGTTGACACACCCCCACCGGGATGAGGGTCAAAGCATAAGACACAAAATAATGAAAAGCGGTGTAATAACTCCGAGATCAGAAGCCGATGACGTTTAATTTGGTGACACATTTGTGATGTGAACTTTCAAACAGTGACATGCCAGCAACTTGTTTGGCCCCTGGAGCATCCACTCTTGCCATATTGATGCGCTGGCATTACTGAGTAGTCCGGGCCTTTCTTGACTTCTTTTCTATCTGCTGTGTAAGTCTCCAGCGCTGGTTTGCTCTTGCGCTCCTTCGCCCATTCTCCATGATCCTATTGCTTCTTTCATTACTTTATATCTCCTTTTGTCGAACTTTCTAAAATAGTGGTATTTGGTTTTCTCATAGCAAGATATTACAATGTTTTTTATTTGAATATGTTTTTAGCCTATTTATTTCATTTATGTTCTTGTTGTATGGTCATAATGTTCTGAATAAGTGAATTGGTTCACTGCAGTGCAGCCCTTATTGTCCACACTGTAAAATTGTAGAATATTTTGGTGCCCCTAATACTTGATGAATACTGCAACTTGTGCGATCTGTATGTCTTGTATGGTAGTGGGGTGATTCTTGCACCATACGATAACTTTAATTAATTTGTTACGGGACTCTGAAATTTTACCGTCATTCATGGTTGCCAGCTTTTGGACTTTCTTTTGTGTTCCCTTTTATTCCGTTCAAAAATATAGTTTTTAATGTTGATTTTGATCTCTAAACTCTTAGTGTCTTCTTCTACTGGGATGCCCCTCATTCCTTTAGTATAATCCTTGGTGATAAAACTCCGATTAGCTGAGTCAATACAGCTCACTATTTTCCGAAACAATCAAAATGGTTTCCTTGACTACCTCTTCTAGTTATGCCAGTAATAATCTATCGTCAGCAAAAAAGAGTACTGGAATGTATAATTCTACGATTTCGGCCGAGCATTAGTCTTGATGTGGCACAATACTCACACACACAGACACACACACACACACACACACACACACACACACACACACACACACACACACACACACACACACACACACACACACACACACACACACACACACACACACACACACACACACACACACACACACACACACACACACACACACACACACACACACACACACACACACACACACACACACACACACACACACACACACACACACACACACACACTCACACACACCCACTCACACCCACTCACACCAGGACGTTTCGTTTTGGGGAGACTTTTTTAATTCACTTGTTGCGCCCCTAATCCTATTCCCTGGTTCATTTGAAGTCCATTGGTACGAGTTGTATCACAATGGAATACAATTTGGACCAATCTCATCGGTCTAAAAAGCTATTTTCGAATATTTGCCGCTATATTAGGAAAACGAACCGATAGAGATAAGTGTACAAAATAGGTGTTCATTTGGATCGTCTTGACATAGAGAATGGAAGATAGCTGTTTATTGATGGTAAAATGAGATGTTTAGAAAATATTGACAGCTAAATTTTCCATTATCAGTCGCTGCACAGCCGATTCTGCGCCTTGAAAGAACACAGGCTCCAACTCTACGTGGGAAAGTATGAACGGAATAATGTGCCGTTTATCCTTAGCTTTTGCATCACTAGAGATACCTGATTGGGTATGAATATTCTTGAAATAAGGTTTTCAACGTTTAGAAAATCGCTCAAAATAGTCCAAACACAATTTAGGATTCGATATTTGAGCGCATCGGAGGGGCCCGTTGCTTGGTTTTATCAGTGGAAAGTTAAAAAAATGAGGGTCCGGGTCATAGATAATGGGTCTAGTTCATTCGGTACATTTAGGTTCATTAACTCCAGTGCTTTCAGTCATATACTCGTCATGTTATATGGTATAATTCCCAGCATAACTGATAATTCACAGCAATAATGAGGGGAATTGGAAACACGTTACTTTCCATATCTACCAGGGGCCAAATTTGACAACTTTTGACTGAACATTAATGTTAGGGCAGGTCAATAATTTATGACGTCATTTATGGAGACTCAACACGGTTTCCGCCGCTTCCACTCAACCGAGACCGCTCTTCTGACAGTAACAGACCATATTCTGGAGGCTATGGATGACGGCAAAATTACTCTTTTGGTGCTGTTAGATTTAAGCAAATGTTTTGATGTTGTTGATCACAAAAAAACTAGTAAAAAAACTTGAACTATACGGTATAGACAGTGAATGGTTCCGCAGCTATCTTTCCGGCCACTACCAGCAGGCTCGGTTACCATGTAGGAAAAATCAACCATCTGGGCTTCAAGATAACCAGGGTTTTCACCTCCAGGCCACAAATTCGAGCACCAAAAACCTTTCCGGAAGACTTCCAAATTCTATAGGCGTATATCAGGGGACATGCCTTGGGCCCCTGCTCTACAACATCTTCTCCAACGATTTAGGCATCTATCTTGAAAGCGGTGCTCATATTATCCAATACGCAGATGACACCCAAATTCTCATCTCTGGCCAAAAAGCTCAACTTACCAAAATGATCACGAACATGGAATCTGTTTTGCAGACCCTACACCATAGATTTAGTTAAAATCACACGAACTGAACACTGCAAAAACACAGCTTCTCCTCTTAGGAACCCCCCAAATTTTGAGAAATCTGCCAAAAATTACACTCAGCATGCAAGAAACCGTCATCAGGGAGTCAGACGCTGTGAAGAATCTGGGTCTTGTCATGGATCGCCATTTAAGCTACGAATATCATATAGCCTCTCCATCTTTCCAGAAAATGCACGGGTCTCCTTGTTGGACTGAGCCACGCGAGACTTTGTTTGCCACGCCAGCTGATAGCAGCAATAGTTAACGGTCTGGTCGTGTCCCATGTGCGGTACTGTATCAGTGTGTACGGCAGCTGCTCTATGCAGCGCATGTATCGTGTCCAGAAGATTCTTAACTTTTGCGCGAGAGTCATTTCTGGAAAGAGGAGACGAGACCACATAAGCAGTGTTATACATGAGCTGGGTTGGCTGTCTGCGCGAGATCTCGGCATGTACCACGCGGTGGGCCTTTTGAGACGTGCGATTGAAAGCGGCAAACCACGCGTCATCTCTCGAAGGCTGACTAAGAGGCGTGATGTGCGACAAACCGTTACGCGTCAGGATAGCGCCTACAACCTGCCACGAATCAGAACAGAGGCAGGGAGGAGGCAGTTCTTTAACCGCGTTGTAAAGTACTACAACCGACTTCCCGGACGTGTGCTTGGTGGCCGTGCAGGCTCATTTAAGCGACGACTGCAGGCACACATGCACAACCCCTAACCATTGACCACTTGTATCGATTATTGTATATGTAAATGTGTGAAAGATGTGTCTGTGGGTGTGTGGGTGTGTATTTTTTCCACTTTATTCACATCTATCTACTGTGACACGAGCCATGAAAAACCAAAATTGATTGGATGTGCTCAAGAATGATACAAATACAAATACAAATATACCTATATAGGAAATTTTTATTCCTTAAAACAAGGTTGAGCGGTCCTGGAAATGACTTTTAGAAGAGCGATATCAATTTCAAAAAAAATTCTCAAGTACGAATGAAAGGACAAATTTGTGTGATGTCAACAGTTCTGAGCTCAGGTCAATAGTAAGACCACAGGATATATTCAAATGCCATAGTTTTGTAAAACTTTTGTGTATTATAAATTGTGAATGAAACAAGATATGGCAATACACTTTACTCTTAGTGACAGATATTATCTAATAATTTAAGTATTATATCACATGACCTTGAAACGATCGTTTTGATCTTTATCAAAGTTCAAGGTCGCCAACTAAAATAACGAGGTTGTGTCTCATGTCATTCGACTCCTTTGTTCAATAGAAGCGCATCAGTAGGTATTCGAGGCTCTTTTCTAGGTACAATGGTTAAGTGTTATATAGCTCCTTTGAAACATTCCTTTTGCGAGGGTAAATATCGTTACGGATAGTCTGTTTGAAAGTATAACGATCAGTAAATTAGTTTTTACGTAGAATCCCAGGATAAGACATTTTTCACCAAACACTGGGTGTATTCAAATATTTGTGACGAGATAGGTATGATGACAACCGATAGGTGTTTATAACTACAGCGGTGAATTTACATGTTTATATTTATCATAGAACTAATACAATATGACTGCGTGACTTTTGAATATGTTAAGAATATTTTTAGCTTAATGACCATCATGTCTATTGTTTTATTCAGGATTTTAGGAGCTGGCCTTGTTTGTAAATGGGAGGCACAGCCCGAAAACTAGGCACCAAACAAATGAAATGCCAGAGGTGCAGAAAGTATACTGGCTGTCACAAACTCAATGCGACGTATGCCTCCTCTGTCACACAAAGCTGGAAATGATAATTTTATACTTGAATAATATTTCCAATATGCTGAATGTCATCTACCTGTCTCTTACTTTTTGCAACGGACAAGGTTCAAGCACCAAGCCATTACCGCATGAAAGTAGTAAACTGTGTTTTCATTTTTAGATCATGTTTATGTTTTGGAAGGAAAATTTCAAATTATGGATCATTGTTTTCAGTGCTGGGATCATAACTATTATTGGCAACTCTGACTGCAGTTTCCCCCAATGACATGCATTTCCCTTTTGAAGAAGTTTCCATTTTTGGAAGGAGTGTTTCCAATTGTGGTACATTTCCCCATGATTAAATGTGGCAATTATCATGAAAATTATTATTGGGAACTAATCTATAAATGGGAGCGTACACCTACACACAATTGGGAACCCCGATCACAGCTTCCCCCCCCACCCCCGCACTGAAATTCCATCTCACATATCAACAAAAGGGACAAAAATGTCAATGTCAACATAGGATTTGGATCTACCTAAAATGTGTTGGTAAAGTGGACCTTAGGTAGCATTTTTATAGCCAGATCAAATGCTTAAAATTTTCCCCCAACACCTGATTATCACCTGCCTGGTCGTTCCTTCTTGCAGTAAAAACTCTGAGGCAACTACCCTGCATAGATGTAAAATTATGTCTATTGGCCTAATAGGTACAGAGGTATTGGAAGTCTCATACCAAAGAAAGATCCAGTGTATAAGTCAAAATCCTGCTTTAACTCCAGGCAGTTCAGGTTCTGTGTGTTGCTTACTACCACTGGTAGTAAGCAACACACCCCCAACCAGCGTTTTTCAAAGTCTCTTTCTTTCTGAGATTTTCTGTGATTTCCTGAGATGAGAAGGGGTCTACTAGGCCCCCTCTAGTGCACGTTAGTGCCAGGCCCCTCTCCAGTGTGTGTTTTAACACTTTGTGGAGGACTGCATTGGCACACATTTGCTATCTGTACAATATTGACATGATAATTTGATCATGAAATCTCACCTGAATTACTGTTGTTGCCAGTCTGCTGCTGGCGCCAACTCTCCCAACTTCCTCCAGCTCCAAATCTACCTAACCAATCTTGATCTAGGGCACAAATAAGGTAAGGCACAAGCAAGCTAAGGAATGAAAAACCAAGTTTGATGTGTGAAAGTGCATCAGAATCAAAGTAGCCTACATTCATCTTAGATTAGCCATGGGCAGCACTATTTATTCCAGCTAGTTTTAGCCTGCACTTATCTCAGATATACCTAATAAATATGCCCTCAACAGAAGTAGCTTCCCACTTGTTCAAATTTTTTTGGCAGGCTCTACATCACACAAACATTGCGAACTTGTGTTGTCGCTGTTGCGTAGCTTAGGTAGAATCGCTGCCCAGCTATGTTTATTTATTTCACTCATTTAGTACTTTTCCTAGTAGCTTTTAGGCGTACTTGATACTAAATTCAAAGAAATAGGGACCGCTAAATCGAAGATACTCAAACTTTAAATATTATTTAACCTGACAAAATGGACAGAAAAGTACTTGATAACGTATCTGCGTTATCTTTAATGCCTTAAATATGCCCACAATCATGTATTTCTCGAAAAAATTGACTGTCACATTTCGGGCATCTAGGCGGCAACTTTCTGGCAACTACTAACAATCGGCACCATTGGGCTGCATGTTAAAATCTGGCAACTGTGACAGCGGTTTCCGGGTTTTCTGCAGCGGGGGTCTCTCGTTTTAGTAGAAACTGAACACAGTACCAATATTGTATCACTGATGGTACGCTGTGCAATTGAAGGACAGAGTTGCTAAATTAAAATATTCGCTACACGCTTCATTCTGTATTTCGAAAATGTGTGGTTTGATTTTGAACCATACTGTCATGATCGCTATTTTGTCACACTTATGCACCTCAACTATCATAAATGTGTCACAAACTCCAGCAGCCGAGTTGGCAAGTTTCTGCACTTCTGTGAAATGCTATAAGGGATTTCCTAAATCGCCCTAAATTTGACCCATTCTTGCTCCATTGCAGCTCCATGTGTTTTTTCGAGGTTTTCAAATAAATTTTGCTACAATTTTATTCAAATTTTATCTTGGAATCGAATCTTCACGAGACTTGTCGGGAAACTCCGAACCCATCATCCGGATGAGCAACTCCCGCAATGACGGGTTTGTTTGAAAGCCTAAGTTAAATGTCCCACAAAGCACAGGAACGGCCGCCCCGTTCAGGTCACCCTTTTAGCAGTCCGTTGCCAGCCAACCTATGTGGGGTAAATATTGAGCGCCAGAGCGTCTCAGGGGAATCGATCCCAAACTTTCACCGGCACACTGCCACTGCACGGTTTTGTGAGCGGGCCAGAGTCCAACGCTCTACCACCAGAGCCGCCGGACATTGCACTGTGCACTGGAGCAGAAGCCGGTTGAGTGGTTTCAGCGCCATTTCGATTTTCCACATCACTATTGAGACCTGAGGTTGCAGGGGGCCAGGGGGTCCGAATTGGACCCCTGGGCGGTCGTGGGTGCCAATAGAGCGCAGACTATGGCCGGCAGAGGTAGGAAAATGTGGCCGAGTGTCAGCAAAGGAATTACAAACCAAACATGTGTGACCAAACATTTTGAAGTTTGGCACCGAAAAGGGAATTATTTTCCCGGTCCTTTGGGTCCTTCCAGATTGCAAATAAAGCATTGACAGGCTGAGTGTGAATTTCCACACTGAAGTGAGTACAATCTTTCGCTTTTCGTCACCGACCGGATCTACTTTTCCGCCATATTTTTGGCGAGTTGGCAGATTTTCACCTCTGGGGGCAGGCTGTAAACGAGGCTCTTATCAACGCTGCATGAAAGGCTTGCAAAATGTTGCAAAACTTTTGGACTTTAATTACGTCAAGTGCCTGGTCCCAGTAATTGTGGTGCTATACCAAAGCGAAATGTACTTAATAGTTCTATGACATGACAGAAAATCCTTGTGGAAGGTAGTTCTTATCGAAAGCCTTGCTGTACTGTTTCTTGGCAATATCCAAATAGTAAAAGGGACGGATCTAGAAAAAGGAGATGGGATTCGTGAAAGAAGTGGTCTCTCAGCCTACCAATAATTTTCTTCTTTCTGCATCCCCACTTCCCAGCTATACCTTTAGAACACTCACTAACCCCCTCCCACCCAAAAGAAATAAAACATTGAGTATGGCAGGTGAACCCCGGATGCCTTCAGGTGGTAAGTCACTCCCCGGGGTTTCGTCCCCTCCCCACACTCCATCGGCAAAGTCCTAGATCCGCCATTGACTGGTGTCCGGCGTCACGCCGAAACCCCAAACAACAACTAGGCATAACACCGGAACTGTCAAAAAGCAAGCAGGCGCGATAGAAGGAGGACCAACACTCCGTGTCCTGCAGCAGCGCTAACTTTCAGCGTAAGTGCTATCACATGCATAATTGAATTAATCTTTTACCTCTCTTTGGAATCTAACGTTGTCTAAACTTCAATATTGGTCTAAGCCCGAGCTTATTGTTCTTAGCTGAACGCTGTGAGAAGGAACAAACATGAAGACGCTGAGAATTGTTTTTGGCTCTATCTCCTTTTGGACACTGCTGCTGTTGATGCAGCCGTCCACGGGCTGCTTGAAACATGAAAAATACCACCATGGATACGTAAAGACACCCACAAAGAGGTTCAGGGTAATTCCGACCAACAAAGATTTTGGCGCTGGAGGTACCTGTCTCTGCTGTGGCTACTGCTACAGCTACCCGGATTGCGCCAGTTTCGCATTCAACAGAAGACGACAGTGTGTACTCTACAATGAAGTGGGAAGCGTGGCGACTTTTAAAGTTAACGCAGCTGAAATGTATTTCATAATGCCGGGAAAGTCCCGACTTGGCCAGTTCTGCAACCAAAACAGCGACTGCATCGAAC
This sequence comes from Lepas anatifera, assembly GCA_034440635.1. NCBI lineage: Eukaryota > Metazoa > Arthropoda > Thecostraca > Lepadidae > Lepas > Lepas anatifera. The sequence goes on along the minus strand of JAOTON010001532.1, from coordinate 175,565 downwards.
CTGGATTCTGCCCGGCGGGTATCTGTGTCTCCGCAGGATCTCTGGAGGATACGTCCGAGGTCAGCGCTGCAGAAAACCAACCGGCTGGATTGGCCCACAATATTCCAGAGCATGGAACAAACTAGAGAAATGGTGGATTCATCCCACATCTTACGCGATTAATGAAGCTCTTTAGAAAGCGACCTATAGAACAAAAGATGTTTCAAAGATAATAAGGCGGAGAATAAGAATAAAGTTTGCCTAAACTTAAACAGGGAGACAGCTGAATACATTTTCTATCGATAAGGCTGCAACACTTGGTCGACGCCGATATCCAGTTCCAGGTTTCCAGGTACACAATACAGTCTGGACCACGTTTCATACTCCCAGAAGTGTGAGATAGCTGTCCCTCCATCCTCTCTCCCACTTTATGCAGCCCCGTACAGTGGCAAAACAAAAGTGCAACGCGACACTGTGACGTCAAGAACTTTAGGATAGGATGAACGAAGGGAAACGCTTAAATGTGTTGGCACGACCTCGTAGTTGGAGGGATGGCTGCGAGAAGCGAGTGGTACGAAGAGTTACGTCAGTTACGCACTTTCAAAAAAGAGGATCATATGTGTTGTTTGGATCTATGCACGCTTCTTATGAGCATCACTGGACATCAGCAAAAAGAGTGCATGGTTAGTACTGAGAATGAGAATGTCCCGCTTTGCTAAGAAAATTAGGCAGGTCCGCGGGGACCTCTGAATCCCGTTACTTACTCTATCAGCTTTGTCTCTACCATTTGCCCGAATTTTCGACTCGTAGACTCTCCTCACCCCGGGAGCTTTAATTCTTAGATGGAATTGAGTGTTACCATGGAATAGAGATACCTGGAATGGAGACCTGAATACAAACCCACCCCGCTTTTGGGTGCCAATCTAGGACATGGAAAAATCCTTCGGTAAGTAAACCTCGGTAAGGACTAATGTGAAGTCTATGGGAGATGTGGTAGCCGATGACTTTGATGCGTCATAACTTATAAACCGTGGCTTGCACAGGAAAACGACCATGCATTTCGGAAAGCCCAATCTGTGCTGCGTCCGCTAAAATACATTTTAGGCATGAAATATCTAAAATCTCAGAGCAAAGCGCGGGAGAAATCAGAATCTAATACTGCAGCTCAACTTGTAATATTACATGTTTTAAGCGCGCACGGCTCGGCGCCGAAATAGCGCAGTGTGTTAAGCGCTGGCCTAGTAACGCAAAGGTACCGGGTTCGGATCCGACGCGCTGCACTTTTCATCTTTATAATGGTAATTTCGTCGCTCAATAGCGCAGTTGGCAGCATGCTTGTCTAGCAATCCTAGTGTTCTGGGTTCGAATCCGGGCTGACGCTGATTTCACATTCAGATTTTATGGCTATTATGTCATTATTTAGGTTTATATTGGATAAATAATACCTCAGTAGTAGCTGTTGCCTCTCGGTTGAAGTAAGGCACGCGCAAAGACCTGTTTTTTGCTGAATATTTTACTGCCGTCTATATTTTAATGTCCTTGGCTATTTACCCAATTTTTTTAATGAGCCCCACAAAAGCATCCCAGAAATCAACCAGGCTTCCGTTCCAGGCATCTTTTTTCTATGGTTTTACTGATGTGGCTGCATTGCAGTGTCCTAAAACGGGTGTTTGTATAACTGTCGCTTTTGTCGGGTTTAAAGCACATGTTTTGGTTCCTTTACACACTACAATGCCTTTTTTAATTGGCGAAGGTGCCTACTCCCTCTATGTGTGGTTGTGATTGAGGCCTGAAAAGCTATGCCTTATGGAGACCTCAATAAACATTTATTATTATCTTCTCTGCTGTACTTTTTTGCATTAGACCCAGTAAAAGTTGTTCCTGAGCCTATAAAAGTGAAATAAGTTGAATTATACCACTTTTACTGTGGCAGCATGTGCCCTGCATTTACAAGTTCCAGTGGCAAACCGCTGTTTCCCTTCAGCCATTGCAATTCTGGGGCCGGTTTGGCGCTTGGATATGCTCTGTTTCATGTCCTAACGTAGCATTTATTGGTGGTTCCAAATAACATGGAGCCTATGGAGCATTCTTTGACCTATGCTGACCTCAATATTGGCCTTACATAAAAATTATCCGTATAAATTATCTTTGTCTTGTTAAGAGCTTTCGAACGCCGCCCGTAATTTTCCTTTAGCTTTCGTGGGGAACGAGATACGGAGGGGGGCGAAAAACGCCCCCTCAGCGGAGCACATCATGCAAGGGACCCCAGCGGGGTGCGTGTTAATGAAGTGGACAGTGAAAATAAGCTGACTAAAAAGCATAAGTCAATGCGTCCGCGATAAGGGTTTCTCAAGAACATAAGATCATAATAAGTTCTACGAGATTTTAAAGATGATATGTGATAATATTGAAGGTCAGAATATGATAGGGTGTGGGACGCAGCCCGATGTGGAAAGTGATGGTTGAGCGAAATCAAAAATTCATGTTATACTCTCTCCAGTCTAAGTTAGCCTGGCTGCACCTGCCCAGACAACACATACATATTCAAGTACCGAGCGCACATGCGCGTAGTGGGAAGTTGGCACGGAAGACGGGCTGAAGTGTCCTCTCGTTCTAAGTTTTTGGAAGGATCGAAATAAAACGCCTAGGGCCCTGTTTGCTTTTTTACTTTATTGTCGATGTGGGGGCCAAATGTTAATTTTTCGTCAAGAATGACATCTAGGTCCCGAATTGAATTGACATGTTCCAGAGCTGTGTGGTTCGCAGGGGAATTTTCTTGAGGGTCATCCAAAATGATTTACATTTTGAAGGCTTTAGGCGTAATTTCCAGGTTTGAGACCAAGTGCAAAGTCTGCAGAGGTCCTCTTGCAAGAGCGCCGAATCGTTTAGAGAGGTTATCGTTCTGAATATTTTGACATCATCTGCAAACATTGAACAATGCGACTTTATATTTGAAGGAAGACCGTTAATGGATAAGGCGAACAAGAGGGGGAGACAACAGCCCACCTTCCGGTGTGCCAGACTTAACATGCGACCACTGAGAGCATTTACCACTAGCAATAGTACGTTGCTGTCTGTCATACAGATATGAGTTCAGTAGTTTCAGAGCCAGACCAGATAGATGATACGAATTTTTTAGTTTATGAACAAGGAGGGCGTGGTTAACACTTTCGAATGCAGCCGAATAATCCGTATAAATGCAATCTGTCTGAGTGCTCGAAGAAATTGAGCCCGTCCTATTTTCAAAACACTGGCCAAGTTGGTCACGCATGACCTTTTGGTAACAAAACCATGTTGGGCAGAAGAAATGGCTGGACGTACAGTCCCCCGCAATTGAAATTGCCATGACTAGGCTCGACCGGTTTAAGATGGATATCTCGCAGCCTATGGTGCTTTTAGCTTTACAAACGGGCTCATCATGTGTATTTTTTCAAGAGCTTTCTAGTGGTTACCATTATTTCTTAATCTGACAGCTGGGTAAAAAAATATTACACAATTACTGATTTTACTGGATTCTGACGGGGTATTCTTCGGCTGACTTGCCACCGCCTCTGATAATCCCCGACCCTTCGTTCGACTGGCACGCATACCTGGGTCACGTGATTACTACGTGTTTACCACGACAGGTGCAAGGTCACGTGTAGTAAGTAGTGTGTGACGCGCAGGGGGCACAGTGTTCTGAACCGAAGGGATCAGTACTGTCTCGCAGGTGCCTAGCCCCAGGCGGTCCGCCAGTAACCGAGGCGCCTGGGCACGAGAGTTCCGAGGCTGGATATGTCTGAGAAATGGCTTCAAACAATGTTTCCAGCCTCATAAGGCTCTCAGGCTCATTCTTGAAATATGTATTCGGGTGGATAAGAGTTTCATGGGGTTTAAAAAGACACCCTGTGCTGGATTTGTGTTATATAACACCCGCCTCGGCGGGTCTCCGAGCCACCTTCCTCCCTGGTGTGGAAGGGGTTAAAACACCTCCCCTCGAACTCGGCTCCTATGCAGGATAGAGAAAAAACGCGAACACTGGTGGGTAGCTCATAAGAATTGATCAAGAAACTACGTAAGTTACTTTTTGCCTCAGATCAATATTGAGGTCATGACAAGTCAAAGAAAGTGATAGGGTAGAGGAGAGTTTCTGGGCCTCTTCGTCTGACAGATTTAGGTTAGCATTGATTGTATGGCACCATTTGCGCCTCCTCTTTTTACGGAAAATCAAACCAAGTATATATACTATACTGGATCAAAACATAACAGTGGCGTGACCCAAGGTCAGGTCAAGGCCATCATCTGATCTAGCATAGTCAACATGCATATCAATCAACTTGCAATAGCAATCCAAACGTAATGGTATCAAAATAAAAATATTTATCATAATTTCCTGCGAAATTATTGACTTAGGTCTAGCTGTTAAAGTAATCCAAGATTACCTCTCATAAATCACAGTTGCAAACTTGCAACATGACCCTGGAGAGAGGCCTAGGCTTCTACGATATGGAAAATGCGAAGGTATTCTTTGCTGCATGAACAGAAATAAAGCCATTTCCCTTAATTTCCGTTTTCCCATGAATTTCCAATGGAGAGGTTCTGTACCTGACCCTAGGTCATCGATATGTAAAATCCTGGAATATATTTTGCACTATTTGGTAGGACATTATGCGATATGAGTTTTAATTAGACAGTTTCACCCCGTTCTTACTTATGCCATCTTAAAATGTTTGGAGGTGAGGTAACTTAACCTAAACTTTTGCCCTAACCTGAGATGACGCAACCTTAAAATTCTGGAAAAGGTGGAAGAATTAATTACGGATAGGGTGCGCGAAGTACGGCAGCGCTTCGCCTCGGCATGTTTATGTATTGCCGGAAAAAACCTGAGGGAGGGTGTTGAGACACCCCTACCGGGCCGAGGGTGAAGACGGTTCCAATGAAATTTGATCAGGCTGAATCCACCCAGATGCAAGGGATAGTAATGGTAAAAGCCAAGTAAGTTAACCAGACGCCACCTCGCCTCTTTTCGCACCCACTGCGACGTGGGGGCCATTCCAGCTCTCTCCCCCTTGTTGACTCAAGATCATCATCATCATCAAGTTAACTCAAGAGTCAAAGGTGATACAAAAAATAAGAATGGCGCTGAAAGCTCCTTGCTGTCTTGTTCTAAAGATATAGACACAAACAAGCTCGAAAATATGAACTTTGGTGATCCCTGGTGGCGTCATTATTGAATTGATCTCAAAATAACTAGACGATATTTGGGCAATTTTTATTTCAAAGAACATTTGAATGAGGACGAAACCCGAACTGGGTCTGCTACAGCAGTCGCGTTTTTCTCTGACTTCGTCGTCCTTAGTTAAGAATAACAAAATTGCCTGCCATGGGCGTGGAAATCACATTAAAGCTTGTTCACCTGACCTGAACTGTAATTAATTTACATCCATAAGTTGTCAGGTAGACAACCATAACGTGGTGCAAGGCGACCAGTCTCTCATTCAAATCGGTTCCGAATCATTCGCCAAAAAACGAGGATGGGGCCGACAAGAGCACCAAGATGATTCAATTTATGTATGTGGGCATATATTTTCCTTTACATTTTCTGCTTAGCCTATCAATGGAATGGACTGGGATTTTTTGGTTAGTTTGAATGCAAATTATGTATCAGGTTTAACATATATGTCTGTTCATGGGTGTCTGTTCCTGTTGTGAGTTTACTGATATTATTGTCAGAATTGTGATGCAAAATAAATAAATACTTGTATATCATATCTTAATCAGGACTTATGGACCAGAAAATGATTAAATTGAAAATGATAAACATATTTTACTACAATTTATGCACGCCACATCGCCAAGACTCCTTATGAATAACAAGAAGGGAGCATGCAAAATTGTTGTTTGACTAATGGGTCTCAATCCCAAAAAATTGTAGGTAAATGCATAAGGGAAGGAGTTGAAACCTGCCACTACATTACAAATGACTAAAACTATCGATTTTCATAAGTGCTGAATACTCATTTATTTAGAATGTTCCGAAATTAGGATCAGATAAGCTGTCTACATTTTATCTCACTGTTTTCTCGTTGCTCATGTATACAGGGTAAAATACACACATTTAGGTCTTGCCTGTTTTCGTTTTTTAGCGGAAAATGTAAGAAAATGGGTTCAAAGCAGCTTTGGGGTTTTACAACACACCGACTGTTGAGGCTGTATGGTGTCGCCAACTCTCATCTTGCTGGGAGATGGGCACAAGGCGAGTATTATATTAATCGAAAAAGAGCTATTGTTTTCTTTATTGGGCTCTTCGGTTTCCTACCTTGCCTTGCTCGCCAGGTTATGTATTCATAATGACCTTCATAAAAGTTCGAATTAGCCCTTGCCAAACGGGAAAAGGCCTTCAGGTATTTCGAGCTAGAAGGGTACTGTTTGACAGGGAGGGGAAAATTCCAAGGGCTGGGGACCATTGGTAGGGGCTGCCAACCAACAATGGTCATCAGCTTACAGTAAAGATAACCTGATTGAAATAAATCAGTATTCTCAGTATTATGAACTTCTCCCCCAAAATCGTACTGATGCTACAAATACAAACCTTAGAAACGCTACAACACATACACTAGCTCCCACCAAAACAACGGCTTTCCAACGCTCTTTTTGCCTGCAACGATCAAGAAATGGAACTCGCTTCCACTTACCTTTCGCGTGGAACCATCTCTTGTTAAATTCAAAACACTCTTAAACAACCATTGCTGCTCAGCACCCCCTCCAAAGTACTATTTTATGGGATCAAAAACCGGAAATCAACTACACGCAAGACTGAGAACAGGCACACTCCCCTAAACTCTTACCAATACCAGGTTCAAAAAGTACATTCACCTTCATGCCCATGCGGCTCTCCCGAAGAAACCTCCCGACATTTCCTAATGCACTGTCCATTATACAATGAAAAAAGACAACAACTCTTCGCAATCGTTTGAAACATCCTACATAGAGATATCCTGCCAATCAACTTAAACACTGAGAAAATCCTCATACACGGCCAAACACTAAGCAACGAGGAAGGCAGGGCAGTGGCCAACAGTGTGCAAAATTATATCGTGGCGGCCCTGGCAGCTCGGGGTGCGGCGGGCGAGCGGGCTGCGGCGCGGCTGTAGGCTGACGTTGGGTGAGCGCGTGACGCGGGACTTTAAAAGACCCGAGGCGGCGGGTATTTCCAGTGGTAATTTGTGTATTTGTGTATATTGGTACTCATATTGTGTAGTATCATGTAAACCCAATTGCAGGAGAGGCGCCACGATTTAAGCTTTGTGCTTCTGCGCCAATCCTGCCTTACATTGTTGTGCTCGTTTGTGTGTATGAATAAGAAATAAAATACATACATACATACATACATTCAGATGAAGGGATGTCTTCAACTTCAATCAAATGGTAGCGGCGTGGCAGTGGAATGGTCAGCGCAGCTGGCTTTCACGCAGCCGACCCAGGTTCAAGGCCCAGCGGTTTCCCTGAACAAGGAGCAAGCTGGCTCGCGGGATATCTTTCCAACAAAAAAGTTGGCGACGCCGTATGACACTAGCAGTTGGTGCGTCGATAAACTCCAAAAATTATATATGTATATATAAATTATATACATTACGTAAAATATCCTACAAAGATGGTGATAAATGTTTATGCACCTCTTCTCCGGGTGACCAAAACCAATACAGATACGTTAAGGTGAGGTGAGAGCTGAGGGTGCACGACAGCTAGGGGCCTCTCTGAACCAGCTAGGCTTTCGAAGAATTGCATCGATGATACTTTCGCAGAATTTGAGCTTAAAACACCATTTAGTCCAAGTGGTTCAATATTAGGCTGCGGGAGTTCCCAAACAGTTTATCGAGTCTAAATATTTAAACTCAATGAAGTCCCAAAACAATATACGGATAATATCTCGGGCTGAGCCCAAACCGGTTCAACTTAACACTCATTTTCCTCTTGGGTCCCTTGTGAAATTTTGAGGAAAAGCAAATACTATCTATTCCCTGCAAAAATTTCTCGAAATTTGCAGAATCGGAGCTTTCACGCTACCTGTCATTGTTCAGTTTTTTATTACTGACTTTTTGCGGAAGGTCCTAAACTAATCAAAGAAGGCGTCCCAGTTTGAAACATCTCAATTCTGTCCCAACGAGCATCTACGTGCCCTACCCAATCAAACCTTTTTGTTAACCATTATATAAATATTTTTCAGTTCACAAAAACACATTTTTGATTAATTTTTGGTGCTATCTATGCGTTTTAAGCTACTACCAAGGGTTGGGTTAATAAGTTCGTTCCTCAGCAGCTGTAACTGACGGTCCACAAATATTCAAGTTTCCAGTCTAATTGTATTCATGCTTTGTTGGTATCTTAAAGGGAGATACACGAAAAAATTATTATTGTGGTTTCTTGCAATTTGAAAAATCCTGATAACGAAACTATCAATTATTTTTGTATCTTCGGCAAAATTTTGGGAGGCCACTCACTTATTATCGAAATAGGTTAACAGTTTCGATAAAATGCCCATCACTTGCCCATGCCCATACCCATCACTTACTTTTCGAAAACTATTTAAAGTTGAAAAATTATGTTTTTTAATAATACAAATGTTTGCCCTCCTGTATTTGTATTTGAATTAATTTTAAAAAGCTTTAAAAAACTCCAAAATGAATAAGTTTGCCCTGAAAACGAAAAAACATAATTACTCAAGTCTTCAGCGATTTCGTGCCTCGGGTCTTGAGCCATTTTCAGCTTCCGCCCCAGAATGACAAAACTTTTGCGTCAGATAGGTCACGTGACCTCGGTTTGAGAATTCCTAGGCTTCTGATTGGTTAATTGTGATTTCTTTTAAGCCCTATATTTCTGTTTCAAAAGAGTTTTGGAATGTTGTTTTTCTAAAGTAATTTTTTCTGGAGTAGCCCAAAGTTATACATCACTGTTTAGGATAGATATGACCTAATTCTTAGAGAAATTAATAACCTTAGCCATGTGGACGTCATAAACATCGATATGAGGTGTACCGGTAAAGTCGTCTAGAAATGTTGACTTTGAGAGCAATTTTAAGGCATTTGCAGGCCGAATTCGCAAAAATGAGAATAGGTCTTCTGAAACAACTTTTTGTAACCTTTTGATATAGCTAATAAATTTTTTTCGCGTATCTCCCTTTAATACGTTGTTGTATAATATCTTGTTGATGATATATGTATATATTATGTTTCTGTTGGTAATATACCCTCTCAGGTCAAGGGAGCAGCGTAGGCTTTGGTTACAAGGTCACCCGGGTAATATTCTGGTTTCGCCCAACCAGAATATTTAAAATATGTTCATCGCAAAATATTTTCATTTCAGCAACACCTCAAAAATTTTACCACCAACATTAACTGGAACCAATGTCGCACTGAAATCCAAAGAGTAGTAGCTCTCGAGTCGGTGGATTTTATCAGGGAAACATTCATTATTCGCTGCCCTCCTACCCCCTGTGATCGCACGTGGCAGCGAGATCCCTTAAACCGCACCCAGTTTTAGTGGCGGACCCAATTTGGGGGGGACAATACGTATTTGCTCCCCGAACGAAAAAGCTCGGAGCAAAACCATGATGTTGCCCCCCCAAGCTGTCGATCTTTTCCCCGGCTCCTTTCAAGTTCATAAGCAGGGTGTTGGTGCTTCAACTGAACCAATCAACTTCAAACAGAGCCAGTCAACTTCAGTGTGAATATTGGAGCCTGGTTCTCTTGATTTTTAAGATCGTCTTTGGGTGAATTACCCCTGGATATCGAAAGCGAGCATCTTGTGGCCACATATATGTAATATATGTGATAATATATAAGAAATATAAGAAATACATTTCGCCCGGTGAAGTCTGTTTGTGCTGCTTTTCGACTTATGTTTACTCCCCACTCCCCTCCCCCAACCTACCGGCTAGTTAGATTGTGGCGAAAGCTTTCACTGCGTGACGTTTTTTTGTTTTTCGATTTTTGTTTGTCCCACCAAACCTACCGGCTAGATCCATCACTGGCCAATTTTACCGCTGGTGATACACACAACAACGATCACTATCGCCGCTGAAGCTGCTGCATAGGCTTCTAGACCTTTGTAATACTGTGAAAAATATGTAATATTTTGCAGCATAAAATATGAATATCGTTCCGATAAGTTGGGGTGTTGTCAAAAGAGCGCAAAAAAACCTAGCCCTAATCCCCTGGCTCAGCTCCCCCGGGTTCACCTCCTTGGATTCATGTCCCGGCAGATCCCCTGAATATGCTGATCTGATGCACCAAATCCCTACTTACAGGGTGAGAGTTGGTGACGCCATATAACTTTGGGAGTTGGGAGCGTCGCCTAACCCCAACAACTATTATTAGAGACTATCGCAACCGCTCTGCCAAGCTTGCACCAAGTGGGGTCAATCTAGAGGCCAGCTTAATGAAATCCCCCCCCCGTTAACCCTCACCCCGGGGAAGGGATGTTTGAACACCCCCTCGGGTTTTTCCGGCGGCACGAAAAAAACGGCGGCGCGAAGCGTCGCCGTACTTGGCACACCTTATCCTTGATCGATTCTGCAACTTTCCCCAAAATTGTAAGGCTGGGTTATCTCAGGTCAGGTCACAAAAATGTTTAAGGTAGCATGAGTAAGAAACGGGTAAATATATCGGATTGAAGCTTATAACACATAATGGGCCACCGAGTGCTACAACATTTATTCCGGGATATTTCATATCGATGACCTAAGGTAAAGTACGGACCATGACCTCTCAATTGGAAATACATGAAAAAACAGAAATTGGGCTGTATTTGTGTAGTCCATCTGATAATACCTTCATATTCTCCAAATCGTAGTATCCTGGTCCCCTTTCCAGGCTCATGCTGCAATTTTTGACCTGTAACCTCAGAGAGGTCATCTGGGGCTAGTTAAGCAGTTTTCAGGTTTAGGTCAATAACTTTGGATGAAATAATTATACAGCTTTTGTTTTGATATAATTGCACTCGGATTGCTATTGCAAGTCGATTGATATTCATATAGACAATGCTAGGTTAAAGAGGGACCTTGACCTTACCTGAAGTCAGGTCATTTTTGTGTTTTGACCTAGTATGTTCATGTTATACATAATTAGATTCGCCGGGACGAGATGAAGCGAATGGGGCCTAAAAATGATTCTAGCTCAACTCTGCCGGACGCTAGAGCCCAAAAACACTACTAAAAATGCCACTTTCTTTGACCTTTCATGACTTCAATACTGACCTGAGCCAAAAAGTGACTGATATAGTTTCCTCACGATTTTTTGTGAGCTATCCACAAGCTTCCGCGTTTTTCACTATCCTGCCCGCATAGGGGCCGAGTTCGAGGGGGTGTTCAAACACCCCCACCAGGGCGAATATGGCTTGGAGGCTCACCGGGGCGCAGGTTAAAACAATGTCTGTCGTTGGTTGAGAGGAGACGGCTGTGTGATTTGGGTCAAGCAAGGACAGGTTATTGCTGCACCCGAGAAATAGGCTCTACAAAGTTTATCGGGCTGGAAATGTTGAAAATTTTTGTAGACGGTATTTAGCTCATTTATCTTGAAAAAAGACCGATAATACATAATCGTCGCCACCAACGAAACAGTGATGGAGCCAGTGAATCTTCAAACCTCCTGTAGACAAGATAATGTCCCTTCTAAAAACAAAACCTCGTCAGATTCAGGCTCCCTGTGACATTTGCAAAATACTGCCCACACAATGTCTGATTTTTCTCAATGTTTCTTAAATCGGGATGTTTAATGAAAATTGGGGGCCTGCAACCACCATAGGCCGATCCAGGATCGCCGATGGGGGGGCACCCTGCCGGGGGTGGGGCGCCATCCGTACCAAGTGGGTGCCACTTTTGGCTGGAACAACATTTCACGTGGTGCCAAGTCCTATGGCGGGGCGCCGATTTTTGCATCCTGGGGGGAGGGGGTGGGATTGTCAGTTCAGGGGGCACCATCGTCCCTTCAGAGGAGTGATGTGATCATTTTAGGGGCGCCGAAGGTCGATGGGGGACCTGCATCCCTTTCCCCCAGGATCCGCCTATGGCTCCCACTGCCCCCTCTTCTGACACTTATCTAAAAATATGTTTTTACTGGAACCTAGAAACAAAGTTATATCACTGGTTCAGCCGTTTTACCAGCTTCCTCTCTAAATCAACGGACAGGTGATGAGAGCCCCGGCACCTAGTAACAGCGAATGTGTTTCGCAACCCAAGCACAAGTACGGATCCAGGAGGGAAAAGCTATTGCAGGAAGGAAAAGCGGACCAGGAGGGAAAATTTGTTTACCCCTTCCGCAACAAAAGAGATTCTGGTGTTTTTTTCCCGCCTGTTACCATCTTATTGGATTTTGAACCCTCCTCAAAAAGTCACTCGTGGTTCTGCCACTGCACTGCCCCAGGCCAGTAACGCCAGATGTCCAGCGCACAGAAACACCGTGGGAGCAATTGCAATACGAGTGCCCCTCAGACACGACGAGATTTGTGGCAGGGTTGAATGAGCTGGCGCAATGCCAACTGCCCATTCATCTGTGAGGTCACGTGGTCCAGGTATGGGCGAGAGGGTCAGGGATTATCAGAGGCGGTGGCAAGTCAGCCGAAGACTACCCCGTCAGAATGCAGCAAAATCAGTAATTGTGTAATATTTTCTTACCCAGCTGTCAGATTAAGAAATAATGGTGACCACTGGAAAGCTCTTGAAAAAATACCCATGATGAGCCCGTCTGTAAAGATAGAGGCACCATAGGTTGCGAGATATCCATCCTAAATTGGTCGAGCCTAGTTATGGCAATTTCAATTGCGGGGGACTGTACATACATGATTCAAGAGTTGTTCAGCACCATCTTTGGTATCTGCAAAACAACTAATTTTCTGCCCTGGTTTTTGGTAGCTGATACCAACTATTCTTTTTCATGGTCTCGAAACAATGTGCAATTTTGAAAAGCACTGTAAAGAGAGGCCACGGGCTGTTGGCGAAAAGAAGAAATCGAACCAAGTCTTTTAAAGGCGAATAAACCATCCGCGCAAGTATAGGCATTCGGGAGGATATTGTGTGCAAACTCGGTTTTTTACTCAATGTACATACTGCGACGAAAGTATATTTTCCACTGCCTTCGATCTTAGCGCGGTGTACTCGTGATGCAGTCAGACTGCTGCAGTTATACACAAATACACGCTGATGCTACAGCGTCACACAAATACACGCTGATGTTGCAGCATTACACAAATACACACAGGTGCTACAGCCATACAGAAATACACGCTGGTGCTACAGCCAAACAGAAATACACGCCGGTGCTACAGCCATACAGAAATACACGCCGGTGCTACAGCCATACAGAAATACACGCTGGTGCTACAGCCATACAGAAATACACGCTGTTGCTACAGCCGTACAGAAATACACGCTGGTGCTCCAGCCATGCAGAAATACACGCTGGTGCTACAGCGTTACACAAATACACACTGATGCTACAGCCGTACAGAAATACAATCACACACTGATGCCACAGTCTTACAGAAATACACGCTGGTGCTACAGTCATACAGAAAAACACGCTGGTGCTACAGTCATACAGAAATACACGCTGTTGCTACAGCCATACAGAAATACACGCTGGTGCTACAGTCATACAGAAAAACACGCTCGTGCTACAGCCATGCAGAAATACACGCTGGTGCTACAGTCATGCAGAAATACACACTGCTGCTACAGCCATACAGAAATACACGCTGTTGCTACAGCCATACAGAAATACACGCTGGTGCTACAGCGTTACACAAATACGCACTGATGCTACAGCCGTACAGAAATACAATCACACACTGATGCCACAGTCTTACAGAAATACACGCTGGTGCTACAGTCATACAGAAAAACACGCTGGTGCTACAGCCATGCAGAAATACACGCTGGTGCTACAGTCATGCAGAAATACACACTGCTGCTACAGTCATACAGAAATACACACTGCTGCTACACGGTAAAAAAAGTTAGCGCCCTGTGAGTGCTAATCCGACGCCGTTTTTTAGCCCCACCTAGGTGCTGAAGGTAGTACCCTAGTTGTGCTATTTCTATCACGTTAGCTTCCCATAAGCATCATTGATTTCTACTTTGGTGCTTCTCGGAAGCCTTTACCAGCGTAGGGATGCGTTTTCTAGCACCCTAGCTTCCTCAGCACCCTTTGGGTGCGACGCCGTTTTTAAGCTCCCTGTGGGTGCTAGGCACTAGGGAAAGAACCGACGCGCTAACTTGGTGCTAGATGTAGTACCAGTATTCCCAAGCACCCTTTGGGTGCGACGCCGTTTTTAAGCTCCCTGTGGGTGCTAGGCACTAGGAAAAGAACCAACGTGCTAACTTGGTGCTAGATGTAGTACCAGTATTCCTAAGCATCCTTTGGGTGCGACGCCGTATTTTAGTTCCGCTTTGGTGCTATGGCCGCATGATATAGCTCATCCACATGCACCGGAATGATCAATGCATGACCACGACAATTCGGTACATGATTAGAATAGGTATCAGGCGTCAACGGACAGCGGACAGCATACAGAGCTAAAAAACTTTTACCCAACCATTAACAATACCAGGCGCCACATTGACTATCCATGAACAGGCTACCGACACTCATTGTACTGGGCGGGCCATATAAATTTGCACAGCTGGGTTGTTACAACAGCCACTTCTCCTTTTCGTCCATGCATTATGCACTCGAATAGTGTAAACTGAACATGTGCTGCGAAAGGCTAAATCATGATACGGTAAGGCTAAGTGGAAGTAAATTTGGCGACGGCGCTCACCTCTGGCAAAATAACGTAACATACCAAGGATGATGGTTTTATCAGTTTGGCTCAATGGCAACGGTAAAAACTATCCTCTAGCCGGACCCATCTGGTGCACGATGGTCTGTCAGCCTTTCACATGTCCATAGCACTATTTAGGATCCCCAGATTGGGGGCCTCAATGGGTGTTTTGATAGCCCATCGGTGTGTCTGCCATGTTTTTAATGAGTGTATATGTGTCATATCGTAAATACATGGACAGACTAGGTAGGACAGACAGTTTCGGACAGACTAGGTAAAACATCTTCAATATAGATGGTAGTATTAAGCTGTAGTTAAGTGTTCCTGTTGGTATGCGAGCAAGTCAAGAACATTTCTGGAGAGGTGGATAGGAGAGGTGTCTCAGTGTAGTCAAGTACTGGATTTCCCGTCCACCTTTCGTGTCCGTGAAGTGTTTTTCAGATACCACGTTTTTCGATTACGTTGTGCCATCCCGTATTTTAACTCTTTGGATAAGTCAGGAGCGTAAAAACCTAGTTACCATGGTAAGTCTTTATTCAACAGAACGCGAACGAACGCGACAGCAACAGAACGCGACTTACGCTTCGCTAGTGCGTTAAACAGCTTAAGTTAACGTTAATCAGCTTCAGCTAGTGCGTTAAAAAAACCAGGTCGCCGACACATCACAGCTGCCGCACAAAGCGGAGACACCGCTGGGGTGCCTTGGCGCCATCGTCGATACCCAGGACGTATCGCTGGACATAGAAGAGCAGCGCCGCCATGCTTCTCTTGAACTTGCGGTTCATGATACTGTGGGTGAGTACCAGGGCCGCCACCTTTTCCTCTTCACATTTGAGGCCCTGGAAGAGTGTCACCCCGTCCACCACAACATCTTCACCGTCGATGATTGCGTATCCACCAGCCTCGTCGTGCCGGTTGAACAAATCGTCCTCCGACAGCCCCATTTGCCTTAAGAACTGCTTCCAGACGCTTTCTGAAATATACCAATAAACTTGAGTTACCAAGTTACGCACAGGTAAGAAGGGTTAACCCTCGCCCCCGTGGAGGGGGGGCGAGTGTGGTTGAACACCACCCCCAAGGGCTTTTCCGGCGGCGTGACAAAACGGAGGCGCGGAGCTCCGCCGTACTTGGCACAGCTTGTCCTTGATAAATTTCGCACCTTTGCTCACAATTTTAAGTTTGGATCATTTCAGACAGTGGCGGTTACAAAGGGGGCTAGGAGGCTCAAGCCCCCTCTCCCGAAATGTCCTAGTCCCCATTGTCAATACATAGGCTGGAGGCTGGTCCAGGTAATGGTGGGGGAGGTTGGAGTCCCCTAGCCCCCCCCCCAATGTAGGCCTGGATCCGCCACGGATGTCAGGTCAGGTTACTAGGCCAGGTCAAGACAGTAGATGTCCTCACCTCAAAAAAAATGTTAGGACTGCATAACTAAAAACAAGGTCAATCAATCGAGCTGAAACTCCTATCACATAATGGGCCCACCGGGGGCTGCAAAGTATATTCCGGGATTTTGGATATCAGCGACCTAGGGTCAGGTACGGATCATGACCTCTCCATTGGAAATGTATGGGGAAAACGGGAATTGGACGGTATTTCTGCACATCCGGCTTGGAATAACTTCCCATTCTCGGAACTGTAGTATGTTAGGCCACTCTCAAGGTTCATTTTGCAAGTTTTGACCTATGACCTCTGAGAAGTCATTCGGGACTACTTAAGCAGTTTTCAGACTTGGGTCAACAACTTTGCAGCTCATTGTGATAGAGCTCTCGTTTTGATACCATTACGCTGAGATTGTCATTGCAAGTCGATTGATATGCATATTGAATATGTTTGGTCATATGGTCATATGGCCCTAGGGCTGCTTTTTGCAGATGGCCGAAGAACAGCGGCGCACTGTTACAGCTGTTACAGCATGAAACGTGCGTTTTCACTGTATCCTTGAGAACAAACTTTGACCTCTAGTGACCTTTACATGGACCTGACCAAAAATGCAGATGAAGAGGTGTGCCTGAGTTCGCTTTGCGAACTTAGGTCGGCATACGAACTACTAAAAAGGGCACGTCTGCATTTGACATTTTTGGAAAAGATGAAGGCGCACTATCTTATGCCGTTTTCTGATATGTTTTTATCTATCATAGTTTTCGAGATCGTACTAGGGGGAGGGTTGGTATCAGCCCCCTCCTCGAACCTGCGCGTGTTAAGCAAGATAATTTCATTACAATGTCAACATCGTCATTCTAAATATTTGTGGTGTTTTCATGCCTATGACTCTAAGGCATCATTAAAAATCATCAGTGAGCCAGACGCATCCCGTCAGATTGCAAAAAAACCGAACACGGGCCTTACAGGGTGCCCAGGCGCCACGCACCGGAGGGAAACAACTTGTTCCCCTCCGTATCTCGTTTCTCAGCAAAGCTGGGGCAAACCTTCGAAAGCTATTGTCGAGATGAAACGAAGTCATTAGGATCATTTTCAGGTTAGTTCGATATTGAGATCGCCATAGGTTAAAGCAGGTGCCATAAAGTTATAATGGGAAATTGCAGGTTATTTCCGATAAATTATTACTGAATAACGTTGAAATATGTATTAAGGCATCATTCACCTCTCTCAGCCTGACAAATCGAATTCTACATAATATAAAATTGATAGACCAAATTATAATTAATCCGAGTTATGATAACGTCATGATCATAGGATGCCGCGGTATGTTCATGACGCAAATAAATCGACTCCCAGTGACAATATGAACGCAATGACGTCCAGATGCAAGCCCATTTGGACATCATTGGGGATTCCCGGTGGGGAATGTTTCAAAGAACACACCCTTACTATTATTATTACCACAAATGTATTACCACAAATTACCACAAATTTATTACAAATTTAATAAAATGTAATTAACATTTTTATTTAAAAAAGACTTTATTAAATATAAGCAGCATATTGACATATGACGTAAAAAGTTGAATGCATTCTACAATGAAACGAGGGCCCATGACTCGCTTCGACATAAAGATGCAAGTTTTGCCCGAGAGTGAATCCACCAGACCGTCCAGCACCAAAAGTGATGCAAATTCGATTACCTATTTGGTCAAATAGCGAAGGTACTGTTGATTGTGGAAGCGTAAAATTCTGGACGTGTGAAGTTCAAAGGCCTGGCTGATCTGTCAGAACAGTTTTGGCACCACCAATCAGTGGGCAGGATTTTGCCTACGTCACAGGGCTGTAGCCTCTCCCCGGGAACCGGTCCAAGAAGCTTACGGGCCGACGGCGTGCTGTTGTGTTGCTGGGAGAACGGTAACAGCACGGCGGCAGCAGCCTGCCAATGTGAATGCCATTTGTGGCAAGCTCTAAAGGCGCCTCGATTGAAGCGCAGCATAGACGGATCCAGGGGGCAAAGCGGGGTACGTGCCCCCCCATCTACCCCATGGCGCCCCCTGAAACGGTCACGGCGCGCCCTGAAAGGTCGATGGCGCCTCCTGAAAAGTCGCTACCCATCCCCCTCCCCAAGGATGCAAATATTGGTGTCCCGTTATAGTAGTTAATAGGTGTTAACGCCCACCTGATGATATGTTTTAGCACCTCCTCTGATCCCGATGGCACTCCCTTCCTCAATATGCCCCACAACCATCGGTAATTCTTAGATCCGCCTATGAAGCACAGTTGTGCTTTTGCGCTAATCGTTTATTTGAGTTTGTGTTTGCTTTTGGAGAAATACGTGTATGTATGCGTGTAAGTAGGTACCATTTTCCAGGCAGGGGCATTCCTCTAACGGGCAAACATATATCAAGCGGACGTCTGATGCGCTCGTGTAGCTGTTCTGGAGAGAGGTTACAGGGCCCTGCTGACAAATATGTGCTGACGGACAGAAAAGGCCTCTTTTTAATAATTAGTTGGGAACAGGGGCATCGCCACGGAATGTTTACTTGGGGGACCGACCCCGGACTGCTGATAATGGGTTGGGGGGTGAGAGTGTGTGTGGTGGAGGCGAATTATAAGCACTTTCTAATCTTTGAAAACATAAACCACGATGGAATTCACCAACACATGCAAGTCCACGAAGGCAATAGGAAGTAAGCGCAAAACACCTAGGTTCAGTCACAAAATGTTAGGGGGACGTCACCCAAAGATTTGCGAGTTGGGGCACAGGCGGATCCAGGATCACCGATGGGAGGGCACATTCTTAGGGACGTTATCCGGACCAGAGGGACGCCATTTTTGGGCGGAAAAACCTATTTGGTGGGCGCCAAATCCTATCGCGGGGCGCTAATTTTCGCATACTGGGGGAGGGTGGGAAGCAACATTTCAGGGGGCGCCATCAACCTTTCAGGGGGCGCCGTGACCATTTCAGGAGGCGCCGAGGGTGATCGAGAGAGGGGCACGTGCCCCCTTTGCCCCCTTCATCCGCCTATGAGTGGGGGATGTGCTCCCCATCCGCCCGCTTTCGTCGCCCATGCTTCGGAAAATACTGGATCTCTGTAAGGCTTGTCAGGTCTTAAAAATTTCGCCATTACTTTCCACAAAAAAAGAAAAACGACATCTTCTCCCAACTGGGATTAATGTGGTGAAAGAATTTTAAACCTCTGAAATGTTCACTTCCGAGCAGAAGTCAGAGACACCGCTTTCGGGAATCGATTGGTGGTTTTTGTTACTGGTTGATCCAGGGGAGGGAACCATAGCCGTAGGAACAAAAGGGGCCAGGAGGGCCATGCCCCTCAATATTCAAGATTTATAATAGACTGTAAGGAAATGACTTCATGATATATCATGGCCTCCCCCTTCTCCCAATATTTTGATGTCCCTACGGCTGAAAAGTGTTTCCCTCCCCCAAACCTCCTCCGACAAATAACAAATAGGCGAGAAGCTCATCCCCGGTCAACATTACATATTTTTCATCCAGATGTCATGTTCCACCCTACCTCATCTCTTCCGCTCACCAGAATTTCATCACGGTGCCTCAGTTGTGTCAATTTCTTACTCTGGACTAAAAAAGCAATAAGAGCAATATCAGGACCCATTGGGACACATTTATTTTATTAATCGAAAGTGCAATTCTGCTTTCTCTATCGAGCATATATGGTCCCTGTCTTGCACAAATAACCTAATTAGGGGTCAATTAATAATGGCCTTTAACAAAGCGCAGAAAGGCCATCTCCGAAACAAGAATATGCCTTCATTTATTCAAAAGTTGACGGGCACTGGTCCAAGTGGAGTAAGATTAGAAGAGCAGAGGAACATTCGGAGCGGCTGGGGATTAAAAATGGTAATTAGATGATATGTTAAATGGTAGGTACTTTGCGGGGAATTTCCTCCTGAATTCGGGTCCTGCATCCGCCAGTGATTTTTTAAATCGGGCGGGACCCAAGCATAACCATTTATAATGACAACAATAACATTTTAAGTACGAAGCACAGACCAGCACCTGCAGCGTTCTTTTTATTGAAACTGGCAACTTTTGTTTTTATTTCACATGAAAAATTGTATGGAACTAGTCTTCGTATTAAAAATTATTGCCACACATGTTGGTAATGTACCTAGACTTATCTCCTTTTCTCGATTATTTCCACAATATGTCCCAGTCCTCTTGAACTTGCCATCTCATCTTCCACCTATGCAGCTTTTTATCCTCTGCTCCTCTTTAACTCTCGCCCTAGTATGGGGGTGTTTGAACACCCCTTCGCGTTTTTCCATGAGTGCGAAGAAACTGCGGCGCAAAGCTCCGCCGTGTTTGGAACACCTTATCCTTGATCTATAGCACAACTTTCCTCAAAGGTTTAAGGTTGGGTCGTCTCAGGTCAGGTCACCAGGCCAGGTCAAGTGACCTCATATCCAAGAATGTTTAGGACTGCATAACTAAGAACAGGGTTGATCGATCAATCTGAAACTTGTATCTCATAATGGGTCCAAGGGGTACTACAAAATATATTCCGGGATTTTCGATATCGGTGACCTGAGGTCAGGTACGGGTCATGATTTATCCACTGGAAATGCATAGGGAAAACGAAAATTGGTCGAAAATATTCCTGCAGATAGGGCTTAGAGCAGCTTCTTTTCCTTGTAATCGTAGTATCTTCGGCCAATCCCGAGGGTCATGTTGTAAGTTTGGACCTTTGACCTGTAAGAGGTCATCCGGAAGCTTTGCAAAAACCTTATCTAAAATGATTTAAAATATATTTAGACTTACCTCCAGGGCTCCAGCCGGTCGCACAAGTAGGTGCAGGAGATGCTGGGCCCACCGCTGCAGGCCTCGCACTAGCCAAATGGGTTGACACCGGAAACACTTCACAAGGAGCGATCTTAGCGCTCACCCTGACCTCACGAGCAAAAATGGCGCCGAGAAGATTGCGCGGCTATCTAAACTGTGCTTCTTCAAGCACAAAGGAAACAAATTGGGTGCTACCTTTAGCGCCTGTTTCGATTTTGATGCTTCATCGACCCTGCGATAGCACTCTCATAGCATGCAGTTGAGTTAACAGATGTCAGGGTCAGCACCATGTAAGACTCAAGCACCGCCTGGGTTCTTCGGTTTCGCGCCATTTTACTCGCGCCATTTTACAAGTACCCAAAGAATACTTCTTGAAGCATCGTGTGGATGCTATCAGCGGGGACAAGGCACGGTCTTCATTTGGTGCTAGCTAACAGTATAATAGCGCGTGGGTGCCAATCCAACACGCAAACCGATAATGCATTCTTGTCCAAGCATTGGTAAGCGACGTATGTGCTAATATGAGCATCCCTTACCTGCTAAGCCTCTTGCAAAAGCACCGTCCAGTATGTCAGGTGCTAATTTTTTTACCGTGTATAGCCATACAGAAATACGCGATGCTGCTACAGCGATGCAGAAAAACACCCTGGTGCTACAGTCATACAGAAATACACGCTGCTGGTACAGCCATGCAGAAAAACACGCTGGTGCTACAGCCATACAGAAAAACACGCTGGTGCTACAGCCATGCAGAAATACAATCACGACCAAGGCCTAAAATCGCACCGTCTACCCCCCCATGCTCTCCCAGTACTAATTTTACGTCATTTTTTCTTTAAAGATACCATGTTCTCGCGATTGTTTCACGATTTATTCCGCCCCCAAAACGTTGGGTTGGCCCCCTCCAAAAGCTGCTCCTGGATCCGTCAATGCCTCTAGCTCTTATAAACCGCAACATGTGGATTGACCCATTAGAACATGTGGACGGCCCATGGGAATGAGTCACCTTAAAAATGTTTGGAAGTGAGGTCACTTGACCTATACTGGTGACCTGACCTGAGTTTACCCAACCTTAAGATTTTGGGTAAAGGTGCGAAATTGAGAAAGAAAGGCGGCGCATCGCGCCGCCGTTTTCTCGTGCCACCAGAAAAACCCGAGGGGTGTTGACACACCCCCACCGGGATGAGGGTTAAAGCATAAGACACAAAATAATGAAAAGCGGTGTAATAACTCCGAGATCAGAAGCCGATGACGTTTAATTTGGTGACTCATTTGTGATGTGAACTTTCAAACAGTGACATGCCAGCAACTTGTTTGGCCCCTGGAGCATCCACTCTTGCCATATTGATGCGCGGGCATTACTGAGTAGTCAGGGCCTTTCTTGACTTCTTTTCTATCTGCTGTGTAAGTCTCCAGGGCTGGTTTGCTCTTGCGCTCCTTCGCCCATTCTCCATGATCCTATTGCTTCTTTCATTACTTTATATCTCCTTTTGTCGAACTTTCTAAAATAGTGGTATTTGGTTTTCTCATAGCAAGATATTACAATGTTTTTTATTTGAATATGTTTTTAGCCTATTTATTTCATTTATGTTCTTGTTGTATGGTCATAATGTTCTGAATAAGTGAATTGGTTCACTGCAGTGCAGCCCTTATTGTCCACACTGTAAAATTGTAGAATATTTTGGTGCCCCTAATACTTGATGAATACTGCAACTTGTGCGATCTGTATGTCTTGTATGGTAGTGGGGTGATTCTTGCACCATACGATAACTTTAATTAATTTGTTACGGGACTCTGAAATTTTACCGTCATTCATGGTTGCCAGCTTTTGGACTTTATTTTGTGTTCCCTTTTATTCCGTTCAAAAATATAGTTTTTAATGTTGATTTTGATCTCTAAACTCTTAGTGTCTTCTTCTACTGGGATGCCCCTCATTCCTTTAGTATAATCCTTGGTGATAAAACTCCGATTAGCTGAGTCAATACAGCTCACTATTTTCCGAAACAATCAAAATGGTTTCCTTGACTACCTCTTCTAGTTATGCCAGTAATAATCTATCGTCAGCAAAAAAGAGTACTGGAATGTATAATTCTACAATTTCGGCCGAGCATTAGTCTTGATGTGGCCAATTTTCTGGAAGTTGGAAGTGCCATAAAACCACGGCACACACACACACACACACACACACACACACACACACACACACACACACACACACACACACACACACACACACACACACACACACACACACACACACACACACACACACACACACACACACACACACACACACACACACACACACACACACACACACACACACACACACACACACACACACACACACACACACACACACACACACACACACACACACACACACACACACACACACACACACACACACACACACACACACACACACACACACACACACACACACACACACACACACACACACACACACACACACACACACACACACACACACACACACACACACACACACACACACACACACACACACACACACACACACACACACACACACACACACACACACACACACACACACACACACACACACACACACACACACACACACACACACACACACACACACACACACACACACACACACACACACACACACACACACACACACACACACACACACACACACTCACACACACCCACTCACACCCACTCACACCAGGACGTTTCGTTTTGGGGAGACTTTTTTTAATTCACTTGTTGCGCCCCTAATCCTATTCCCTGGTTCATTTGAAGTCCATTGGTACGAGTTGTATCACAATGGAATACAATTTGGACCAATCTCATCGGTCTAAAAAGCTATTTTCGAATATTTGCCGCTATATTAGGAAAACGAACCGATAGAGATAAGTGTACAAAATAGGTGTTCATTTGGATCGTCTTGACATAGAGAATGGAAGATAGCTGTTTATTGATGGTAAAATGAGATGTTTAGAAAATATTGACAGCTAAATTTTCCATTATCAGTCGCTGCACAGCCGATTCTGCGCCTTGAAAGAACACAGGCTCCAACTCTACGTGGGAAAGTATGAACGGAATAATGTGCCGTTTATCCTTAGCTTTTGCATCACTAGAGATAGCTGATTGGGTATGAATATTCTTGAAATAAGGCTTTCAACGTTTAGAAAATCGCTCAAAATAGTCCAAACACAATTTAGGATTCGATATTTGAGCGCATCGGAGGGGCCCGTTGCTTGGTTTTATCAGTGGAAAGTTAAAAAAATGAGGGTCCGGGTCATAGATAATGGGTCTAGTTCATTCGGTACATTTAGGTTCATTAACTCCAGTGCTTTCAGTCATATACTCGTCATGTTATATGGTATAATTCCCAGCATAACTGATAATTCACAGCAATAATGAGGGGAATTGGAAACACGTTACTTTCCACATCTACCAGGGGCCAAATTTGACAACTTTTGACTGAACATTAATGTTAGGGCAGGTCAATAATTTATGACGTCATTTATGGAGACTCAACACGGTTTCCGCCGCTTCCACTCAACCGAGACCGCTCTTCTGACAGTAACAGACCATATTCTGGAGGCTATGGATGACGGCAAAATTACTCTTTTGGTGCTGTTAGATTTAAGCAAATGTTTTGATGTTGTTGACCACAAAAAACTAGTAAAAAAACTTGAACTATACGGTATAGACAGTGAATGGTTCCGCAGCTATCTTTCCGGCCACTACCAGCAGGCTCGGTTACCATGTAGGAAAAATCAACCATCTGGGCTTCAAGATAACCAGGGTTTTCACCTCCAGGCCACAAATTCGAGCACCAAAAACCTTTCCGGAAGACTTCCAAATTCTATAGGCGTATATCAGGGGACATGCCTTGGGCCCCTGCTCTACAACATCTTCTCCAACGATTTAGGCATCTATCTTGAAAGCGGTGCTCATATTATCCAATACGCAGATGACACCCAAATTCTCATCTCTGGCCAAAAGCTCAACTTACCGAAATGATCACGAACATGGAATCTGTTTTGCAGACCCTACACCATTGATTTAGTTAAAATCACATGAACTGAACACTGCAAAAACACAGCTTCTCCTCTTAGGAACCCCCCAAATTTTGAGAAATCTGCCAAAAATTACACTCAGCATGCAAGAAACCGTCATCAGGGAGTCAGACGCTGTGAAGAATCTGGGTCTTGTCATGGATCGCCATTTAAGCTACGAATATCATATAGCCTCTCCATCTTTCCAGAAAATGCACGGGTCTCCTTGTTGGACTGAGCCACGCGAGACATTGTTTGCCACGCCAGCTGATAGCAGCAATAGTTAACGGTCTGGTCGTGTCCCATGTGCGGTACTGTATCAGTGTGTACGGCAGCTGCTTTATGCAGCGCATGTACCGTGTCCAGAAGATTCTTAACTTTTGCGCGAGAGTCATTTCTGGAAAGAGGAGACGAGACCACATAAGCAGTGTTATACATGAGCTGGGTTGGCTGTCTGCGCGAGATCTCGGCATGTACCACGCGGTGGGCCTTTTGAGACGTACGATTGAAAGCGGCAAACCACGCGTCACCTCTCGAAGGCTGACTAAGAGGCGTGATGTGCGACAAACCTTTACGCGTCAGGATAGCGCCTACAACCTGCCACGAATCAGAACAGAGGCAGGGAGGAGGCAGTTCTTTTACCGCGTTGTAAAGTACTACAACCGACTTCCCGGACGTGTGCTTGGTGGCCGTGCAGGCTCATTTAAGCGACGACTGCAGGCACACATGCACAACCCCTAACCATTGACCACTTGTATCGATTATTGTATATGTAAATGTGTGAAAGATGTGTCTGTGGGTGTGTGGGTGTGTATTTTTCCTACTTTATTCACATCTATCTACTGTGACACGAGCCATGAAAAACCAAAATTGATTGGATGTGATCAAGAATGATACAAATACAAATACAAATACAAATATACCTATATAGAAAATTTTTATTCCTTAAAACAAGGTTGAGCGGTCCTGGAAATGACTGTTAGAAGAGCGATATCAATTTCAAAAAAATTCTCAAGTACGAATGAAAGGACAAATTTGTGTGATGTCAACAGTTCTGAGCTCAGGTCAATAGTAAGACCACAGGATATATTCAAATGCCATAGTTTTGTAAAACTTTTGTGTATTATAAATTGTGAATGAAACAAGATATGGCAATACACTTTACTCTTAGTGACAGATATTATCTAATTATTTAAGTATTATATCACATGACCTTGAAACGATCGTTTTGATCTTTACCAAAGTTCAAGGTCGCCAACTAAAATAACGAGGTTGTGTCTCATGTCATTCGACTCCTTTGTTCAATAGAAGCGCATCAGTAGGTATTCGAGGCTCTTTTCTAGGTACAATGGTTAAGTGTTATATAGCTCCTTTGAAACATTCCTTTTGCGAGGGTAAATATCGTTACGGATAGTCTGTTTGAAAGTATAACGATCAGTAAATTAGTTTTTACGTAGAATCCCAGGATAAGACATTTTTCACCAAACACTGGGTGTATTCAAATATTTGTGACGAGATAGGTATGATGACAACCGATAGGTGTTTGGAACTACAGCGGTGAATTTACATGTTTATATTTATCATAGAACTAATACAATATGACTGCGTGACTTTTGAATATGTTAAGAATATTTTTAGCTTAATGCCCATCATGTCTATTGTTTTATTCAGGATTTTAGGAGCTGGCCTTGTTTGTAAATGGAAGGCACAGCCCGAAAACTAGGCACCAAACAAATGAAATGCCAGAGGTGCAGAAAGTATACTGGCTGTCACAAACTCAATGCGACGTATGCCTCCTCTGTCACACAAAGCTGGAAATGATAATTTTATACTTGAATAATATTTCCAATATGCTGAATGTCATCTACCTGTCTCTTACTTTTTGCAACGGACAAGGTTCAAGCACCAAGCCATTACCGCATGAAAGTAGTAAACTGTGTTTTCATTTTTAGATCATGTTTATGTTTTGGAAGGAAAATTTCAAATTATGGATCATTGTTTTCAGTGCTGGGATCATAACTATTATTGGCAACTCTGACTGCAGTTTCCCCCAATGACATGCATTTCCCTTTTTGAAGAAGTTTCCATTTTTGGAAGGAGTGTTTCCAATTATGGTACATTTCCCCATGATTAAATGTGGCAATTATCATGAAAATTATTATTGGGAACTAATCTATAAATGGGAGCGTACACCTACACACAATTGGGAACCCTGATCACAGCTTCCCCCCCACCCCCCACTGAAATTCCATCTCACATATCAACAAAAGGGACAAAAATGTCAATGTCAACATAGGATTTGGATCTACCTAAAATGTGTTGGTAAAGTGGACCTTAGGTAGCATTTTTATAGCCAGATCAAATGCTTAAAATTTTCCCCCCAACACCTGATTATCACCTGCCTGGTCGTTCCTTCTTGCAGTAAAAACTCTGAGGCAACTACCCTGCATAGATGTAAAATTATGTCTATTGGCCTAATAGGTACAGAGGTATTGGAAGTCTCATACCAAAGAAAGAT
Organism: Lepas anatifera; assembly: GCA_034440635.1. Classification (NCBI taxonomy): domain Eukaryota; kingdom Metazoa; phylum Arthropoda; class Thecostraca; family Lepadidae; genus Lepas; species Lepas anatifera. The sequence continues at coordinate 148,009 of JAOTON010001532.1, read as the reverse complement.
CCAGTGTATAAGTCAAAATCCTGCTTTAACTCCAGGCAGTTCAGGTCCTGTGCGTTGCTTACTACCACTGGTAGTAAGCAACACACCCCCAACCAGCGTTTTTCAAAGTCTCTTTCTTTCTGAGATTTTCTGTGATTTTCTGAGATGAGAAGGGGTCTACTAGGCCCCCTCTAGTGCACGTTAGTGCCAGGCCCCTCTCCAGTGTGTGTTTTAACACTTTGTGAAGGACTGCATTGGCACACATTTGCTATCTGTACAATATTGACATGATAATTTGATCATGAAATCTCACCTGAATTACTGTTGTTGCCAGTCTGCTGCTGGCGCCAACTCTCCCAACTTCCTCCAGCTCCAAATCTACCTAACCAATCTTGATCTAGGGCACAAATAAGGTAAGGCACAAGCAAGCTAAGGAATGAAAAACCAAGTTTGATGTGTGAAAGTGCATCAGAATCAAAGTAGCCTACATTCATCTTAGATTAGCCATGGGCAGCACTATTTATTCCAGCTAGTTTTAGCCTGCACTTATCTCAGATATACCTAATAAATATGCCCTCAACAGAAGTAGCTTCCCACTTGTTCAATTTTTTTTGGCAGGCTCTACATCACACAAACATTGCGAACTTGTGTTGTCGCTGTTGCGTAGTTTAGGTAGAATCGCTGCCCAGCTATGTTTATTTATTTCACTCATTTAGTACTTTTCCTAGTAGCTTTTAGGCGTACTTGATACTAAATTCAAAGAAATAGGGACCGCTAAATCGAAGATACTCAAACTTTAAATATTATTTAACCTGACAAAATGGACAGAAAAGTACTTGATAACGTATCTGCGTTATCTTTAATGCCTTAAATATGCCCACAATCATGTATTTCTCGAAAAAATTGACTGTCACATTTCGGGCATCTAGGCGGCAACTTTCTGGCAACTACTAACAATCGGCACTATTGGGCTGCATGTTAAAATCTGGCAACTGTGACAGCGGTTTCCGGGTTTTCTGCAGCGGGGGTCTCTCGTTTTAGTAGAAACTGAACACAGTACCAATATTGTATCACTGATGGTACGCTGTGCAATTGAAGGACAGAGTTGCTAAATTAAAATATTCGCTACACGCTTCATTCTGTATTTCGAAAATGTGTGGTTTGATTTTGAACCATACTGTCACGATCGCTATTTTGTCACACTTATGCACCTCAACTATCATAAATGTGTCACAAACTCCAGTAGCCGAGTTGGCAAGTTTCTGCACTTCTGTGAAATGCTATAAGGGATTTCCTAAATCGCCCTAAATTTGACCCATTCTTGCTCCATTGCAGCTCCATGTGTTTTTTCGAGGTTTTCAAATAAATTTTGCTCCAATTTTATTCAAATTTTATCTTGGAATCGAATCTTCACGAGACTTGTCGGGAAACTCCGAACCCATCATCCGGATGAGCAACTCCCGCAATGACGGGTTTGTTTGAAAGCCTAAGTTAAATGTCCCACAAAGCACAGGAACGGCCACCCCGTTCAGTTCACCCTTTCAGCAGTCCGTTGCCAGCCAACCTATGTGGGGTAAATATTGAGCGCCAGAGCGTCTCAGGGGAATCGATCCCAAACTTTCACCGGCACACTGCCACTGCACGGTTTTGTGAGCGGGCCAGAGTCCAACGCTCTACCACCAGAGCCGCCGGACATTGCACTGTGCACTGGAGCAGAAGCCGCTTGAGTGGTTTCAGTGCCATTTCGATTTTCCACATCACTATTGAGACCTGAGGTTGCAGGGGGCCAGGGGTCCGAATTGGACCCCTGGGCGGTCGTGGGTGCCAATAGAGTGCAGACTATGGCCGGCAGAGGTAGGAAAATGTGGCCGAGTGTCACCAAAGGAATTACAAACCAAACATGTGTGACCAAACATTTTGAAGTTTGGCACCGAAAAGGGAATTATTTTCCCGGTCCTTTGGGTCCTTCCAGATTGTAAATAAAGCATTGGCAGGCTGAGTGTGAATTTCCACACTGAAGTGAGTACAATCTTTCGCTTTTCGTCACCGACCGGATCTATTTTTCCACCATAGTTGTTGGCGAGTTGGCAGATTTTCACCTCTGGTGGCAGGCTGTAAACGAGGCTCTTATCAACGCTGCATGAAAGGCTTGCAAAACATTGCAACAAGCTCAGATTTTCATTATGCTAAGTGCATTGACCGAGTAATAGTGGTGCTATGAACAAGAGATATGAACTTAATGGTTCTAGGACGTGACACAAAATTGCATGTGGAAGGCAGTTATTATCAAAAGCTTTATTGTACTGTTTCTTGGCAATATCAAAATAGTAAAAGGGGCAGATCTATAAGAAGGAGACGGGGATCGTGAAAAAGTGGTCGCTCAGCCTCCCAATATTTTTCTTCTTTCTGCATCCCACTTCCCAGCTATACCTTTAAAACATCAACACCCTCCCCCTCTCAAAAAACTAAAAAATTGAGTATGGCAGGTGAACCCGGGATGCCTTTAGGTGGTAAGTCACTCCCCGGGGTTTTGTCCTCCCCACACTCCATCGGCAAAGTCCTAGATCCGCCATTGACTGGTGTCCGGCGTCACGCCGACATAGGCATGACACCTGAACCGTCAAAGAGCAAGCAGGCGCGATAGAAGGAGGACGAACATCCGTGTACTGCAGCAACGTTGGCCTTCAGCTTTTTTGTCACCACATACATGTTTGTTTTCATCTTATGCCTCTCTCTGGGATCTAACGTTGTCTAAACTTCGACGTTGACCGACGCCCGAGCTTATTGTTCTTAGCTGAACGCTGTGAGAAGGAACAAACATGAAGACGCTGAGATTTGCTTTTGACTCTCTCTCCCTTTGGACACTACTGCTGTTGGTGCAGCCGTCAACGGGCTGCTTGAAACATGGAAAATACAACCTTGGATACATATTGACAACCACAAGTGTGTTGAGGGTAATTCCGCCGACTGACGTTGCTGGAGGTACCTGTCCCTGCTGTGGCTACTGCTTCAGCGACCCGCTGTGCGCCAGTTTCGCCTTCAACGGAAGAGGACAATGCGTGCTCTACAATGAAGTGGGAAGCGTGGCGACTTTTAAAGTTAACGCAGCTGAAATGTATTTCATAATGCCGGGGAAGTCCCGACTTGGCCAGTTCTGCAATCAAAAGAGCGACTGCATCGAATCTGGATTCTGCAAGCTTGGCATCTGTGTCTGATCTCCGCAGGATGCGTCTGAGGTCGGGCCCGCAGAAGTCCTGCTGGTCGAATTGGGTTGTCAGGAACTTTAGGATAGGTTGAACGAAGGGCAACGTTTACACGTGTTGGCACAACCTCGCTGTTTCAGAGATGGCTGCGAGAAGCGAGTGATACGGAGTTTCAGTTACACACTTTCAAAGAGGATGACCATATGTGTTGCTCGGATCTGCACGCGCTTATTATGAAGTGCAAGTGCCTAGGAATTAGAGTGTCCCGCTTTGCAAAGACGATTATGTAGGAACGTGATGACTTCTTAATTCCGTTGCTTAGCCCGTTGTAGATCCCTCTATCCCATCAGCTTTATCTCAACCATTGGTTAGAACTTTCGACCTGTAAACTCTCTTCGGCCAGGTAGCTTAAAGTTTGAACTCAAATTGGGTGTTACTGATATTGCTGTATTGCATTGTCCTTAACCAAATGTTAACACGCGCATTGACGGGGGTCTGAGCCACCTTCGCTTTGACGGGAGTGGAGTGGGTACCCGCCCCCTCCTAAGATCTCGAGAACCACGGTAAGTAGCGAAAAACAGTAAAAGGCGTTGGGTAGCCCATCCACTTCTCCATCGAAAATATTCTAACCATTTTTTTGTCAGGTCACATATAAGGTCACGAGAGGTCAAAACATTCCGTCATAGGGATAACATGTAAAGTAAGGTTTTCGGCCAGTACATTTGAACAAGTAAAGATAGACCAAAACAACTTGAACTATACGAATCCTCACAGCAACCCAAATCGAATGATATATAATTTGACCTTGCTAGGTCAAAGGTCAAATTATATAAAATGCATATAATTAGAATCGAAAAGACAAGGTGAGTCTCATGCAGCTTAAATAAACGCTCTATCACCATCCGTTACTGAGTTATTCATTAGAAACATTTTTCCCATGTATTTCCAGCTGAGAGGTCATGGCTCGTACCTGACCTTAGGTCATCAATATCAATAATACCGGAATTTATTTTAGAGAACTCGGTGGGCCCATTATGTGATATGAGTTTCAATCGGATAAGTTCATCCTGTTCCGACTTATGCTACCTTAAACTTTTTTTAGGTCAAGTCACTTGACCTGGACTGGTGACCAGACCTGAGATGACCTAACCTTAAATTTTTTACAGGAGTTGTAAAAATGATGAGAGAAAATGCATGCTAAGTACGGCGGCGCTACGCACCGCCGTTTTATGGCTATCTCCGAATAACTCGAGGGGGCGGGTACCTGCCCCGCCCCGCGTCAATGCGCGTGTTGATATATGTGTTATTTTTGTCGGATTTTAAGCACACATTCTGGCTCCTTGACACACTATCTGGTTTTTTTAATTTATGAAGGCGCTTACTCCCTCTATGTGTGGTTGTGATTGAGGGCTGAAAAGCTATGTCTTATGGAGATCTCAATATACATCTACTCTTCTCGACTCGTTTTCCCTTTAGACCCAGTAAGAGTTGTTCCTGAGCCTATCAAATTCCAAAAAGATGCATTCTACTTCCTGACCTGTAGGTAGCATGCGCCCTGCATTCACAAGTTCCAGTGGCAAACGCTGTTTCTATTCATCTATTGAAATTCTGGTGCCGCTCTGGCGCTTGGATATGCTCTGTCTTATTTCCTAACGCAGCATTTATACATGGTTCAAATGGCATATGCATTTCGGCTTGATGACCTTCCTTGATTTCTCTGTGACTACTATGCACAACTTCTTTTGGAAGATTTTTTCCATACGGAAGAATTTGGATGATGAACGTGTTTGATGAACATGCTTGGAACATGTTTGGATGATAAGGACAGGTTTTCTTGTTCAGCACCATCTTTGGTATCTGCAAAACCGAGCTAATTTGCTGCCGGTGTGCTTAGCTTAGCTTAGCTGCTTAGCGCGGTGTGCTCATGATGCAGTCAGACTGCTGCAGTTATACAAAGATACACACTGATGCTACATCGTTACACAAATACACACACCTGCTACAGCCATACAGAACTACATACTGATGCTACCTACAGCCATACAGAAATACATACTGATGCTACAGCCGTACGAAAATGCACTCTGATGCTTCTGTCGCACCCAATTACACACTGACTCTACAGCGGTACATAAATACACACTGGTGCTACAGCCATTTATAATTACACACTGATCATACTGTTCTACACAATTACACACAGGTGCTACAGCCATACAGAAATACACTGTGATGTTACAGCTATACACAAATACACACTGATGCTACAGCTATACAGAGATACACCCAGTTGCTACACCCATACAGAAATACACATCGATGCTACAGCCCCACACACACACGCACACGCACAGCCACACGCACACGCAGACACACACACACACACACGCACTAGTGCTACAGTCATACACACATACATACTGGTGCTGCAGTCATACACATATACATAACACTAGTGCTATAGTCATACACGCACTTGTGCTACAGTCATAAACATATTGTTACGCCCCTGCACTTCAATACACTTGTGCACTTCAATAGGACCTGTAGGATACTGCATATTTTGAAAAGTTTTGCCATTAAATATTTCGCTTTCTGATCGCAGCATTAGTCAGATTAATACTGGGAGGATAAAGGATAGTAAAGCCCTCGTATTTATTTGATCATTCCCAGAAAGACCATTGGTGGACAAAATTTGTGTGTGCGGGTGTATATTATGTCCATGATATTCCTTACATAAAGCAATAAACTTTTAATTTCGGAGAGAGCCCTGTTCTCTGCATCACAAACTCACTTAAGTATGCACCGTGTCATACAATACGAGACTCCATTTTACAAAGGAAATTTACAGAGGAAACGTATAAATTAGTATTGCAGAGCAAAACAACTTCGAAAAAGTCGCTCTGCCAAACATCAGCGCTCTCGAAAATGGCCGAGCGCTTGGGGTGAGGTACGCAATCCCTGCTTGGCTGTTGAAACGTGGAGGAAACATGAAAAGTGAATTTGTCATGCTGGTAAGGAGGCTTCTGCGCTTCATTGTTACAATGCGTTGGTTCCGACATTAAATAAACGTGTCCACTGTTTGCTTTCGCGTGAACGACTACCAACCATGATGGCAAATACAGAGAATTGAGGGGCATTTGCTATGTAAGTATAGTTTCTTGCGTTCTGGAATTCGGCTATCAGCAGTAGATAATCGTGCTGCATGTTTTGCTAACAAAAACAGGCCGTGTTTTCCAGAAGCTTAGCGACAAACGATTTTCTAACAGTGTCAGTCTGACACACTAGTCACTTCTACCCTGCTAGTGGCCGAATAGCTGTCAGAAAAGGAGTATCCGCATTTTGTGCACTTCAACTTTCAGGGTCTGCACCATTGCAGAACTATTTGACCCTTCTGTTGGGCTGTAGCGTGACCCTAGTTTAGCATGCACATTGACGGGGTCTGAACCAGCTTTACTTTGCAGGGGCTACACACTTTCACCATTGATTGCTGAGTTATTTATTCAGCTTAAACCATTTTTGCCACTTATTTCCAATGGAGAGGTCTTGGCACTTACCTATTTTTGATACCTGACCTTAGGTCATCGGTATAAAAATACACGGAATATATTTTGTAAAAATATGCGTATGTTAAGGGAAAGAAGTTTCAATTGGATAGATTCACTCTGTTCTTATTTATGATATCTTAAACTTTTTAAGGTGGGGTCACTTAACCTGCACTGGCGACTTGACCTGAGATGACGGAACCTTAAAATTTCGACGTAAGTTTTAAAAATGATCAGAGAAAAGCTATAACAAATACGGCGGTGCTATGCGTCACCGTTTTTATTATACCTCCAAAAACCGAGGGGAGATACCTGCACCCTGTCAATGCGCGTGTTAACTTAAAAACGATACTAGTATCAGCTATTGCTCCACATAACTGAGTATTGTGAAAAAACAGACAATATGAAGTCGTCGAGATGTGTGCTTGGATTGGCCTCTATCTGGATAATGCTGTCGGTGATGCAGCCGTCCAGGGCCTGCATGAAACTGCGAGAAGGATACCCAAAGGATTGGCTCACAATTTTGATGACGGCAGTTGACGCTCCAGACGGCCCTTGCATCTGCTGCGGCAAATGCTACAACCATCCCGGCTGTGTCAGTTTCTCTTACAGTAGAACGATTCAGCGTTGCTGGCTTTACTCTGCAGTGATCGGTCCGGGAACCTTCTTGCAGGCTGAAGGTTCTGAGTATTTTGTGATGCCGGGCAAGTCAGGTGCTGGCCAGTTCTGTCGCCACGACTCGGACTGCACCGCAGCAGGCGAATCCTGCCAGAGCGGCGTCTGCAAGCAGCCTCAAGAAACTAAATCCCCGGCTACCTCTGGAAAATCAGAAGGTTTGCACATATAAAACATCGGGGCGATACTCAATTTAATGTACACCTGAAGAAATCATGACAGCTTCTATGGGGAACTAAGATATCGTGACAGCTTTCAAGGAAACTATAGACAAATAAAATCGCATTTCATAGATGATGAGATGGATTGACTGCACTGCTAACAACTGTCGCGAACAATGGATCTGTGGAGGAGGCTGGCGGTCTCAACAAAGGGTCACTGGGGTCGGTCTCAACGATACCTTGGCCGGCGTGCCGGATGGTCCTGCGCGAAGTGCAGCGACCCTGCCTGCCCCGAGGCGAAGTACCTCGCCCGTCGCGAGGAGGGGGACACCACGGCCCACGGCCTCCTGCGGTGTCCATGCCTGGCCGGCTCTCGACTTCGATTTCTAGGCAACATCTAAGCCTAGCCGCAGCAGATGAGGGACGGCGACGTGGGTGGCGACCTTGGCCGGTGACTTCCACTGCTACATTGAGCCCCTCCAGGGCATTTTCGCCCGAGGTCGGGTTTAATCTGACCTCTGACTCTAGTATTGCCTGAGGGCACACGCTGAAGGGGCCGTTGGTCCGCCACGGCGCCGGGTGATGGGATTACTGTGGGAGCACCTGCACACCCCTGGATCCGTGCCTGGTGAAAAAGCTATGATAATTCCAACAAGGAGAGGAGGAAGCCAGCTCCATCCGTTGTGATTTCAGCAACCACACGTACTCGGGTTGAATTCTTATCGGAATCATATCGGACTATAAATATTAGGAACAAATCGTCAATGCTGCGGTCAAATCGATATCTAACTGCTTACACTGTTTTTGGGACTCTGAAGATTATTGCGTCTTTCTTTTAACTGCGCAAACCATGCAACAACAAACAAAGTGGGGTGCCGTGGAGTCCGGCACTGGACAGAGTTGCTGCACCGCCCTGCAGCGGTGCGCCGGTCCCAGTGCAATGCATTGCAACCGGTCAGCCCACTTCGGCAGCCATGTTCAGGAGCGGCGGATACACTTTAACGTAGCCGTCCATGCCAACAGTCAGGTTTTGGGCTCTACTGCATTATTCCACTTGACAAGTTTTCGGACTACACACACGCACCTGCGTACCTACACGCATGCTGGCACGCACAGGAGGCTCTTCGAACTGTTAAAATTTTAAGGGCTACGCGAGAGCAGCCGTAGATCAGCAGCAGATAAAAGTGTTTCCCATTTTGCTAATGAAACTGCCCGTGTTTTCAAGTAACTTAGGGACAAATCATCTTTTGTCGGTGCCAGTTTGACACACCAGTCACTTCTACCCGCCCAGAATTCGAACAGTTGCGACCGAGGGAGCACAGACATTGTGTGTCCTTCAATCCTAAGGGTTTGTGTCTTTGTCAAGTTACTTGGCCTTTCTGTTGGGGTGTAGGGTGACCCTAGTTGTACTTCAAACTGATAGAAGCATTAGCTATTGCTCCACGTAGCTAAGTATTGTGAGAAACAGCAAGTATGAAGTCACTGAGATGTGTGCTGGGACTGGCCTCTATCTGGATAATGCTGTCGGTGATACAGCCGGCCAGGGCCTGCAGGGAAGTGGAACCAGGATATCCAAAGAAATGGGACGAACTTGTGCTGCGCAGAGTTTACCCTAAAGGTGACCAAGGCCATTGCCTGTGCTGTCTCAAATGCTACAGCCATCCCGAGTGTGTCAGCTACAACTACAGCGCAAAGCAGAGAATTTGCTGGCTGTACCCTCTGGTGCCCCGCCCAAATACTTTCACGAAGTCGAAGTCGTATAGCTTCTTTCTAATGTCTGGCACATCGGAGAGCGGCCAGTTTTGTGGTCGCTACTCCGACTGCATCATACCAGGTGAATCCTGTCAGGATGGAATCTGTGTGTGAGCTCCGAAGGACAGCCACGAGTTTCCCTGGAAAACTAGAAAGCCCAGCCCAAGCAATACGTCCAAGAAATGGTCAGATGAGTGTCCTTACGTGCGACAAGAATGCAACAGCATTGAAGAGACCTATGAAAAATTGCAAGCCCTTACCGAAGATTATCATCTCGATTGTGTGTATGGCAAACAGTTATCACAGAAGATAAATCCGGAGCAGGACAAATGACTAGAAAAGTAGTTCCGTTGACGCCCGATACCTGTTCCAAAATGGCGTTTGCAGCCACGTTTTAAGGTGAAGACAGGTGACATTTTGGAGCTTTACCTGTGATTCCCTGACACAACTGGACTACAGTTGGTGAAAGTGAAGCTAAAGCTGATAGACGTTTCTGGTTCCTGGTTGGTTCGCTAGTGCCTACTCACATTATCCATTGTTTTGGCTTTCCGTGCACCTACAAAGTTTTCTCGTGTGTAGATTCAGATGAGGTAGCCTAACTTCTGATACGCTTGGTGGGATATTTACGTTCATTTTAACAACAAAGTTGTTCGGAGCATATCGTTTAACTGATTTTGGACTCAAATAGGTTGAATTGTGGTTTCATAGTTAAAATATTTTAAAAATAGTTTGAGGAGGACAAATTCGCGTGTGTTTCTGAGCCTTTGGACTTTGGAGGATCGCTTTTCCTAGATTAAATGGACTATACCAGGGTGCGGAATCGCCTCATCAGCTGTATATCTTACATGGCTTCGGACCGTAAGCACTCATCATCTTGCTATCCGAGCGCTGGAGGCCTGGAACCATCTCCCAGCCCACGTCGTTGAAGCTTCTTCGACAAACAGTTTCAAGAATTGTCTCGACGAGTTTTGGGCGGTGCGCCGTTATGTAGCCCCGCGCTAATCAGTTGTGGCAACATTTGATCACAAGGTCGATGAGACCGGGCAAAACAGGCACTAGTGGGCCTTCTAAAGACCCGCTAGATCTAAGGCATCTAAGGCATCTAAGTTCAAATCGAAATAAGTGAAGTTCAAATCAAAATAGGTCGATTGCTACTTAAAATAAGTGAAGTTTGATTTAAAATAAATCAACTTCATATTAAAATGGAGCAAGCTTAATTCAACTCCAATGAATCCCAGCTCAGATAATTTTAGTAGAAACATGTATCCAGTTATTCGTTGTTTCTGTATCCGTCACTTAAATTCAAGCCCACAGGTCGGTCATCCGGCGATTCGGCCGGCGACGAGCGACGTCATAATTCCACGGTCCCATGGCCGCAAGGGATGACTGGGCCTGCCTAAATTGATTAGCGTTGAGTGGAATGTATTTTGCAGGACTAGGGGTGTACAACAAGCACAAAACATGATGAATGTTTATTTGCATGCGCTAAAAACTCCCGTGCGCTTTCAGCATCACTGAATTCAATAAAAAGATGTATTCCTGACCACGTTTGCACTATTGTGCCGACACATGGGAGGAGAGACATTGTCTTTAAGTATATGTAAAAGATACTGTAATATAGATAGCTAAGATGCATACGTGAAACTGCAACTCAGTTGCAGGTTGTGGGACAGTCATTCAATGCATTTGGCATGTGTCTTCAACATATGCTTCAATATGTGGAAACCTTTTATTGGTTACCTTGCACCGTGTGTGCACTGGTTGCCTTGATCAAAATGTTTTTATTTGAATTTGACTTGTTTTAAAACTACCTTGACCTATTTTAAATTGAAGCCGATCTATTTCAATTTGAAGTTGCCTAGTTTTAATTTAATCTTGACTTATTTTAACTTGAAGTTAAAATGGTGTAGTTGACTAAATAGGCGAGCACCAGGTTTATTTCTACGAGCCATGGAAACTGCACCACTAATACTGATTTAACTCCGGTCTCGCGTTTAGTCTTCCAGTCAACTGAGTGCACTGGCCCAGCAACTGTTGTGCCATTGTCAAGAGGCATGCGCTTAATTACGTTATGCCATGACATAAAGTCATTTTGCAACGCAGCTTTGATCCACAGATATGTTGCACTGTTGCTTGGTGATGTCCAATTAATTGAAGGGGGCTCCGGGGGTGGGGTGGACGAATGAAGCAGTCACTCATCGCTCTCTCCCACCCCCGTCGACTTCTACGCCACTGAAGCCCCCCCCACACTCTATCGGCAAAGTCCTAGACCGGCCATTGACTGGTGGGCGGCGTCACGCCGACAAAGGTATGACACCGGAACCGTCAGAGAGCAAGCAGACGCGGCAGAAGGAGGACGAACACTCTGTGTCCTCCAGTAACGCTGACTTTCAGCGTTAGTGCTATTACATAGATGCTTGTTTTCTTATTATGCCTCTCTCAGAGATCTAACTTTGTCTGAACTTCAACGTTGATTGAAGTCCGAGCTTATTGTTCTTAGCTGAACGCTGTGAGAAGGAACAAACATGAAGTCGCTGAGATTTGCTGTTGGCTCTCTCTCCCTTTGGACAATGCTGCTGTTGATGCAGCCGTCCACGGGCTGCTTGAAACATGAAAAATATCACCATGGATACGTAAAGACACCCACAAATATGTTGAGGGTAATTCCGACCACCAAAGATTTTGGCGCTGGAGGTACCTGTCTCTGCTGTGGCTACTGCTACAGCTACCCGGATTGCGCCAGTTTCGCCTTCAACGGAAGAGGACAATGCGTGCTCTACAATGAAGTGGGAAGCGTGGCGACTTTTAAAGTTAGCGAAGCAGACATGTATTTCATAATGCCGGGAAAGTCCCGACTTGGCCAGTTCTGCAACCAAAACAGCGACTGCATCGAACCTGGATTCTGCCAGGCGGGCATCTGTGTCTCCGCAGGATCTCTGGAGGATACGTCCGAGGTCAGCGCTGCAGGAGACCTGCCAGACGGGTTGATGATCAAGACATAAGATCAAGAAGCGAAATGAAAATTTTCTCCCTCAGAGAGCACACATGCAGCCATTTTGCTCCAAGCGTGCTCCCACAGTCTGGATTTTCTCTCAGTTACTTACTAGATATATTGGTATGAATTTCTCCTCCACCTCGAGGTGAATCACATTGAATTGGGAACATTTAAGGAGAAGTGCCCGGAGACTGGCCCTTAGTCCCCAGAACATCAGCATATTTGCGTCATGAAGCTCAAGATAGAAAGTAGTTATAAATATGATAATTTTGTAGTATAACATACAATTTTTTAGTATAACATACTCATTGCCAGTAGCTTTTTTCAATCCAATGGATACACTTTTTAGGTAGGGTTGAAAGGGGCTATGTCTACGCGTATTTCACACGAAGGAATTCCACATCAACGGCGTTTCACTCTTCATGCCGATGAATAAGAGACAAGGCGGTGGAATGCGATAAAGTGCACATCAGCATGAGGATCCACACCAAGCCGCTGTAGGACATATCAGTCATCTTACCCCTAGGCTCTCACTTACATGAAAAGTAAAAAAAAACTACATGCATTGTCTGTATTCTAGGCCAGTGTTTCAGGAGCGCTTGGTGATAAAACTGTCAATGGCAGAGTGGCGGAGTAGCAAGTAGCTGTTTCGCGTTTTTGACAAAGTGGCACTAATAGCGTTGGCAGCTTACGCTATCCGTGGCAGCAGAAGTAGAGGTTGTAGTTAAAACATTTTAGCGGCGCACAACCCTGATTTGTTTGTGATATCTGAAGGTTTATTTGTGATATAGCTCATGGATCTTTAATGATTATCGTGACAGGCTTTCGGCTCGGGAGTGAGTGAACACACACACACACGCTATAGCTTTGTTGGTAGAACGTTGTGCCCCGTCCCGCTGCTCAGGAACATGCAGTGACAGTGCGTGTGCAGGCTTGGGATCGGTGCCCCTGGTGCTGTCCGGCGCTCAACATTTACCCGACAACTGACTGTCGAGAGGGTGACCTGAGCGGGGCGACCTCTGTGCTTTGTAGGACGTTAAGATTCGACTTTTAGAATAGCCCGTCATTGCGGTAGTCGCTCGTTCGGATGGTGGAGTCAGAGTCCCCGCGACAAAGCCCACTGATTGAAGCTCACACAAAACCGAGAACAAAATGTATCAAAAAGAACTTGCGCGTTAGCTGTCGTTGCTCTTCTTCAATGTGCGCACACACGAACACTAATCACAGGCGGACGGCGTACTCCAGCTTCCGTCCTCTGCTGTGTTGCTGAGGGTGGACACCGGACTCTGGACTGGCACCATACACTTGTACAGTGTTTCCCAGCAAACAATCTGGTCTGGTGCCGTGCCGGATCAAATAACGCCGGCTGCGGGTGGGCTAAGTCCGCCACATTGGTACGGCGGAAGTCCGGGCGCGGGCCGATTTTGTCCGGGGGTGAAATGACTCCTCAGACCACGCCCAGACCTGCGCCAGACTTCAGCCCACCCAGGATTACCGGCTTACAGCCTGCTCTCTGCTGGGCTGTGCCGGCGTACATACTTTTTCTGTTCCATTGGTAGTCGCTGCCCACCTAAACTGGACCAAACCAGCCTTCGCCGTACTTAAGCCAGCTCACTGAACTACCATGGTGTTAGTGTGAGGGTGCGGTAGGCGGGCCTGGTCCGCTGTTCTAGGCTCTATTCAAGGTTCACGATTGCACCAACACTGTTCATACTCACGTCCGTTTCCTTTAGTTTGCTTGTAGCCAGCCAGTAGCCCCGCTGCTCGACGCTGATTGGCTGCGAGCCGAGGTGAGTAAGCATGATACAAAATCATGAACATTGAACAGGCCCTCCGGATGAGCCAGTAGGCGTTTCTCACCATCGCCCGTTCCTGGAATCGTAGGGGAGGGCTTACCCAGAAGCGGATCCGGCGACGGAAAACTGGGGAATTTGTTTAATAAATTTTCGAAAGTGAACTCAATATGGTTTTTAGTAATAGCAGAGCGCTACCAATGACGTACCAAATACCTTCTTTCAAATATCTGCCTCCCAAACGCTCGCTACTTGGGATAGCCTGATCATGGCAACGTCGCTTCATCTGTTAATAGGTATTGTTCATTGTCCTTCGTTTTTGCACGTTTATTGTACAGTTGCAATTTGTTCTGATCCGGATCCATTTCAGAGCAGAAAATCCACGCCACGACATAGTGTATATTCATGTTTTGTTTTTACCATAAGCATGCTGCAGAGGATGTGATGCAACATTTTACAGGGTCTCTGCATGCGCTAAGTGTACGTATTTCTATGATCAATTGCAGTGTGTCGCAGTGAGAGTTAAATACGGTTTTACCCATTCTATACACATGCTTTTGGTGGTTTAGCTTCTGCTGTATGCTTGATAATAGAAAAGTCGTGACAATGAATCTAATACATGGCGTGTGGCGAAATTCTACCTTCTTTGCACTCCAACAATTACGAAAAAGGCACAATTAATAGTTTTTCCCTCTCCCAGACTCATAAATACCACTAAAAAGCTAATTCTTGCATTTTCCATACGCTGTCTTTGCATATATTTTGAAAGTGGGCGGTCCACACAGGCACATCCGTGGATTTCCATGCGGAGCACGCGTAACCGTTTTTCCATAAACGCTGCACAAAAGGCAGTGCCCTTTAGAAGCATACCCTAACTGGTCTCCTATTCTTGGTGAAAGCATTGTTCATACCGAGGAAATTTGTATTTTAGTTTTTATTCAAGTGAGGAGCCCATGGTTGTTTTTTATTACAACCAGTTTCACTACCATCTCCGTCCCATTATCAAGAAGAAAATGAAGATACAGCTTGATAAAAACACTGCATTGTTCGTAGTGATAGAGAGGGAAAAAGTCGAGACTTAAAAATACTACAGGCCATGGAACGTCGTCAAAACATCCCATGGACTCGAAGAACACTAAAACAGCCTATTTCGAAACCAGAACAACGCCAGAAGTTCTCGTTCTTTGCTTGTTTGATCTGCCCAGAATATCGCCAGATTAAATAATTATCTCACATCCAAACATCAGAAGCAACAATGAAAAGGAACGTAGTGAAGTATATTTTATTCCAATGGTGGATCGAACTCATGAAGCATAGCCACCCTGGGAGCTCAGTTGGTAGAGCGTTTGGTTCCAGCCCGCTGCTCAGGAACATGCTGTGGCAGTGCATTTCCAGGCATGGGATCGATTCCCCTGAGACGCTCCGGCGCTCAGTAGTTTACCCGACGTAGGTCGGCTGGCACCTGACTGGTGAGACGGTGACCTGAGCGGGGCGGCCGTCCCTGTATTGCGTGGCACGTTAAACTTTGGCATCTAAATTAATCCAGCACAATTTATTTGTCAGAGATTCAATCAACCAAGTGACTCATTGTAAACGGCTCACGAAAGCATAAAAAACACTTTTTGCCACCCCCTCCACGCTCCATGCCTCTTATCATCTCTAAGAGCCAGTCACTGTTATATGAAAAGAGAAATCAGATTACTTTTTACACGTGCATCACATGCACAAGTGCGTACACAGTGGCCTAGGATGCCATGGAGGGCTCGTGCTGCTCAGTGGCGGTGCTCTCCGGCTGTTCTGGACCTGCTGGTCCAGTTCGCGGTGTTACACCCGCTTCATGCGGGGTCCGGCTGTCAATCAACGCTTCTCTCCGCCCACTGATGAATATTGCAATGCCCATCCTTTTTGCTCCCTCGGGTAAACAGAATAAGGGCCAAGTTGGCCTCTCCAGGGGCGCCGCCACGGATTTTTTGAGAGGGAAGACAGACTCCAACCAGGCGGAGATTGAGAAGGAGCCAACACGTAATTGCAGTCCATGATAACCCTATCGAGGCAGGCAAAGACTTATGCTGAACATACTTGCGCGAGTCAACGTTGATAAGCGTAAAAGACAGAACTTTGTGGGCCGAGTACTGACATTTGGGGGATGGGCGTTTCCTCCTGGTTGGGCAGTGGCGACGCGTTCTTCCTCTCCCACCCCTGCCGCTTCTGACCCGTCTATAGTCCCCAAACCAACTCGAGGCCTGGACCAGCCAGAGTACCAGATTCTGCAGCCGTATGTGTTTTCATTTGATTTTCGCTAACTGCACACTATCTGCGGGAGGAAGGGAGCTGGGAAGGGGTGTATTTGACCCCCCAAAGTATCAGGGGCGGATCCAGGGGGCGCGGGGCCGCGGCCCCCCTCGCTGGTAAGGCGCCCCCTCGGCACTAAGGCACCCCCGGGGGCCGCCTCCATTTGCTCCACATTTGCATGCCAAACGGAAATACTGGCGCCCCCTGGTAATTCTGCTGCATGCAAATACCACATTTTGACAACCCGCCCTGCATCACTGGTGCCCCCATGGTGCATCATTGGTGCCCTTGTTTCACTCCGCCGACGCCTCCAAGCCTCTTCCACCTCTTGGCATTCCGCTACATACTACCGGCGCCCTACTCTTCACTACGGGCGCCCCCATCTTCTAGAAATCCGCTCTATATCACTGGCGCCTCCATGGTGCAGCATTAATGTCTTGTTTTTGCTCCAGCGGCGCTCCCACGCGTCACTGTGGGCACCCCATCTTTGGAACCCCACATGTACCACCGGCGCCCCCATTGGGCATCATTGGTGCCTTCGTTTCACTCCACCAGCGCCCCCAAGCCTCATAGTGAGCTCTCCCACTTCTTGGCATCCCGCTATAAGCTATTGGCGCCCCAATCCTCACCACGGGCGCCCCCACCTTCGGAAAATCTGCTCTATACCACTAGCGCCTCCATGGTGCAGCATTGATATATCGCTTTTGCTCCAACGGCGCCCCCACGCGTCACTGTGGGCGTCCCACATTTTGGAACTCTCATGTACCACCGACGCCCCAATTGGGCATCATTGGTGTCTTTTTTGTGCTTCACCGGCGCCTCACGCTTCACCGTGGGCGCCTCTGCTTTTTAGAGCCGCTCTTTACCATTGGCGCCCCCGTGGTAGATTGTTGGTGCTTTTTTGCCCAAATGGCGCCCCCATGCCTCACTGAGGAGGTCTTCACCCTTCACCAGCCCATTTTATACCAGTGGAGCCCCCACTCTTTCTCCCCACTCCCCACTACGGGCGCCCCCAACTTTTAACAATCCGCTCTATACCACTGGCGCCTCCATGGTGCAGTATTGATGTCTCGTTTTTTGCTCCAACGACGCCCCCAATGCGTCACTGTGAGCGCCCCATCTTTTAAACCCCGCATGTACCACCGGCGCCCCCATTGGGCAGCATTGGTGCCTTCGTTTCACTCCACCGGCGTCCCCAAGCCTCATCGTGGGCTCTCCCACTTCTTGGCATCCCGCTATAAACTATTGGCGCCCCAATCCTCACTACGGGCGCCCCGACCTTCCAAAAATCCGCTCTATACCACTGGCACCTCCATGGTGCAGCATTGATGTTTCGTTTTTACTTCAACGGCGCCGCCACGCGTCACTGTGGGCGCCCCATGTGCTGAAACCCTGCATGTACCACCGGCATCCCCATTGGGCATCATTGGTGTCTTCTGTGCACTCCACCGGCGCGGCGCCCCCACGCTTCACTGTGGGCAACCCCTGCTTTATGGACCCGCTCTTTACCTCTGGCGCCCCATGGCGCATAATTGGTGCATTTCTTTTTTAATATCAAACGGCGCCCCCATGCCCCATTGGGGGGTATTCACCTTTCAACAGCCCCTCTTATACCACTCGAGCCCCACTCTTATGATGCATTATTGTTGTCTGCTTTTAGCTGTATGGGCGCCTTCGCCCGCCCCTTTCCACCATCTTTTGACACATTGTTCTGTATCACTGGCGCCCCTATAATGAATTATTGGTGCCTGTTCTTTGCTCCACCGGCGCCTTCATTTCCCGCCGTGGGCTCATCGGGAGCGCCCCCACATTTCGACAAACCGCTCTGTCTGGCGGCACCCATGGTACACATTGGTGCTTTTCTTTCGCTCCATTGGTGCCCCCACACTTCACTATAGGTGCCCATATATTTCGGCTGATTGCTTGATGGATCATTGGTATCTTACTTTTGCTCTACCGACGCCCAACCACCTCCCCCACCACACGCCACTATGGGCGCCCTAACTTTGACAGCATGCCCTGTGCCTCCAGCGCCTCCATGGTGCATGATGGGTGCCTATCGTTAGCTCCATGAACGCACCAACACATCCCTGCCAGAAACCCAAAGCAGCTTCTCTTTACTTTGCATTTCTTGCATCCCAAACGTGGCCTGTTGTCTTACCAGCGCCTACCCTTGACAGCTCCCACAAATTTCACTGAATGCGAGTACTCCCAAGCTGTATCACCGGAAGCTCCAAACTTTAGCTTCGGTGTCTCCTTGATAACCAAATTGCGCCGTCAGCACTCTTCCCATGCATTGTCTTCTCCTCCCTGTTGCCCAACCAGTGTCCTATTCGTGTACCCCCTTCTACCCTGTTCTTACCCTACCAGTGTCCCTATGATGGATTATTTGCTCCCACAGACGCTCCACTGACGGTTCCACGCCTATGTACTGCAGGCGCCCCTTGCCTGCAGCACCGGTATCCATAACTCCAGTCTCGGTATCGCTTCGGTGAAGTATCAGCGTCCCCCCGATGCACTATCACCATTACCATCCCTCGCCCGAAAGCCCAAATAACTAACTGACTAACTCACCACACTTACCCCGAATATAGACCACCGGCGTCCCACAGGGTGTACCACTGTACCACACTGAACTTTTGGCACTCCCATGCTGCATCACCGCTGGACTCATTTATAAACCTAAGCACCTCCTCATATATCATGCCCCGGGTTACTAATAGGCGTCACACTTCAACGTGGACCACCCTCATCGATTTTTTGACGCCCTCTTTTTTTGTTAGGTGCCCATATTTCACGATTGGCCGCCCTTTTCAGCTCTAGAGCGCCCCGCTGCAACATGGACCACCCGTGCCTACCTTTGGCCGCCCTCTTCTGCATGATTGTTCTCCTGTTCTCCACTATTGGCCGCTCCTTTGCAGATCTAGGGCGCCTCACTTCAATGTGGACTCCTCATTCACCTCCGGACGCCCTCCATTTTATGGTTGGGAACCCCATATTTCACGTTTGGGCACCCTTTTTCAGCGCTTGGCGGACCTCTGCGACATGGACCACAGTCATTTACCTACAAGCGCCCTTAACTTTGTGACTGGGCGCCCCCGTTTTCACAATTGACCCGCTTTACAGCCCTAGGGTGCCCCACTGCAACGTGGACTGCCCTCATCCATTTTTAGCCGCTCTCTTCTGTATGATTGCGCACACCTTCTCCACTGCTGGCCGCTCTTGCGCAGCTTTAGAGCACCCCACTTCACCACGGACTGCCCTCATTCACCTCTGGCCGTCCTCCGCGTTGTGGTTCAGAACCCCTATATCATGATTGACCGTCCCTTTTAGCTCTAAAGCGGCCCACCATAAAATTGATCGCTCTCATCCACTTTTAACTGCCCTCTAGTGCATGATTGCGCGCCCATTTTCCACAGTTGTCTGTTCTTTATTAGCCTTGTGGCGACCCACTTTTACGTATACCGCCTTCAACTTCGGAAGTCCTCTACTTTGTGTTCGGGTGCCCCAATTTCACGATTAACCGCTCTTTTTCAGCCTTAGGGCATCCCACTGCAACATGGCACTACCATGGCACATGGACAGCTCTCGGCTTTGAGTGGTAACAATTGCACCGCGTTCTTTTAATGTATGCTTTGGGTATCGATTGGTGCCATTTTGCTCCGTTACCACGCAGGATCCCCCAGGGTGCATTCATGCCCAATTGCCCATCCGATGTGTGGTCGTGTGCCCGTCCGATATGTGGTTGTGTTGTCTTTTGCAACAAGAACACGCTACGGTGGAATATAGGGGACTGGTAAAAGTAATGTTTCTTTTGAAGCAAATTTTGAGCACATATACCAATATCCCTTAAATGTGTTTAAAAAACATTTCGGATCTATTGATAACCCTATAAGCTGTTAACTTCGATCATTTACTTATTTTGCCGAAGTGTTTTTTTCGCAGTGCCACTAATGAAATGCTGTGTCCAGACAGCAATGCGAAATTCCCACGTCATCTGTGTAAGAAAAGCATTGAGAGCTCGGCAGGAGGCACCTGCATAATTTTGGTTGCGTCCTCTCGCACAAGTTTGTAAACAGTAAAAAGTTTCGCCTTGTGTAGAATGGCTCTTGTGACCATAAAGAGGACTCTGTATCGTAAATATATATATTTGGAACTGAACGCACAGTCTATAAAAAGGGCACTCCGGGACCAAAAGGTCTTTCCGTGCCCAGTAAGGCCTGCCATATTCTTGTGGAAGGTCATGAGGTGACCTGAGGTCTAATCGGGAAGTCGCTGGGCCCCCCTGCATCCAGGCGGGTAACCATCCATGACGGTCTTTGACTGCTGTGAGTGGGACTGGTGGGACCCTTAAATCCATTAGGATCTAATTTGCCAGTTAGCGAACCCCTGGAGAAAGCCGGTAAGTGTACAAGTGTACACTGTGAACGACTTCGAGTTCACTTTGGTCAGTCGAGGATCCTATGTGGCTGCCATAGCACAGCAAAGACAGGCCAACGGCCAAAATCTGATTATAGCTAGTTATAGTTCCTGAAAATTCAGGTAGATGCCGTTGAAGGGAGATACAAACACATTTTCCGAGTTGATCGCTGATGTGGAGTATCCCTAAACTGGGCCTTTGCTTGCCTTAAGGTTGCCAGGGCCCGTATTCTGATGCCGAGAGTACATAAGAATGGGCGCACACACGTCTATATTTTATTCTGATTTCCAGCCTGCGCCCACACTGCGCAGGTGGGGTCAAATCAGCATTGTGATCGTAGTGCGCACATTAGATCGGTATGCTGATATTCTGCGTAGGCTAGGTCGGTACTGGTCCCTGTGCATCCCGGGTACGCTTGTCCTACGTCGAGCGTGGCTACGCACGGAAGAAGGTCAAAATACCACATTGGAACACGGCAAGTTGCTTGTCTCAGTCAAGTCTTAGGAGGGCATTATATTAGAATATAGCCTTAGAAAGGCTTACAATAACTGGGGTCTTGAAGTAAGCCAAGGTCCATGAACTTAAGTCATAGATCCTTCGTGGCTGACTAGCTCAGATTGAAGGGAACTGGGATCACTGCTCTGACCTAGTGGTTTAATAGACCCTTATGGCTAGTTAAGGCCCCGTGTGCTAATCATCATCATATAAGCAAAATCAGTAGTCCATGTAACCATCATGGGGCTTCCCAAAGTGTATCGGGATTTGACCTGACATTTCCTGTAGAAACCTAATCCTCAATGACAAACATAGGCTCATTGAACGAGACGGGCCTATTCTAAATACTCGTTGGTCTTCCACATACTGTTTAAGGCTTCTGAAGATAATTTTGCTCACTGATTGGGAAGAAAATAGTCCCCATGCAGTCTCCCCGGGTCCCAAAGTATCTTTACTAACCGTGGGTTCCATTGCATCAATAAAACAAACGCCAAAGAGATACATTCACTTTTTACCACTCCTGAGATGTATTTCACATACATTCAAAGCTATGATCTTTCCTCATTTTCTTAAAGAAAATATAAAACTAATTACCTCTTTGACCCTCGCCCAGTGGGGTCTGTTTGAACACCCCCTCCGGTTTTTCGGGCGGCAAGAAAAAACGGCGACGCGAAGCGCCGCCGTACTTGGCACACCTTATTCTTGATTGATTCTGCAAGTTTCCCCAAAATTTTAGCTTGGGTCATCTCAGGTAAGGTCATCAGTGCAGGTCAAGTGATCTTACCTCAAAAAATTTTGAAGGTGGCATAAGTAGGAAATGGGTGAATCTATCAGATTGAAACTTATAACACATAATGGCCCCACCGATTTCTCCAAAAAGTTCCGGGATTTTTCTTATCGATGACATACGGTCAAATGAAGCCATCACACGTTTATTACGCACTCATCACACTAGGGTTAAAAGTAAAAAACAATAAAAACGGAATCGACGTTACATCACCATACATCACCAAATACGGGCCATGACCTCTCCATTGGAAATACAGAGGAAAAGAGAAAATGGTTTGTATTTGTGTAGATAAAGGTGATAATACCTTCATATTCTCCAAATCGAAGTATCTTAGGCCCCTTTTTAGGTTCATGCTGCAATTTTTGACCTGTGACCTCTGAGAGGTCATCCGAAGCTGCTTAAGCAGTTTTCAGACTTGGGTCAATAATTTTGCATGAAATGATGATACAGCTTTTATGTTTATACCATTGCGTTTGGATTGTTATTTCCAGTCGATTGATAGGCATATGGACTATGCTAAGTCAAAAAGTGACCTTGACCTGACCTGAGGTTAGGTGATTTGTGCGTTGACCTAGTATGCTCATATTATACATCATTCGATTCGCTGTGACGAGAGAGAGCGAACAGTGTCTACAAAATTATTCTAACTCAACGCTGTCAGACGCTAGAGCCCAACAGCTTCGCTCAAAATGCCAACTTCTTTGACCTGCCATGACCTCAATGTTGACCTGAGCCAAAAAGTGACTGATATAGTGTCTTCATGAATTTGTATGAGCTATCCACCAGGGTTCGCGTTTTTTCGCTATCCTGCATAGGGAACGAGTTCGAGAGGGGGTGTTCAAACACCCCCACCAGGGCGAAGGTGACTCGGAGGCTCACCGGGGCGCGGGTTAACTGATTCAGTTCGCAAAAATACTTTAAATGGGTGAAGAACATAAAATTTGGCCCCCCAGCCGGCCTAAAAATGGCGCCCCCTGGCAATGAAAGTGGCGCCCCCCAGCACTGCGGCCCCTAGCGAAAATTCCTGGATCCGCCTCTGCAAAGTATCCCAAAGTCATTGACACACTTACTCTAAATGGCATATGTTTCCAATGAACGATCTTTCGGCTTACTGAACCAAATCTATATAACCTATATTTACCCAAGGTCAAAATATTGAGAGGAATGAAAATGTTTTATCCTTTGGGCATTACCCAATTGACCCTCCAATACAATTGGATCCTCTTTTGACCACACATACATGTTGTCAAAACAAGAGAATTTCGCTACAGCATCTGGAGTAGATCTTTATGACCTACTCCAGTGGAGAGGGAGGTGGGAGGCAAAACAACTTCCAATACGGGAGCAGTGTTAACATGCTTAATAATTTTATAGAAATTTTAATATGATAGAAATGTTCAAAATTCAACTAACTTCTTGGTTGAACCCCTTCTTATGCCTAGAGATTTAAGACGATAACTTGCAACGCTGAAGCAAAGAGTGAAAAAGTGACGAAACTGAGCAAATGTATTTTCCGAAGGAAGCTCATTTCCCTTCCATATTAGCTGCCACAGTCACAATTACAAACACCACCAAACTAAACTTCGCTTTCTGAGACTTATCTGGAAGAAACCCCAAGGTGAAATCAAATCCATTTTTTGAAGGCCGTAACAGGGGCTGCATCTTTTCAGAATTAGTATCTAAAGTCGCAGCACGCCGTCATTGGAGAAGACTATGAGCATGGGTGTTTTCAGATTTGAGGATTTGAGCAAGTGTCTCCTTTCTGCGAAGATAACGGAGGAGGGTTTATGAACCCAGTCCTCATCGGATAAGAGAAAATTCCAGTATAATCGCTGAATCGATTATGAACACTTTTTTAAGAACCATGATATCATGTATCACAAGATATCTGCATGGCTAGTAGGATATCACCTACACTGAAAAAAACAACACCTCAAGCGTAGAATTTCAATTTGTCTGCTCCTAAAATTACCCCATTATCAAGAATTTGTTTAGAATTCTTGGTAAATATATTTCGACATCCAGCTTAATATTAGAAGAAAAGGTGTAATATTACACTGATGTGGTAAATTAATCACTATTTCATTTTAGCACAGTGCAGTTCCATTCTTACTGAAAATGCAAAGGTGTAAATGTATCACCTCGGAGTATTTCTATGGAACTCACAAACTGCCCCAAAAATAGTTTCACTCTCCTGTGGTGAAAAAATCCTGCCAATAGATTAAAACAAGTTCTTGAATGATTAAACTACCCTAGATGAAGGTATTTTTTCTTCTGATTTTTGTTTGGGTGTGTTTCTATGATGGAGGAAGGTATGTTTTTACTACAGTTTACACGTG
This sequence comes from Lepas anatifera, assembly GCA_034440635.1. Classification (NCBI taxonomy): domain Eukaryota; kingdom Metazoa; phylum Arthropoda; class Thecostraca; family Lepadidae; genus Lepas; species Lepas anatifera. Next base: position 123,570 of record JAOTON010001532.1, on the reverse strand, counting down.
GGTGGAATCGCGCCATTTCCTTTCTGCTTCAATTCTGAGCTTGAACTACCCACCGCAGTTCCGCATTCAGAGGATTGATCACGACTCGTACAGGTAGGAGAGAGTGATGAGAACTGGGACGCAGGAGAAGTGGGACACCCCCACTATTGAATCCACGAGTGAGCCAAAAATATAATTTTCAGCTGATTTCCGCACTATACGTGCCGCTGCACATCACTAGGGCGTCAACTTCCTTTTCCGGTGGGTGCTGGAAGCGAGAGGTGAGTGCTCCTTAAAAGTTACTTTTTACGTTTTCTTGAGTGGATGTTCTGTTAAATATGCAACCGAAAAGTTCTTTATTTTGGTGCAATAAAGTTGGTGTCGCATTCTCCATCGATCTGTCCCAGCTTCGAACAACGAAAGGGGTTTTAATTTTGCTGACATCGCAATTCTGAAAAATGGCGGGTTGGGGAGAGCTGGGACAAGTTGTCCCGCTTCTCCCCTTGCTGTCCAGCCTATCCGTGTACTGTACTTGGATTGATTGTACCTACATATTTGTACTTTGATAGAAATATGATTGTATCGTATTTTTAGCTAGAGAGATCATGGTCATCAACTTGTTTTTTCTTCTCCCGTGGTCAGGGGCGCAGCCAGGGGGGCACAGGGGGCACGTGCCCCTATCGGTGCCGGGGTGCCCTTTTTGATTGTCAGGTGATGTACCCTATTTGGGCCGTGCCGCTCGAATTTTAGTGCCCTACGCCGTTGAGCCTAGATGGAACTAGACTGCATTTAGCGACTTAAACTATTGTTTGACAATTAAGTGCCTTTTTTGGTCAGTTAGGGCATTCTTTCGCCTTTCCAAGCACCCGGGAGGAGTATAGGTACATAATCTGTTTCCAGAAAATGCCTCATCGTCGCGAATAATCGTACGGGCGGAGCTAATCTGGTGCCCCTTGAGCTCATCTGGTGCCCCCTGAGTGCTGGTGTTGCCCCTGAGCTGATCTGATGCCCTCGTAGTCAATTTGATGCCCCCCCCTGAGAAAATAATTGTGCCTTCTGAACCTATATAATGCTCTCTGAGTTAGTCTGATGCCTCCGAGCTTGCCTGGTGTCCTATTAGCTGTTTTAGTGTTCCTTGGGCTGATTCGGGCCCCCTGAACTTATTTAATGCCTCCCGGAGTTTACTGTCCAGGGGCGCAGCCAGGGGGCACAGGGGGCATGTGCTCCCATCGGTGTCGGGTACCCTTTTTGATTGCCAGGTGGTGTACCCCGTTTGGGCCATGTCGCTCGAAATTTAGTGCCCTAGGCCGTTGAACCTAGATGGAACTAGAGTACATTTAGCGATTTCAACTATTGTTTGACAATTAAGTGCCCCTTTTGGTCAGCTAGGGAATTCTGTCGCCTTTCCAAGCACCCGGGAAGAGTATGGGCACATAATCAGTTTCCAGATAATGCCTCATCGTCGCCAATAATCGTACGAGCGGAGCTCATCTGGTGTCCCCTGGAGCTAATCATGTGCCCTCTGAGCTGTTCTGGTGCCCTTGTAGTCAATCTGGTGCCCCCTGAGAAAATAATTGAGCCTTCTGAACCTATATAATACTCTTAAAGTTAGTCTGATGCCTCCGAGCTTGCCTGGTGCCCTATTAGCTGTTTTAGTGCCCCTTGAGCTGTTTGAGGCCCCCTGAGCTTATTTAATGCCTCCCGGAGTTTATCTACTGTCCAGGGGTGCAGCCAGGGGCACAGGGGGCACGTGCCCCCATCACTGCCGGGGTGCCCTTTTGATGTCCAGGTGGTGTACCCAATTTGGGCCGTGCCGCTCGAAATTTAGTGCCCTACGCCGTTGAAACGAAATGTAACTGGACCGCATGTAGCGATTTGTTGGACAATTTAATACCTTTTTCGGTCAGCTATGGCATTCTGTCGCCTTTCCAAGCACCCGGGAAGAGTATGGGCACCTGGTAGGTGTCCACCTAATGCCTCATCGTCGCCAATAATTGTACGGGTGAAGCTAATCTGGTTCCCCTTGAGCTCATCTCGTGGCGTCTCAGCTGGTCTTGGCCCCTTGAGCTGATTACTTGCCCTCTAAGCTGATCTGGTGCCCCTGAGTAAATTGAGTGCCCCACTGAGCAAATAATTGTGCCTCCTGAACCTATATAAGGCCCTCTGAGTTAGTCTAATGCCTCCGAGCTTGCTTGATGCCCTAATAGCTAATATAGTGTCCCTGGAGCTGATTCGTGCCCCCGAGCTGATCTCATGCCTCCCCAAGTTGATCTCATGCCTCCCAAGTTGATCTACTGTATCCTAAGTCAATAAGGTGCCTCTTGAGCTGACTAGGTGCTCCCTCAGCTGATTATTAATGTCTCCTTAGATGGTCTGGTGCCCTCTGAGCTGGTTTGGTGGGCCCTGAGCCCATCTTGTGTTCCCTGAGCTGTTATGTTGCTCCCTGAGCTGATTTAGGCCCCTGCCATAGCCTGGGGGCTGGGAGCTGATCTGGGCCCCTGAGCGGATCGATCTGATGCCACCTGAGCTGCACTAATGCCGCTGATTCGATCTGGTGCCTCCTGAGTCCATCTGATGCCCTCTGAGCTAGTCTGGTGCCCTCTGAGCTAATCTGGTGCCCTTTCAGCTGACCTGGGCCTCCTTACGTGATTTCATGAGCAGCTCTAAAGTCCTGAGCTGAGCTGGGCCCACAGAGGCTGTTGAGGGCCCCTGAGATGGTATGGGGCTCCTGAGCTGATTAAGTGCCTCTTGACTTGATCTGGTATTCCCGAGCTGGCCGGGGACCACTGATCTGATTCTTTGTACCCGAAGCTGATCTGGTGCCCTATGGGCATCTGGTGTCCCCTGATGAACAGCTCTGGGGCTTTTGAACTGATTGGGCCCCGAGCTGGTGAGGGATCCCTGAGCTGATTTAGTGCCCCTGACTTGAACTTGCCCCTGAGCTGATCGATCTGGTGCACCTTGAGCAGATATACTGCCCCCTGAACTTAACTAATACCCCCTGAGTCGATCTGGTGCCTCCTGAGTCATCATTGTGTCTCCTGAGCCCATCTGATTCCCTTTGAGCTAGTCTGGTGCTCCATGGCTAATGCGGTGCCCTGTAAGCTGACCCGGGCCTCTTGGGTTGATTACGTGATTTCCTGAGCAGCTCCCAGGCCCTGAGCTGAGCTGGGCCCACAGGGGCTGTTGAGGGCGCCTGAGATGGTATGGGGTTCCTGACCTGATTAAGTGCCTCCTGACTTGATCTGATATTCCCGAGCTGATCTGGGGCCCGAGCTGGTCGGGGACCACTGATCTGATTGTTAGTCCCCGAAGCTGATCTGGTGCCCTATGGGGCGATCTGGTGTCCCCTGAGCAGCTCTGGGGCTCCTGAACTGATTGGGCCCCTAGCTGGTTAGGGATCACTGAGCTGATTTGGTGCCCCTGACTTGATCTTGCCCCCTGATCTGACTTGAGGCCCTTGAACTGATCTGGGGCCCCAAGAGCTTATCTGGGGCCCAAGAGCGGATCTGGGTTCTGAGGGTACCCTGAGCTGGTCTGGGCGCTGAGCTTGTGAGAGCCCCTAATGTTGGCTTGAGGCCCCCTGAGGTGATCTGGCGCCTTAAACTGTTCTGGGGCTTCTTGAACTGGTTTAAAGCCCTATGAGCCTATCTGTGGCCCATTGAGCTAGTCTGATGACCTCATCTATGGGGCCAATGAGCTAGTCTAGTCCCTGGGATAGATGGGAATAAGAACACGATGGAAACTCCCCTTGTAAAACGGAGCTAACGAGGAATGAGGAATCTCTAAAACGGCTTGTGATGCCTAGGCACCCCTGGTTATATAAATTACTTATTATACTGGTGGATTCTGGGAAGTGATGATAAAAAGGCATGTGCCCCTCAGTTCAGAGGACAGTCCCCTAAACCAGGATTTCTATTAATTAATTTAAATGAAGAACTAGTTTTCACAATTTTCAGCCCTGTCCCACCATCCCCATCCAAACCACCCCATTCACCTCTTCTTTACTCTTAACTGGGACCGATCCTAGAGAATGTGGAACTTAATAAGCGCGTTCAAAAGGTATCTCCCAAATTATTCCGGCTGCAAAAATTCTGTTCTTCCAAAGACACTATGCCACTCCTCGTCCCACGGCGATTGTGGGAGGCAAGAAACTTTATCCGCGTTCAGCCAGGGCTCACTCGTTACGACAAAACCAATGGGCATAACAAATAAATGTTCGACTCCAATATGCCTTAACTTGCACATGGTAACAGATATCACGTGCTCCGCTGATTTCTCTGATGTTAAGTACTTGCATGAGTTGACTGATTTGCCCTTAAATATATCCAAAACAGTCGTGTTTCGGCTATTTCCATGGCATTTTGATTATTTTTTCTTTTTCGGTTTTAATAGAGTTTTCCTTCTCCGTCAATGATTTATTTGCATTTTTATTGAGCCAAAGATGCCCAAAAATGATATAAACAAAGATATAGTAAGTTTTTTTAGGTTACGTTAAAAAGTGCCCTATTTCCCGGGGTGCCCTTCAAAGTTGGTGTGCTCCCCCATACCAAAGCTCTGGCTGCGCCCCTGCCCGTTGTTTATAAATCGAGGTCAGTATACAGATCATAAGTTCAATATGGCGGACTTATCGATGAAAAATACGACATTTCACCAATGCCAGCACCAGGTACGAATCCAAGTGAGGGGGGGCGATAAGGCGATCGCCCTCGCCTTGGGCTCACCTTAAGCAATGAAAAGAAACACCCCTCGCCACAGCCACTGCCCCCCCGCAAAGGGGCCCGGCGGCTACGGCTGTATCCCAGCCCCGCAAATTGCCTTCAAAATGCCACTCAAATGTAGCGTACCCGGGTCCCTTGTAGTCCACTTAGAGCCTCTGAGTGTGCGACTGGACCTCTCAGAATTTACCCCTGACCCACTGCCGAAGCCTAGCCCCTATTCTCAGCAATTGCAGAGCATTCCCCCTGTGTTTTACCCGGGCCCCCTGTGACTGCAGCCGGGCCCCCCGCCCCGCCATTGGCGTCGCCCTAGATGTTCGAGTGGGGGGGATGGTGATAAAACACTACCTACATCAGTTAGACCCTGCATATTCAATGCTATTTTCGGCCAAAAGAGCTGGCGTCCTTCTCACTTTCTCTCCAAAAGAGGGGGCCCAGTCCTTCCCCAGGTCCCCAGTGACAACGCCCTGTGGCTATATATATATATATATATATATATATATATATATATATATATTCTCTTTGAGGCAATGACAGTTAAATTGTATAGCACTCGCGCCCTTGGATATTTTTTTTGGAGTAATACAATTTAACTGTCATTGCCTCAAAGAGAACATATTGCCGAACTATTCGAATATATATATACATATATATATATATATATATATATATATATATATATATATATATATATATATATATATATATATATATATATATATATATATATATATATAAAAGCCACTTAAGGGTGCGTTATCAATGTTAACCCTATGGGAGCATATTTCGTGAAATATCTCGTAAAGTAACGTGGCTATCGTCGTGATTTTTTCACCAGATGTAGATAACAAGTGTATCCTTACGGCAGTTGCTTTTCAGGCCTGATGCATTTCTAGTTTTCGTACAATTTGACTTTTTTTCAGATTTTTCAAACTTAAAGTTTGAATAACTTTTTACACGATATAATCATTGAAGCAGTGTGAGTGGGCCTATGTTCTAGGAGCCAGTCTCCACAACTCTGTTGTTGTACTTTTTTGAATTTTTGTCTTATAAGAAAGATATGAGAAGCTGAAATTTGAAAGCGTTTTCCAAAAATTCAGGGTAAAAATCGAAAAAACGGAAACAACAGAGTTTTGCGGCTATCTCCCCTATACAATTTCCATACAGAATCAAAACCAAAAAAGGCTCGGCGAAAAAGTTATTTCAAGTTTTATAAAACTTTCCCAATAGATGGCACTGGCAGTACCGGATTCGCATGAGTGGCCGCTGTGGTAGGTCTGTTCATTCATGCTTTGGTGAATGGGACGGGAGCAGTGGCATAGCCAGAAATTCATCAAGGTAGTTGATAGCAGAGAATCTGCAGTTTGAAGTCAAAGTGAATACATTCACGAACGTGGATAGGAAATATGGAACAAAAGGAGAGCCTATAGCCCGGTCATCCCTGGCCACGCCACTGGCACACGGACACCTGTTTACCGGCGTGACCGGTGCCTCTGCGCCTCGGGCGCGCGCCGGTCACGTGGCAGCCGACTGGGGAAGGCCCTGCTGAGTGGACAAGGACGTCTCATTGAGCAGTGCCGGATCTAGCCGGTCGGTTTTGGGGGCAAGCCAAAGTCGCAACAAAAAAACGTCACGCTGTGAAAAATGTTGCTGCAATATAACTTGACGGTGACTTTTGGGGATATCCAAGGCGAAAGGCAAACAAAACCGTGACGGGGTGAAAAATATACGCACAAGATGGTTGGTTTTTGTTATCCATAGCCCAATGTTTACACCAAAGTTGACTGGTTCTGTTTGGAGTTTAGAGTTAAAGGAACAAAAATCTTGCTTATGAACTCAAGAGGAGTCGGGGCAAAAAGGAGGTCGATCCCTGTGTGTGTGTTTGTGTGTGTGTGTGGGGGGGTGCAAAAGTGTAGTTTATTCTGAGCTTTTCCGTTAGGGGGTTTGAATTCCTTTTTGCCCCTCCTTTCTGGATCCGCCACAGCCATAGAGTTTTCATGAACTTTGACTAACGTGTTTTCAAATCAAGTATTTGAAATGGGGAAATATGAAGGCATTGTAAAGAAAAATAATGGGAATGACCCTTACTAATATTACATGATCCCGGGCATCAAAACTGGTTCGGTTTTTACCGCCCCCCACATTCAGTAATCTCAGCAACGTGTTCTCTTATTGGATGGATAATCTAAGCAAGCGAGAGGTCAGCTACAATGATGTTTCAATGAGTTTTTGTCTTTGAAAAACTGCCAACAATCTATAAGGGTGCCTCGTACCTCCTCGTACCCAGAAGTGAAATCTAGCAGATGATGTTCCATCATTTTAAGTCAGTCTAACAATTTGCTGTCCCTCAAAAACCATGATCAGTGCTTTTACAATCACCAAACTGAGCTCGAAAGCATCAGACTTCACCCGACCAATTATCCAATCATGATTGATGATATTTCGGTAACTTCTGTATTCCATTATCCAGAGAAATAACAACCTGTTTTATAAAATAATATTGTGGTAATGAGACGAAAATACCTGATTCGGGCTTGCAAATGTTCCCCAAAATAAATATGTGGGAATTTCAGAATGATTAAACTACCTACAGGGGAGACGCGTCCCCCGCTTTCGGCACCCATGCTAAGAGTCTCATTAAAAACATGAATGGAGCTTTGCGAATTCTACCTGGATTTTTACTTTACGATTGCTGTAATTATCTAATTATGTGACTGACTAATAAATCATAGCATGATCAGAGGACTGAGGATCATACTGAGCCGGCGGCTACCACATGGTGTTGTGTTTTGAACCCCAAAACAGTCATTTATGTGAAGACCCTACTCCGTCACCGTCATGGATGTGGTTTTTATGCCTATGCAACAATGCCGGAAATCATGAATCTCTCGATGCGATTCTTGTTCCAATTGGTCCCATAGATCCGACGGGTGGAGTTTATTCTTCATGGCATCCAAAATAGATTCAGCACAAAGTAGTAATTTGTAAAATGCATTCCTGCGTTCAATTCCTTGCTTTCGCTCGGAAGCTCATTCCGTCTGGTGACCACATTTCAATCACGTCCTTTCTTTCAAGTCTTACGTTCTCTTGTGGACCAGTGAAGGTAACTAAAAGGCTGAAATCATAAACAGAGCCTCTCCTGAGGCTAGGCCACTTCACTTCCGGCAAAAATTTATATTTCGTTTTTAACGGATTTGGCGGCACAGGGAATGTTCTAATGTACTTAACTGGTAGCAAAAATGGGTCAGATTTTGGTTAGCTTTCCGTTTTGCTGTGGAAAATGTAGTGTCAGAGTTGGAAGCTAAAGTTGTATGGTCCTTCTTACTTTCTGGCCAGTTGCGACCTGCCTGGCCGACGCTGGATGGCGCACACCGTTCTGTAACTGGACAATGTGAGCCTTCATGAATCTACTAACATATGAAATGTTGCTGAGTTGGTGTTTTGATAAGCAATATGACTTTATAGTTAGCACACTTTTGTTTAAAAATGCCCCCGAAAATTTTTCATTATTTGGATCATTTTGGGCATCCGTTCAAAATTTCGTCGCAATCAGGTCACCGTCTGCGGTCGAAAATCAGCCTGAAGTAAATGTTTCATATTCGCAGCTCATCAAAAATCTTACCGGAAAGCTACGTGGGTGTATTTTCCAAATAATATTGACAGAATAGAGCGTTCCAAATATAATTAACCCTCGCCCCACCGGGGGCATCGATGGCCCTCCTAAGGTTTTTCCGGGATAGCAGAAAAACGACGAGGCGCAGCACCGCGGTTGAGAGCTCTACCTCTCACTGCATCATTTTCCCCACCATCCCTGAAATTTTTTACCCCGGGTCACCCAAGTTCAGGGTCACCAGACGAGGTCAACCAAGGTCACCTCACTTCAACTTTAGAGCTCTGTATGAGCTACATTTCGAAGTCGATCGATTTGAAACTTCCTACACTTCATGACCCCTCCAGGGTCTACAAGCTGTATATCCGGGATTTTTCGATTTCGTGACCTGAGGTCAGGTCACGAGGTGACCTCTCGTATTGGAAAAGCATGGGGAAAGCTGTCTTATGATCTAAAAGTCACAAAAACGATTGAAAATGCTCAGCTTGATCAGAGAAACGTTCTTGGACACCCTTTCACGGATTCCAGGGGCCATATTTGCCCTTTGACCTCTCCAAGGTCATCCAAGGTCACCAGGGGTCAAAACAGTATTTTGACAATAACGTTTGACCTATATAAGCTTGAGCGCTGAATCAAACACTATCGTGTATGTTTCGTCACTGGCTTTCATTTAATATACAAAAAATCACCTTCTGACCTTTTGTGACCTCAGGTCATATTAGGTCACGAGGTGACCTTTGGAGGTCAAAACACTTGCGGGAGATCATTACGTTCCACATAGCGGATAAAGGTCTGGCATTTTCTATCGAATGGACTTTATCACATCTCAATAGCTCTAAAGGCATAAGAGTTATGCCCAGTTTGCTCAAGCATTGCATATTTGGGTGAAAATAGCCGATTTTCACATACTTTGACCTCTGGAGGTCAAGCCATTGACTTGAGTGCTAAAACATGTGAAGTAATTTCTTACTGAATTCACGCCAGCTTTCTAATGCACTTTGCAGATTTGCGCTAACCCCCATATTTTCGGAGTTAGAGGGGTATCGATGGCCCCCGGTGGGGCGAAGGTGGCGCCAGACCCCCGGTGGGACATGGGTTAAAGTACAAAGGAAGAATACGTTGTTAAATTGTATCTGATTTGCGTCAAATAGTCTAGCTGACCCAAGACGGTGTTTTTACCGACGTGAGCTGAGTGCAATAGCAAGGAGAGGCGGGTGACAGGGAACGATCTTGAGGGAGGTTTAAGCCGAATTAGCCCGCCCGAATCCTGTTCGTACTTTTATGTACCCAAGTAATGGATTTTTGGGGACATCTAGAAATTGATTGGCCTATGATCACTAGAAGCAAAAGCCGCCGCGAGAGAGCTATTCCAACGAGTGAAAACCCAAAACATTATCCCCCAGGGTCAGCTAAGATCTGTAGAAGCCTTTTTCATTTGTTGCCCATCATCCTCCCTCAACAGAGCAAAACTTCCAACAAAGCGAGAGGTGCTAAAATACAACCTTACCAGCAGCAGGAACATCCTCGCCTTTGTGGAGATGCCACTGCTACCAGTGTAAGTGTAAATGTGAATATGTTTTGAGCCATGGCGTTCACGGAATATAACTGCAAGGGGAATTTACGACGGCTGCTGGATGGAAGATTTTTTCTGACAAAGAACAGAGTGAGAGGGTGACGGTAAAACATGAAAGACGCGTTTAGTATGCTGGCTAATCCTTAGGATGCCGCAGCGCCCCACTCCGCAGTGTCTCAAAAATGGTTTTGCACTGGGATACTGAGTGTAAAATTCACGTTTGAAAATATGGTAGGCGAGAGGCAAATCCAAACGGTGTAATATGGTAGGAGTTAGTTTAAACTCAATTGCATCCCTTACTTAAGGTTTGCTCATTTTTTCATCCAAATTTTCCTTCCTTCCACACTAGATGATTTGTATACACTAGGATTATTGAATTATGCCAAAATAAATCCACTAGAAAAGTGGGTCCAAAAGTGAGAAAGAAAAAAGTGAATGGGAAATTCAGAGCGCCTGGGTGTCATTCTCTACTAAGCATTCTAGGATTTTGATCATTGTGCCTCCATCGCCATGGTCAAGGATGACACTCTCGTGTCAGAGGAATACAAACGGCAGAACACTACGCTCTACCAATATCAGTAAGACCAATTTCTGGCCGCCATGAACTGAAATGACAAGAACTTTCAGGGGAAAAGAAAGCGGCGATGTCCCGGGAGCAGAGTGGAAAAATGACGACGACGACCACAGGGCAGAAATTCACTCAATTAGTGTCCCCATAGCACACTCCTCATAAGAAAAGGCAAACAATTGTGTGAGTCAGATTTCTGTGTCATATTCTGCCAGCACCTGTTATCACCGAGGCTGCTGACTAGCGACCTTTCAGGGGGAGCCATCGATCTTTCAGAGGGGCGCCGCGACCATTTCAGGCGGCACCGAGGGTCGAACGAAGGAGGCACGTGCCCCCTTTGCACCCCTGGATCCGCGATTGATTCTCCCACTTTGGGGTGGCCATGTGAGGAATTGCGTGTCCCGTTCCTTAGTCCATCAGCTTTATCGCATTCAATGTTCCGAATTTTCAAACGGTAAACTGTCTTCCTCTCGGTGCTTGAAGCTTGAAGCTCAAGCCCGATGCAATATTTTTTGCTGCTGATGTTGCCTTTTTGAAATTTCATTAGCAAAATAACCATGTATTCCTCTTTTGGCTGTAATTTATACACATTTTTGCTTCTCTGACATATTACGGTATTTTCTGTGTCCTTTAAACTCCATAAAAGTGATTCTTGAATCTATAAATTTCCAGCAAGATAATATTTTCTCGTCCAATTGAACTAGTGCCTTCCCTGAAATGATCACAATACTACTTGAAAGGCCGATGACACCCCACTGAAATTTTGCGGGGAAGTCGTGTTGCATCACCCCTAATGCTTCCGAATATTGCAGTAACGTTGTTCAGTTCTTGAAAATCGGTACGGACTATACAACTTTTATTGTGCGTGTTTTGCAAGAACATGCCTTTAGCTCTTAACATCAGAGAACTATGGCCTCGTGACTGGAGGTATGTGAGGGTTATTTGGACATCAGGACACATTTTCACACGAACCTATCACGGCTCCTCTCCTCATAAAAAGGTCACACAAAAAAAATCCAAAATCGGTCACATAAAAATTCCAAAATCCAATGATAGTGATGTGTGGACTCCATTGTATCATATCAGTGTTAATTATAAGTCAGAGCTGAGGGCCTATCCATAAAATACGTAACATGTGTTCTTATAATTTTAACCCCCTCCCTCATGCTAATACTTCCTTACGCCCTGTTGTAACGTCTAACAAAACGGTTGCTGCCTTCCCACCCCCTGTTATTCCTTAGGTACTTTATGGACGGTCTCTTGTTTAGATCATCTTTGATCCTGTCCTAGGTCAGGAACTATACAGGTCAGGGCCTATAACTTGGGAAACTGCTTCCAATACATTACAAAAGCTTCGGTTTATGTCGAACTGATGTGGTCAGGAAGGGTCTGAACGGGATTGAGATCGTACACGTGTATTGTCGATTGCAACACAAACTATCCTATAATCAGAAACACCTCTCGATCACAGTGAGGACAACTCCGCACATGATCAGAGGTAGAACGCTACCCCTTCTCCGAGCACCAGAAAAATGTTCCACAATAAATACTTCGGTAAACACATGGAGCTGCGTGCCTCAGGGTTCGGTGGGTGAGTGAGTCAGTGAACCCCTTTTCATGACCGCTACGAGGCGGGGGATCCCTAAGATCCGCCAAGGCGGTCACAAATGCGGGCACCCGGTCCATGTGTCATGTTTATGTGCATGTGTTTGTACGCGCGGAGAATGACGACCCACCGACGCAAAGCGGGCCAAGTACATAAAATTTGGTCACGAAAGTGGCCGAAGTGGGAAGAAAGAAATGGGCGCGGATCCTACCGCTGACTAGCTGCTAACTAGCCCAAAAAAGGTAGCCAATCCACAGCCATGCTTGAACTGCCATTTGGCTAGCTTTGGTCCATCCAAGGTGACAATGGTGCGAGCTGCAACCGCTTTCTCATTTAGAGAAATCAAGACATTTGCCCAATAGCAGTCTGCCCTCGGAAAAATACTGGGCCCGCCTGTGCGAGAGCACCTGTTACTGTGACGCGTCTGACCTTGCCCGCAGCGGTTCTTGGTCACCTGAAGGGTCGCAATGCGTGGAATGCGCAGCGTACTACAGTTTACAACCAACGTGTCACGTGGGCGATCTGTGTATTAGGATGAATGAACGAATGGCCTGACATCTGTTGTTGGGGAAACAGGGTATTAGTTCTGATGGGTCATGTCGTGTGGCGCATGTGTCGAGGGTAACGCACCCTTAAGGGCTACAGAACTTCAAGTGTGGGGCAAGATCCACGGTGGGTGGGAGTAGGGCAGGGTCTGTCATAAAGGGTTTATGGCCACTAGGATTAGGCTTTTTTGATGATATTACAAGCCAAAGGTGGGGAGCCGGTCTCCTCATCTCCGACAGCAGCGGAGAGGGGTGGCGGGGTTAGCCCTATAGACCCATAGGGTAACTGTATCCGGACCAGGGGCTCCGATTTTGGGGGAAAACCGGCTTCCTGTGGGCTCCAAAACCTGCCAGGAGCCACCAGATCCCATTGCGAGGAAACAAATCTCGTTTCTTAAGGCAAAGGTATGAAAACTACATTTCAAGGGGCGCCATCGACCTTTCAGGAGGATTCGTGATCCCCCTCAAAAAGTGTGCTGCGCCTCAAAGAAGTGATCTTCGGTGAAGGGTGGTGATTGTCTGGTGTTAATGAATGATACAACAGGAAACGTTGCGAGGAGCAAAAACAGTGAATTCTATGGCATGGCGAAAGTTGTAAGCCTAAGCCATGTCTGTGCAAAGACAAACGAAATTATTGTAGTGATTGATAGTCAATTTCAATATGGTTCAAAATTAAAGTGCTAATTAGAGGTACTTAGTTGATTGGAAGTGATTATAAGTACAAGTGATTTAAACTCTCCGTTGGAGTGTATGTTCATCAAAGTGTATATTAATCATTGTTATCAGAGTAAACTAATCTTAAGTGCCTAATGAGAATAAACTGGGTTATTTTTAATCCTTGTTTCTTTTCAGCAGCAATGGAATATTGAACGCGGGTTCATTCTGCACCTTGCAAAGATTTTTCTACGCCGGAAATTTCACATTTTAATCTATTTTTACTCCCCCAATTCTAGTTTACACTGTTCCGATTTGTCTGATAATCTTTTTACTCCAGTGGTGTAGGAATATTCCCTCAAAACACATGCATTTTTGCATTACACCGGTGTAAAATAGGTTGTGGAATAATGCCGGAAAGAGGAGTGGATTTTGGCACCGTAGAAAGAATCCTGAAAATGGTGTACTTTTTGTTAGTTGATATTTTCACGACCCACGGGTTGGGGTTTTATTATTCCTGTTTCATGTCATTTTGCGTTGATATCGGGTGTAAAATATTCGCCGAAAGAAGAGTGGATTTTGGCACCGTAGATAAAATCCGCTTTCTGGCGTACTTTTTTCAGTGTACACATTTGGTATGGGTAGATATCCTACATCAATTATCATACGCTTGCACGCAAATTCCCACGGATTGTATTTCTTATCTCAATTCTCTGACATGTGCTCTTTGGTGTGCTGATGCTTGTTTTCAAATAAACGCTTAGAATACCTTTTTAACTAGTAAACTCCTTTTGATGCTAAGAGTTTAAGACAATAAGCCCCATCGCTGAAGTAAGGAGAGAAAAGGCGATAGAATTGATGCAAAACGAGTGAATGTTCTCATTGCACCCGTTGCTCTGTCAACGATCGTCTTCAGGTCAAGGTTACGGTCTCTGGGGTGTAGGTGGAGGTGGACGTGTCCCGCACACAGAGAATTTTTTAGTACCCTCTGTACTACTTGAACTCTTTTTTATAACTCAGTAGCCTGGGGCTGCTAAGCTAAGTCTTAATCCGGGAGTGAAATCGAACACACCAAATAAAGTGATACACCAAAGTACATTTTACCAGTGTCAATGTATTTGTCATGTTTTTCACTCTCCAATCGATACTGCATGGACTCCATGGCTGTATTAGATTAGAGTACTAATAACATGCAAGCAAGAGGTAAGATAACCGTTATCTTAGATCAGTACCCTGGTGGCTCTTCATCCAGTACCTAATTGGAAAAATGAGAGTTTCCTAACACCAGGTGGTACTACATCCAACATCCAAGTTGGTGTAAGTAACCCCTGATCAAAATTGTGGGTACTTAATCTAGTACCTATTTTGGAAAAGGAGAGTTTTCTAACACCAGGTGGTACTGCATTGAGTATTCATTCGATATGTTTAATCCCCTTTAGAATACTTCGGTGTGAAGACAGGAAAATGGCGCCAACTTTAGTGCAATAAAGGTGGTAGGTTACCCTCTATTGAGTTCTTTCTTTGAACCAAGCGACTTTTTGCATCTTCCTGCGCCATTTTCCTGCAGTGACTGGCAGACGGAAGCTCAGCCCGTGGAAAATTTGGCAAAAGGTGAGAGCTGGCATCTGTTTTGTGATTGAACAGGGTTAGGTGCATTAGGTACCAGTTATCTCTTGACATCCTTTGTGTATGGCATCTTCATCATTAGACTAGCCAAATTATAACCGGCGTAATTGTGTATACAAGCACGTCCATAAAACCTAAACTGAAAACATGGTAATGCTTCAAAGATTATGGTTAGGTAATGCATTTGACTGATTTGCCTGCTTCTGGATTGAATGCAAAATCTGAAGCCCACGTAACTTCCATTAATGAGTTTTTAAAGGTCTACATGAAACCATTTCTAGGTAGGTGCTCGGTAACTAACAAATAATGTTGAAACTCCAACAATATTAAAACTTCCCACGGGGCAGAGATGATGATTCTATTTCTGTAGGGGCATTCTACAATCACCCAGCATTTGTTATTTTAAGATCACATGCTTCTATTTGGCTTTCTGATTCTAAGAAGGGCGTGTTTATTTAGAACAGTTAATGATACAAGAAAATTATGTTAAGCTCTCAGAGTACCCTTTTTCTAAGTCGAGCACCACCGAATAAAAAAACCCCTACCCTTGCTTGTAGCTAAACTCATAAGCGTAGGTACATACGTCCAAAACATTGGGGATGAAGTCTTATCTTAGACATATTTATTTTCAGTCAACGCTGTTTATCTAATAATTAAACATAATTAATATTGGGGACATGGCCCCTTTAGGCTTCTCTACTCTTACGACTATAGGTAAACTAGGAAATGTCGCTATGTTATCTTTGTAGCTCTTGGTATTGTTTTAAATTTGGGCACCCCCAATTATTAACCCGCGCCATGGTGGGCCTCCGAATCACGTTCTCCCTGGTGATTATGGGGGGTTTATGTTATGGGGGGGCAGAGCTGGTCTTGAATTTTTCGTAAGGCCCCAAGAGTTTGTCTAAGGATGCTCTAAAAAGATATTGGTGGCCGCCAGAACTGGTCTGGGGAGCCTTTAAGAGCTTGTCCCGGAGGGGGGGGGCAGAGTTTATTTCGGAGGGCCAAAGGTTGTTTTGGGAGTCCCCAGATTCGGCCTCGGAGTCCTCCACGAGTTGGTCTCGGGGGCCCGAAGGCTTGATCTCGGGGCCCAAAAGTTTTTCTCGGGCGTGGGGCAAGGTTTTTCCTCAAGGGGCCAAACAATTCTTCTCAGGAGGCCCCCCGAATTGGTTTCGAGAGGGGGCAAAGTGCTTATCTCGAGGGCACCCCAGAGATGGTTCCCGTGTCACAAGGAAAATTATAAAGGGATAACACGTGTTATTTAGCTAAATAGACCTTGAAACAAAACAAAAAATAGGTAAAAACAGCCAATATAAGTCATGTAAAGTTACGTCGTACGTTATATTTATTTGTCTTGTCTTAAACCACAAATTTTTTCTCTACATGCATGATGTTGTCAGGTCACTAATACGCCGCGGTGCTAAGTTAGTCATATTTTGCGCCACTATAAGGAACGGTTATAGTGCCACGTGGTGAAAAGTGCCGGTGCAAAGGCTAATTAATCTCTAGCAGCAAATAGCCGACTGTTTGCCATGCTCGCAGGGCCCAGACGTCGAATCATTTGAAGGATGCTCACACAGAATCCTGAGGAAGCGGAAAGATTTAAGGACGGCTGGTTGGTTCTGGACAGAATTAACTCTCTTTTAATATCCATCGACAATATGCAAGCAGCGGGGTCAGCTCAACTCAGCTGGGGTGTCTTTTTGTAATTTGCAAGATTAAAAATGCCTAGAAAAGACCAGCAGAAACGAATATGAACCTCATAGTTTTAGAACCAGCTTAGTCTCAATTTCAGTGCCATGTATATGTTGTCCCTTGAAACGACAAAGCTGTTCAAGTGAGCCGTGGCTGCTTTTTTGTATTGTGCTCTATATGATTAAAGCTGTGCAGTGTTACCTTGATCGAATTATCGAATCACCTTAAATATACTTCTTCAAGTACCTCTTTGTTTCACGAAGGAGAGTAGGTATTGGATTGTATTGATTGAGTACATTTTAAGCACTACTTTCAGTGCCCTTCAGACACCTTCGTAGGGTACTAGCGTTAGTACCTAAAATGGAAGTACCCTAGGAGGCCTCATTTTTGGCACGGAACCAAACGGGGGTACTAGTCGCAAAAGTACCCATTTTGGTGTAACTGCAAAAGGGTACTACGGGAAGTACAACCAGCTGTAACAAAAGAGGCGTAGTAAAAGTACTCATGTTATCTGACGAGTACCAAAAATGTCCGAAAAGCGTTCATTGTATACTGAATTAAGTATCCAGAGAATACTGATTTTTGGCACGAGCAAAGTGTTCCGTGGGGTGTAAATTTTTCTCTGTGTGCGCAGACAGCATGCTGTCTGCGCACACACAGAGAAAAATTTACACCCGCACTGACGGCCCAAACATATGGTGTAGCCGTAGTGTTGTTATATTTAGAAACAAACACCATTATTTTCATCTGCTCTTTCGATACGTTGAGACTTCTCTTTTGCGTGTTTGTGTCAGTTTTCAAATCCACGCTGAATGGCTTGCTTTTAAAATTACTTATTTTGTTGGTTAATGGCAATATTCCGCCAAAAAAAAAAAATTCACAACTAGCATTGAGGTGTTCATGGGCTCATTCAACTACATAAATGTATAATTTTAACCATTTAGCATTTACTTGAACCGAATAAAACAGCTCTACAAGACATTGTCGCGCGGTCAAACTGTAAAATGTCCGCAGGTTGTACCTGCTGGACCGCTGCACCTAGCAATCTAACAAAATCCCCTGCGTGTTCTACCCGGTCGATTACACTCTGCGTTTTAATGATACCGGAGGCATATAGGTGTAAGGCACGTGCTGAAATTCTGTGGAATTTCCGGTTTGTGACTGGGGTATGAAGCCAAGAATCATGCCCTTGACAGCTATATATATATATATATATATATATATATATATATATATATATATATATATATATATATATATATGCCTTGATTCCGTGATACAAAGGCATGTGCGTGGTAGCTCTCATGAGCGTAGGAACGTCTAGAACATAAGGGGGACATATATTGAGGTGATTTCATTCCAAAGCCATAGAGTTAATGGTTAACATTATTTCATATTGGGTGGGCTATCTGGATTGGGGATCTATCCCCCTTTTGGGACACCCCCAAAACGCCAGTTCTCTCATCAGGAGTTTGCCTCTTGGAATGCATAACCCCCTCCCCTGCAGGTGGCCAAGGCGGCCCACATGGGCTTCAGCTCCCCCGTTGTGAAGTTCTGGACCCGTCATTGACCGATGGTCGACGTCGTGTCGACAGAAGCGCGCCACTTGAACTGTCAGAGAGCCAACAGTCCTGACAGAGGCAGGACCAACATTCTGTGCCCTGTGACAAGGCCAGCTTTCACGTTTCGCACCTTCACAGAAGTGTTTGGATTCAGCTTATTCCCTTCGATGAAATCTGACGCGCCCGAGTCAGATTTTCAACGGTGATTGAGACCCGGTCTTATTGTTCTACCAAGCTGAACGCTGTGACAAGTAGCAAGCATGAAGTCACTGAGATTTGTTGTCGGCTTTCTCTCCCTCTGGACACTGCTGCTGTTGATTCAGCCGTCCACAGGGCTGCTTAGAACATGAAAAATACAACCGAGGATACATAGCCAGTTGCAGACATATCTGTTAGGGAAGTTTAACGTGGTGCCGGGCGCTGGAGGTACGTGTCCTTGCTGCGGGCCTGCAGAAGAACTGTTGGCCGGATTGACCATCAAGAGTCCGAAACAGAGAGCAAACCAGACAAATGGCGGATTCAGCGCAAACTTTCTCGTGCACTTGCACACTTTGGGCGTGTCTGTCTCTGTTCTAAGTGCTCCACGTACAAGCACATGTCATCAGTTGCCGCGGGGTGTGCTTCAGCTCCCGTCTTCTCCTGTGCTAAGAATAAGCTCTAACCTTTAAAATTTTGCTTTATCATTAATTATGGTGTGTTATTTCAAGTACAGAGTGCAATGGATATGTCCTTTTGGAGGTCGCCAAAGGTCGAACAAGACCAATTTTTCAGGCAGGGTTTTGATGTGGGTTGTAAAAACAAAATGCACCAAGCTAATAGCATTATAATGCTCAGGAGAAAATTTATTTGGGAAAACAGAGCTTCATGAAAGGCTGACCGGCGCGAACTTGCAGCCGCACCTCAAACAGTACCTCACTGTTTAAAAAAATATGCATCTGCAATAGGAGGACGGGAGAAGAATTCTGTCGAGCAATGGCAAAGCCTAGACGCAAGTCTAATCTTTGAAACATTTAGGAACCATTTACATGGTGGTCACAGCTATAACCTTCAGTTCACTTCATTCACGGAGGCCACCCACTCACATACACACCAATAATTCAATCATGCATGTATGCCTCCTTCCTTCTCCACCTTAATTGATGTCTTACTTTGTGCTGATGTGATGAGGGACGGTACCACGCCCCTGACATTGTGCGCCCCGCTGGGGGGAGGGCATATTTCGCCCCCCAATTGTATTTCCTGAAAAAGCTAAATAGAAATTGCGTATGGATTTCGAAAGCTCTTGATGAAACGAAGATAAGTTCTAAGTACTACTTTTATTTCAGGTCAATACTGAGGTCACCCGAGGTCGACGGAAGTTCCATAGGCTTACAATAGGGCATCGTAGATTTTCCCCTATACATTTTTTATTGAGCCGAGCTAGAGAAAGTTGTTAAGCATCATTGGAGTCCTCCACCGTGCTGAGTCGAATAATACATGATATGATCATGTTAGGTCAAATGGGAAGAATAATCCTGACTTCAAGCCAGGTCAGGGTCACATGGTGACCTGGTTTAGTCTTGGTGCATATCAATCGACTTTCCGTGACAAGATAACAAAAACGAAAGTCAAATGGAAGGTTTATTTTAATTCAGTGTAAGTTGTTAGCAAACTAATCACTATATGCTCATGTGACCCCACATGACCTTTGAGAGGTCAGATACTCAAAAACTTAAAGTAATAGTTAAGATCGTGGGAATGATACATGGTATGATATATCCAATATTTAATGGAAAAGATCCCTTTTTTATCTTTCATCATAGATTTATAATGGGATGACCAAAAATTTACTCCATCTTAGGTCACCAATGTGCAAATTCCGAAATTGCAGATTTGTAGACCCTAATGACCTCATCGTGTTACGCAAGTTTGGAACTGATTAATTTGCAGATGTTCCTTCGCAGCCGCTTCAAGCTTGTGATTTGGGGCTTTGTGGCTCGGTCGTTTGACCTTGAATAGCTACTTGACCTGAAATGAACCTAGCCTAAGAAATTGGTCAAATGCATGAAATCAATCAGAAATAATTCAGTGAAGTTACTTTGTTCTGCATATCTTCGTTTCTGCGTTATTTTTGGAAATCAGGAGGAGAGCATATTTTGCGCCCCCCCTTTCAGCGTTCAGTGTTAAGATCGTCTGCTGAGGTGGAATCTTGAGTTGTGACCCTGGCTTTTTATTTTGGAAATAAAGGGCCTCGGCCAACACCTGAAAAGGACTTAACAGCTTAAGTTGTAATGGCTTGATCAATGCGTAATTGAAAGCTAAATTGTATTAAATGTATTATATTTTTTCAACCATTTAATCATTAGAGCAGCATTTCGCTTTTGTAGTTTCATCAGGGGCTCAAGTA
Source organism: Lepas anatifera (assembly GCA_034440635.1). Classification (NCBI taxonomy): domain Eukaryota; kingdom Metazoa; phylum Arthropoda; class Thecostraca; family Lepadidae; genus Lepas; species Lepas anatifera. The sequence continues at coordinate 103,051 of JAOTON010001532.1, read as the reverse complement.
TGAGAATAATATAATAGTATAAACATAATTTGGCCTTCGCTTACGCATTGCTCAAGATCAAAAAGGTTGGAAAATCTCACAAGAGGATACCAAAAGTCACAGGAGATCAGCCGAGGTTAGGTATAGCATGCTTTATATCCAAACTACGTCCCAGGCAACGCAGTATAAAGCACCAAAATCCGTACGTAAATCGGCCTTAAATACGTTTTGAAATGACTTCTACGCTCCATGACCTGGTGTTACCTAGGCATCAGGTGAATCTTTTACCAAAAGGTGTGCAATGAATGCCCAATTGGCTATACAAAGTGATGCAATCCACACCGTAACCATCTCCGAGCCGTAACTGAAAAACCTTGGGGAAAGGCTGCAGAAATTTCTCTGTAATAGCTAGGGTTAAACCAGCCCCGTTCTCCCCAATCGGAACAGGTATCAAATCATGCGGTTTGAAATGTACGGATCAGAGCCGTGACGGAGCCCCGCTGAGCACTTGCGGTGACGATAATACAAAGTGTGAGCTACTACTGCACAAAGACTGTATTCAGAGTCATCCGCACTTATAAAATCGGTTGTGGCTATTACGGAACCACGTCAAGCTGTTGATGAGTAGATGGGATGGGATGGCACATTCACTAGGCGAAACTTCTGTTCAATACAGTCATACCTACGGCATCATTACATAAAAACTTGATATAAAATATTCTACTTTCACTCCACATGCAGTGCACCATCACACATCCCAAGACACCTTAAGTACACTGTGACACGAGGTGGCGCTTAAGGGCACGGCAGAAAATAGGTACTGAAAGCACTTTCAAATCAGCGGGCACATCGTTACAATACGAAGGACCCCGGGCCATAAACCTGCGCTGGACCATACTGCTACAGGAACCCGGTGCACCTGGTGCGTTGTACACGTGCACACCGTCACTTCCGGTAAGTTTCACGGTGTCAATTTTGCCCCATTCGCCCCAATTTTATATCTCATAGGTAAGAGCGTAGAAAAAATATGTATCTCCCAAGATCAAAATGTTTTAAAGGATTGACTAAAAAGAACTGTTAGACTCGCTATGTGGTCCTTGGAGCTGAGGCAGCCTAAAACCACAAACATGCGCGAAAAAATATGTCTCTCTCTACCTGCCTCTTAAACCAATTGTTTGTGTACCTTTGTATGTATACTCCGTATGCACTATGCATCTTACACATAATTGTAAAAAGCGCACATTTTTCTTAAATATTCACCGGTGACCAAAGGAGGAGAAAGGAAATACTAAGGTCTCAAAGGGACACATTCAAATATTCAAAGGGAACTAAGAGTAGCCAAGGCCCATAACTCGGGACTATTGTGATTTTCAGCGAAGGGCACAATAGCGCTTGTCCAATGAGTAGCAAGCTTGAAGTTATTTAAGCCCTGAGGAACACTGGTTCAAAATGGAAACAATCTGAAGGGCAGAGGGCCCAACAGGAGGCCCTTGGGACCAGAGATGGCCCCCAGTTTGCACGCAAAAATTTCCTGATGTTACGGACATTCCAAAACTGCTCTGGACTCGGCCAGTGTGATGGGCGCGCACTCTTCATGGCGGTAAACGGACGTGGGTATCCGTCCGCGGCCGACTCATTTTTCTCAGAAAATCCCAAATCATGAAAAATTGGTAGTGTTCTGGTCAAATGAAAAAACATAAATAAACTAGTTTGGAATTATTTAATAAAACAGTGCCATTTTGTAAAAAAATTGGTGAGAAAAATCGTCATTTATCTGCTAATGTTTATTATTTTAATATGAAAAAGAAGAGTTGTAATAATATGAAAAACAATCCTTGTGTCATCAAAATATGAGATAATATTTCTGCGACAAGGCTATAATCAGGTTTCCATTTCTTGTTTTTATAACTTTTGATAAAATAATATAAGAAATAATAGCAATGGCAACAAATCGACATTTTTCTCTACCTGCTCCTTAGCATAAAAAAGATTTGGAATAACCAAATACGGAGTATTAGAACTAGGACGAAAACCGCTGGAGCATGGAAAGCTCATACGGACATGTGTCGGTGAGTGCTGGAAGACTTCATCCTTGTGTTTTTAACCCGCTGGTTTGTATGCTGTTTCTAGCGTTGTCAGTTTGCGCAGTGAAATTTTTATGACCAGCAGTTGTATCGACCCGTGCCTTGCCAACAGTCGCGGCGCAGCTTAGGACGTCTACGCCGGGGTCACTTGCATGGGTAGGAATAGACCAAATAACACCCGCGGTGTGGCTGCTTTCATCATGTGAGTGTCTGAATCAAATGCATTGAACACTACCAAATCATTTGTGGTGTCAAAGGCTATGCTGTTTTTTAAGGTTGCAGGTTGATTCATGTATGCACGGCCGAGGGCCCAGGGGCTATCAGATTTGCACCATTTTGTGAAGACGTGACGAGAACGAACTGCTCATAAGCACGAGCCATGGGCTGCACAGAGTTTTCAACTCAATATGTTACATGGGTTACCGAGCAGCGAACTGCGCGTTATGGACGGCTGGTGAATTCCTTTTGGCCGGATGCGAAACTGCAACGTGGTCGGCAGCCGCCTCCGTTATCGTTATTTGACAGGCAAGCTTTTCATGTGCTGCTTTTTTGTTCCTAACTCGCGCAGTGGAGAGGGGGCTGGCGCTAACCCGCAGTGGGAGGGGTCCTAAATTTCCCCCTGGTATATAAAAAACTAAGAGAGTTAGAAAAAAGGCTGTTTGTTGATTTATGGGGGCTATGGTGATCTACATTAAAGCCAACTTTTATTTACCTAGGTCAATATGTGCAAGGTATAAAGAGGCCGTAAACGCTAAATCCGGGCTATGATAGGGAGCTATTGGAAAATTCCGTGGTTATGCAAAAAACGGAAATACATTATAAGTGGCCTAGGGCCTTAGACGAGACATCCAACTCAAATTCCTCTAAAATTCTTAGGCCAAGGTCATGTATCTCTAACAATGTAAAATATAACTGGCACTATAGTAGTATTTGGTCGGGAAATGAGGGCTTGGCTTTGAAAAAGAAGACCTTTGACCTTGCATGTAACCTTGAACTTGACATTGAGTAACGTGAACTATGAAGTCATAGTACAAAATACGTCATGCTGAGTAATGTCATCCGGCCGAAACACTGCGCTCAACGACCTTGAAAATTCGTGTATGACCTAGAACTGTGACGATTATCTTGACGCTTATGTGAGGTGATCTTGAATACAATCTCGATTGTATAGCGTTATGACGTCACTACTCCATCCACAATGCAGGTAAGCTGGAGTGACCACCCAATTGCGACGGTCTCAAAATATAGATCTGACTTTGAGAGCCTATAAGCAAAAAAGTATCCCCGATTTTCAAGATTTTGCACCAATCGACGTGCTCATGAATTCTCAATTGAAGCCAAGTATCGTTTTCCGGCGACGTCCGGCTCTCCGGCGACCTCAGAGAAATAGGTGGATGGGGGCACTTTAGGACCCCTCCACTGTGCGTGTTGATGCTGCAATGGCCGCTGCACAGAAGCGGTTATGACTGGATAGTCGCCCTTTTTCGTGTCTAAGTCATTGCAAGCGGCAAATTCAACCAATTCTAAGGGGACGAAGCTCCGACACACGGTCGTAACCAGGGTACCACAAATCACAGAATGAATCAAGACTTAACCTTTTGCAGTCTTCCTGATATGCTTTTTAGTGTCGTACATGGGCGCCGAAAGCGGGGGGGACGGGGGCGCGTCCCCCTGTTGGCCAACCAGGGGGGACGTCCCCCAAAATTGTTTGGGTCAATGGTTGTAAATGATGTCAGGTATCGAATATGTTCAAAAATTTCCTCCCCGGGTCAGCGCTAGCCCGGATGCGTCCCCCAGCGAAACTTCTGTGGCGGCGCCCCTGGTGTTGTGTAATGTTCTCTGTTAAGTTGTTGGAGTCTTTAACTGCATCCAATTCAATTTTCCTCCAGAGAGTGGATACAAGATAGTACTTATCAGGTGTCTTACAGCGAAGCTGGCTGACGGTCTTTCAACTGTTGCTATCTAAAACTGTATGCCACTTTGTGTAACTAGCACCACTGCTGACATGACAGGCGGGGACAGGTACCAGCACCCCGTACCGACGGAGGGGGCGCGAGGCCGGGCACCGGCGCGTGTTCAGCAGCGGCCGCCGGGCTTTGGTCAGATGTCGTGTCGATGTCGTCAGAAGGTGGCGTGTGCCGCTCTAATTTATGCACAGCACACGGACTCAGACTGGTGGAAGCGGTGCTCGGGTCGCCGACACTCGTGCAAACACTCCATATTGACATCAAACCCCGTCACACCGAGATTATGATCTTTGGGTGTTGCAATATGTTCGCTTACGTTTCTAAAGTTTAGGTCGCAGTGGCATGGTATACACTAAAAAAGGTTCCCAACGGCTGATAATTATTTTGTTTTATTTTGTCTTCTTACCCCTGGGCATTTAGGACTTATATCCGAAAAAGTGCAGAGTCCACAAATGGAGAGTGGCCTGCTTTAACAGTTCTCACTGAGAACTGCCAGCCCTGAGGACTCCTCAGAGGACGCTCTGTGCCTCACAGAGCGTTACTTGTGTTCGTATCTTGTAGACGGCACATGGGTGCAGTTTTTCCTCGCTGATACCCATGATCGCGCATCGATAGTTTCAGAAATGCACACTAGCGTGTTTCATATTTACATGGAGAAAATAGAAGTTGGTACTATTTCCGATTTCGACCTTGCCCTGTTTCTACATGCGGATCGAATGCAATTGATACCATGTTTATCGATGTCAAAAATATTTTAGAGGTAGCTCACTTGACGCACTTTTTCCGTATAGGCATAATGGTAAAATGTAGTATTCAGTCACAGTGACTGACTAGGCGGAGCCGGGGTAATAGTTTATAGACCATTGGAATCCTTTCGTCAAGCCCGATTGAATGATGCATCATATGGCCTGTTGGGTTTATTGTTTATTGTTTATTGTTTATTTGTGTCATGAGCAACAGGTTACCCCCAATTACAGCTCATGTCGTATCGAAGACGATCAAACACGAACGACGATCGAACACTCAGCTTATACAGGATACAATGATCCACATACCCACTAAATACAAATAAAATGTCCTAAGAAAACAAGGAGGAGATCACTACAGACTTTTATATACGCGCGGACTTGAGATCTGAACTGACAAAATGTTGAACTGAATACATCTGAATTTTGACACACGGTTAAGAAAGAGTTCATAGCACCAGCCGCCCGACAAAATACACCTCTTTTAACCGTATCCACCCTGGCGAAGGGAACGTGGAGCAAAGTACCGTTCATATTCCGGGTGGGTCGCGCGGGGACGTGAAGGGGGAATGTCCCGAAGCAAGAGAGCAGAGTCCACCTTCCCGGCTAGAATTTTGTGAACGAAAAGTGCATCGTACTGATACCTCCTGTTTGAAAGGCTGGTTATGTTAAAAGTCGCCAAAAGGTCTGAGTATGCCAAAGACGTTGTTAATGTATGAGTAGTGGAAGCGAGCCAGATAAGGAATTTATGTTGAACCCTTTCAAGTCTTTCATGGTTTGTTTGGGCAGCACCCCTCTCAAATCACGCAACCGTATTCTAGAATTGCCCGAACGTTGCCAAAATAAGCTGCCAGGAGAGGTTCTGGTGACAATTCTCCCCCTGTATGGCAAGATTGGAGGGTTGTAATCATCACGCCCAGAGCTCTGTTTGCTCTAGTTACCGTGCTGTTGATGTGGTCGGCGAAGGTTAATTTGGTGTCCAGCCATACCCCGAGATCCCGGATAGAATCTACCCAGTCCAGAGCAGTGTTTTGAATTTTGTAGGTGGCCAGAATGGGGTTCCGTTTCAGAGTAATTGAGAATGCTTTGCATTTCAAAGGATTTAGTTGGAGTTTCCAATCATGGGACCATTGTGTGAGAGCATTCAGGTCTCCCTGAAGCCGCTCAATGTCCTCCAAAGAGATAATTTGGCTGTAATTTTTGGGTGAAATTATAGAGTCCGTCAAGGTGAAATAAGGGTCTTATGTTAGGTTTCGGGGACAAGCTCGGCTCAGGGGACCCAGGTTGGCTGATATGGGGTCTCAGAACAGCTCAAGGAGCCCATTAAAGCTCATCGCCCCTAGCTCAGCTCAGCGGGACCTATAATATTTCAGTGGGCCCCAGACCAGCTCAGGGGCTGCTTAATTCAGTACAGGGTGCTTCAGATTAGCTTAGGGCCAAAATTGGCTTTTGAGGGCCTAGCTCAACTTAGGGTCCCCAAGTCGGCTGGTGTAGGGTCTCAGAATAGCTCAGTGACTCTAAAGAATTTCAGAGGGTCCCAGACTATCTCGGAGGCCCCCAGTTCAGCACAGAAGGCCCCAGATTAGCTCAGATGACCAGATCAGCTTAGGAGCTCAGCTCAGCTCGGGGTTAGTTAGTTAGTTAATGGCCTTTTTATAAGGCGTTCTGTGCAAAGCACCTTTGCCCGCCTCTAAAGTGTGGGGGAGAATTTGCCGGGAGGGGTTTTTACTTTAATGTCACAGAACAAAGGGACGAATCTTATTTTAAGGAATGGGTCGCGAAGTGTAGCAACACTTGCGAGGGAAGGGGATTGCTACGGCAGAGATGCCGAGCCTGGGGTACAGGTAGGATTTAAAAGGGTACGTGAAGAGGCTTGCCAGCGTAAAGATTAGTCTTTTTAATTTTGTTCCTTCTTATCGAATGACCGTTTTGCTTACGTTACTCGAACTCCTCCATTGAAAAAGAATAATTTTGGGTTATTAGAAACACCCGCCAGCACCATGACGTGATGCCGCGGGTCTTTATCCTGCAACCAGGAGGTAAGGTTACAGCACCCTCTCTGGCTGGGTAGCCGCCGCATAGAGGAAGAGAGAAGGGTAATAGAACAGATAGAGTGTTAGGGGGGTGTGAGTTGGTTAGTTGTTAGTCTTAGATGTGGTTAGTATAGTTAGTAGTCCTTAAGTTAGGGTTAGTTGGTTAGCAAACATGAACGGATGGTTAGATAGGGTTAGTTGGTTAGTTGAACCTTTATTTTTATTTATTTTGTTTTTTTTTTGGTGGGGGCTATTCTGAGTCTACCATGCCTTAGGACCAGACATTTAAAGCCTAGTTTAAAGTACCTATTGTTTAAATTTGTCAGAGGGACGTTTATAGTGTAATTGTTATTTCTAATATGTGGGGTGCTATTCGGATGCAGGTATTTTCCATACCTGCCACCATAGACGTTCAGATAAAGCTCTCGAGCCTAGAAGCCTTCAGGAATGTAAAGAGCTTGTCCAGCACCTCAGGGTGATCATTGCCGAGAAGAGTGGAAGGGTTTACTGGAATATTTCTGATGCGGCAATAATCTAGCATGGGCTGCCTATGGGCATCGTGCTGGGGACAGTCGATGAGGATATGGTAGGGATTTTCCACGGCAGAGCAGGTACTACAGGTACCTACACGCCCATAGGCATTTAATTTGGTGTGTCCGCTTTCGGGGGCCCCAGGTTGGCTTATATAGCGTCTCAGAATAACGCAAGGAGGCCACTTCAAGTTCATGGCCCCCAGCTCAGCTCAGGGGCCTATAACTCTGCGTGGGCCCCAGACTAGCTCAGGACCCCCAGTTTAGCACAGGGGGAACCACATTATCTTTAGGGACCCAGCTCAGCCCAGGGGCCCCCAGAGTTCAAGGGGCCCCATTCATGCTCACGGCTCCCAGCTCAGCTTTGGTACCATACAACAGTTCAGGGGGGCCCACACCAGCTCAAGGACCTTAGCTCAAGGAGCCCCAGATTAGCTCATAGGGCATCAGAGGCCAAATGAGGAGCCCCTGAGCAGCTCAGGGGCTCCAGGTCAACTCATAGGACCTCAGACCAGCTCAGGGGTTCAGGTCAGTTTCATAACAGGGAGCCCGGGCAAGCTATAGGGTCCGTTTGGGCGTCTTGTGCTATATTACAGCTGCTGATATTTTCATATCCATTGCGGGGGCCTCACAGAAAGGGGGGCAGTGGCCCCCTGTCCCCCTCCCGGTTCCTACGCCTATGTTTGAACATACATCCCCTCCAATTCAAAGTTTTAGCGATGAGCGTTACATTAGGTCCGTAGTAGTTCTAATGACCGCTGAATATCACTTGTCAAATCCACGCTAACCAGTTTTTTCCGTGAGGGAGGTTAAAATCACGGGCGTAGCCAAGGGCACCGGCAGGGGCAGCCCCCCCCGCTTAGGTCACGTAGGGCCCCTGAGGACACGATTCTGTAACAAGCAGGGCTCTTTTTACCCATCAGGACCCTTTTAGCGCTGTCGCAGGGGCCCTTTTCGGGGCGCCGCCCCCCCCCCGAGCGAAAGCCTGGCTACGCTCCTGGTTGAAATCCAGCAGACATGTTTCTATCATGGGCGACACAAGCGGAGGGGTCGCACAGCCCGCAGTTGGAGACACAGGGACCCCCTCCCCTCCCAATAGAAAAAGTTGACGCACACCCGGTTATTTCAGCCGTTTCTCCCATTTATTTATCAACGTGTACCCGCTCCAATGTTCCCCAGCTGGCTGCAGGGGAGCCGGCTTGATGCTCTTCTCCCAAACATGCCTTTAATTTTCACTTCGAACCCCCCCTCCGCGCCCCATGTTGCTGGAAATTGGTTTTATAGACCATACATTGTACAAGGCAGGTACAGTCTACTCCTTTAACCGATTCCGTCCCAAACAAGTTTGCTCTGTCCGACTCCATTCCGATAGATGTACCCAAAAGTGGTCCCACTCCATTCCGATAAATTTACCCATTCCATTTCGCTGCAAGCGAAATTAGAATAAGTTAAGCCTATCCCGTTTCATTCCATGCCGTTTTCAGGCTTGTGGATGTATATTTAGGTGAGGTGCCTAAAAATATTAGGAGAGCGTTAGAATATCTTTAAAACTATCGTCGTCTCGCTGTAATGGCTTACAATTGATTGCATGCAGTTCAACAATTTTGGGGGAAAGCTCATCAATAATTTGGAGTTTTCGGGAGCACTGACAGCAAATCTACATTGAATCACGTGACACGCATTTGGAGAAGACTAAAACACTTTATATTATGCTTCCTATCATTCATGTGGTGGTTGTTGACATTGTTTTAAATTTGACCAGGTCCAATCATTTAAAAACTCACGCCCCCGACCGCTTCTCCCACGGTCCTCCACACATCCTACTGTTCCATCTCCAACACTATCCGCTATATAACCTCAGGAGGTGTGTGCACCCGTGAGCCCAAGTGACTAACTCCATCCTCCTGACAGCCGACGTCGTTCCGACACCTGCGAACTTCGCTGCCTGCCACGCTCACCCCCTCCCAGCAGTGGTTCATCAATAACTGAGCTTCTTATTATGGTGCGTGGTTTATAGCGTGACAACGCGGTGTTTTGTGAGGACGTAAATACCTATTAGTTTTGTTTTACGGCCGCTTGCAGCATGGGTAATGATGGAATTGCCCCGATTACGCCCATCCGATTTCAACACGACGCGCGGTATTTAGCCTTACAGAGGGGAGGGGTTGTTGTAGTCCCCGAAGGTGTTGAAATATAACCCGGGGACAGTTGCAATGCGGCTAGCAGCTCTTCGGATAGTTTTCTGGACATTTATTGCGCATCTTTTGAAGAAAAAAGTTTGGTCGGAATCATGTCAGGTCACTGAATTATGACGTCATTACTGGAAGCAAGGAAATTTGCAGCTTTTTAGGCATTGTTTTCCGTTGTTCCGAACGTAGTTTGAAAACAGCGTGGGCCTCCATCACTTGAAAGATTCAAAATGACGTCATATACACAGACTACTCTGCGGCGTTCCAAAGTGTTGACCATAAACTGCTCACTTATAAGTTAAAGAATTCGTACCAAATATCTGGCTCGGCTCTTAACACGCGCATTGACGGGGGGCGGGTACCCGCCCCCCCTCGGGTTTTTCGGAGATAGTAGAAAAACGGCGGCGCTACGCGCCGCCGTACTTAGTATACCTTTTCCCTCATCATTTTTACAACTTCTGTGAAAATTTTAAGGTTAGGTCATCTCAGGTCAGGTCACCAGTACAGGTCAAGTGACCCGACCTCAAAAAAAGTTTAAGATAGCATAAGTCGGAGCAGGGTGAACTTATCCGATTGAAACTCATATCACACAATGGCCCCACAGAGTTCTCTAAAATATGTTCTGGTATTTTTGATATCGATGACATAAGGTCAGGTACGAGACATGACCTCTCCATTGGAACTACATGGGAAAAATGGTTTTTACGGAATAACTCAGTAACGGACGGTGATAGACCATTTATTTTAGCTGCATTAGACTCGCCTGGGTTTTGCGGTTCTAATGATATGCATTTTATATAATTTGACCCTGACCTGACCTCAGGTCAGGTCAAATCCTTGATTTGACCTAGCAAGGTCAAATTATATATCATTCGATTCGGCTTGCTAAGAGGATTCATACAGTTCAAGTCGTTTTGCTCTATCTTTACTTGTTCAGATGCAATGGCCGAAAAACTGAATTTACATGTTATCCCTATGACGGGCATGTTTTGACCTCTCGTGACCTTAAATGTGACCTGACAAAAATGGTTCAAATGTTTTCGATGGACAAGTGGATTGGCAGCCCAAAGCCGTTTACCGTTTTTCGCTACCTACCGTGGTTCTCGAGATCTTAGGGGCGGGTACCCGCCCCCCGTCAATGCGAAGGTGGCTCAGACCCCCGTCAATGCGCGTTTTAAATGGCTCTCTTCTTACTTAGTTAACCGAAAACAGCGGGTAATCCTTCATGGAAAATTTTCTGACTGGACTCCCAAGCGCTCTGGAACGCCTGAGGGTGGGATTTTATCACCTTTGCTGTTCGCCCTGTTTGTCAACGACTTATCCTCCAAAATTAAGACAAATTGCCTCCTCTTTGCCGATGATGTTCAGCTTTACCATCAAATTACCACTTAAGCAGACACTGAACAGCTCCAGGCCGATCTCAACACTCTGGCTGAATGGTCACATCTCTGGAAACTCTTACCCACCCCGGCTAAGTGCAACACATTCACGGTTACACTAAAACGTAATCCCATCCGGGTCACGTACAAAATTCCAAACACCCCCTTGGAAACGTCAATTCAATACATGACCTTGGAGTGTGGCTCGATTCAAAACTGACATTTGAGGACCATATCGGTCACGTTATCAGCAAGGCAAATGGGGTTCTCGGCTTGCTGATGAGATCTCTTCAAACGGCCAATTGGATCCATACACGTATATTAACAGTAAAACATATTACACAAAGAATACACGGCTAGTCCTAGGTAAAATTACACGTGCACCCCCGGCGCAGGGCCCTAAGCAACGCCGGGAGGCGGTTAAAATGAGTCACACAAACGCATCAATCAATCAATCAATCAATCAATCAATGTATTTCAGAACATCCTTACACTCGATACAAGGCTTTTCATGTTCCATCGTCAATTCAATGAAGGGGTCGTGGATAGTGTAAAAGTAACAGTCAAGTCAGCGATACAGGCAGTAAAAGCACAAGTACTCAAATGCAATCACACACGTAATATGATATAAAATACTGCGAGCTTACACTTACAGGCCCAATAAACTTCTCAGTGAGTTTCGGAAACCTGACATTCTGGTATTGGTTCTTAGATCAGGTGGCAGGTCATTATATTGTGCAATGGCAGCATGGCATAATCTTCGTTTCCCTGCGTTGTTTCTAGCACGGGTGGGACGTAAAAGTCCCGCCTGTCGCGTACCGTAGCTATGGTCAGTAAAGGTAAACATTTCACCAAGCACACACGGCTCACCGGTAATCAACACGCTATGAACAATGCTCAACCGGTGGTAGGTAAGCAGCTGTGCGGGGTCAGGCAGTCGTAATCTGGCTACTTCCCGAGAAATGTGCTCAAACTTTCTCTTCCCAGTTAAGACGCGAGCACAGAAGTTGATCACTTTTTTAATTCGGTGGAGTTGAGTTGTTCCACAAGTCCCATAAATTGAAATACAGTACCTGATGTGAGATATGACGAGTGACTGTATTAATAGTTTCAGTATTGACTGTGGAATGATGTGCCGAATGTGCATGAGTCCAATGAGAATGCCAGTACATTTCCTAGTGATGCTATCAACATGCGATTCGAACGTCAGGTTCCGGTCCATATGCACGCCTAGGTTTTTAACTTCCCTTGTTTCTGTTACTACTGTGTTGCCCACCCGAATACTAATTTTTGGCAAATTTTGGAGCATTGCACAGGTTCCGAGTACGATGACCTGGGTTTTGCTGGGTTGATTTTGAGGGCGTTTTGAGAAAACCAATCTAAAAGTACAGCTATGTCATGCTCAAGCAATGATACCATAGTATCAAGGTTCTGTTTTGGGCCGGATATGATGAGCTGAACGTCGTCACAGAATTGAACCATGGTGGAATTCTTAATATACAAATTCATGTCGTTTGCGAAGATTGAAAACATGATACAGGATAAACTTCCGCCTTGGAAAACGCCCACCGAGTTTTGGAGTGATTTGGAGAGTTTCGGACTGCCATTCCCCTGTGTTGTTGCGCCACCGCTAAAACCGTTCGTAATTTTGACTTGTTGATAGTGATCCCGGAGGTAATCCCTGAACCAGTGGTCGTCAACACCATACTGCTCAAATTTTTCCAGCAATTTCTCGTGACTAATTACATCGAAGCATTTTGAAAGATCCGTAAGAACTAGTATTGAAATATGCCCCTTATCCATGGCCTGGTACGCCTGGTCAGTAACTACTGTGAGCGCAGTTTCGGTGGAATGATTCTTCCGGTAGCCGTGTTGCGTGTGTGAAAGCAGATGGTTTTTGGTGAAATACGTACTGAGTTGGTTGTGGACTATACGTTCGGTAATTTTTGTCACTGCTGGTAGAATAGTGATAGGACGCCAGTTAGATGGTTTGGTTGTGTCTCCGCCTTTCAGTAATGGAACAACCATGCCGTGTTTCCACTGTCGTGGTACTAAACCGGTCACAAGACTAGAGTTAATGATATGAAGTAACACATTTTGAACGCCAAAGTAAAAACGCTGAAAAATCACAACATTAAGACCAAAAATATCGACAGAAGTAGAGGGTTTCATGGAACCTAAAGTAATGCACAAGTCGTCAGCTGAAATTGGTCCGATCTTCAAGCCACACGCAGGTACACGCGGGAGCCTAACTGGTAAGTTAGAGAGCGGCGGCGCAACACTAGCTGCGGTGCGAGGTCCAACATTTACAAAGAATTGATTAAGAGCGTCTGGTGTAACATTCGGAACAGAAGTGGTACTTTTCTTACTGCCGATAATCGGCCGAATGACCTGCCATGTCTTGCTTGGACCGGCCTCGTTCACACGCTGCAGCAGGTCATTGCGGCAGTCCCGACGTATAGCTGCCCGACACTGCCGATTGATGACCTTGTACTCGTGGCGGGCTGCCGGCCCGGCCGCCAGGGCGGCGCGGCGCCTGCTGAGCAGCTCACGGGTCGGTCCAGTCACGTGCGGGGCAGCTGGTGGTGGCAAACGCACTCGCCGAACGGGTGCCACGGTGTCTAGCAGAGATGTAAAAATGCGAACAAAAGCGTCCCACTTAGCAGCAGGTCCATCGGCGGAGTAAACCTCCCGCCAGTCGTGATTGGCCAACTGGATGTTAAAAGCAGTCTGGTCGACCCGGTTCAGATTGCGTTTTTCGATGGTTGGTCGCTGTCGGTCACCACGGCCTCCACCGTTCCGCATGAGCATCCTGGTGTAGTCATGGGTGCTGCCAAAGTGGCACTCAGTCACTCCGCTTCTGATGGTCAGTTCCGGCCGGTTGCTGAGAATCACGTCAAGTAGTGACCCTGTTCTGTAAGTTGGGGTAGTCGTGTTGACAGGGTTCAATCCATATCCATGTATTAGTCGTCTCAGTCTGGTAGTGGGAGAGTTGGTACCAGTAGTGGGAGAGTTGGTATCAATCACAAACGCAGGCACAAACGCATTCATTCTAAAATCACAAACGCAGGCACAAACGCATTCATTCTAAAAATTCAGTGGGGGGACCGAGATCGAGATTAAAAGTCAACCCGGATCCACTCACGGCAGCATATTTTGGCAATATTCGTTCAGTTTTGGAATATGGTTGTATCATCTGGGGTGAAGCTGCCAAGACACATTTAGACGGGCTCGAACGAATACAACACAAATTTATAATTTGGCTTTCGAACATTTCATCTCATTACTCACAGTCTCTGGCTTGCTCTGACCTTTTGGCACACTTTTAGAATTGAACGCCTGGACAGTCGTAGACAGCAATACGACATTATGTTCATCCACAAGATTATATCAGCCAAGAACTGACTCTGCTTTACTGCTCGGGAGCTTCCTCTTACACGTACCACCTCGACGCACTCGCGCAATGACCGGTACCCTGATGCATGTCCCATTTGGTCGGATAAATGCGGTCCAGCGCGGGTTATTCTGTCGAGCGCTTGGTTCCTTCAACGCGTTTGTTGCTGCATGCCCCCATGTCGACCCATTCGGGTGCAGCCACACCCAGTTTAGGGCCCAGGTACGAGCTTTTACTAAAGAGCAACATATCGCTCGTGCATAGATCCTGAGGAACTTTATTTAGGTCGTGACCATTACCACTCATCATCTTCATTCGGGCAGCGCATGGCTTATTTACAACGGTACCTCCACTGACGCATTGCATGTACTAGTTCCTCAGCATACTCCATTTTAGACGTGTCTTATTATATTCTCCCTCTTATGGTGTCTTATTGCATCTTACTGTATCGCATGGTTGTGTTTTTTATTGTCTCGACTTGAGCTGTTACTGGGGCCTTGCCCTGTTGCTCATCTACCTTTAATAAACAAATGATAAACAAATAGTTTGAATGTAAGGCATGATACGACCCCAGTTGACCTTCGGTGCCTTCTGATTGTGGGTGTGCTAAATTGTATCAGTTGGAAATAAAATCAAATGTAACATCCAAAATCAATCCTAGGGCCCTTTCTAATGCTGTATTCGGATGTCTAGTGTGCAAAACCACATACCCCATTAGAGTTAAAATTTGACATTTGGCGCAATTTCGAAATTTGGCCGCCATTGGTAATTGGCCTTTGACCATGTTTCACGCGTTACCTATACGGACCACATCCTTATGCCATAGGAATGGAAGCGCAAATATCACCCGATCTCTTTGATTATCCTACATTATTGCGCCATGTGTGATTATTTACCAGAAATTCCGGTCAACAGCAGTCACAGTTGTGAAAATAGCCATGAGAAGCAAAGATCAGAACTTTAGCCTACCCTGGCGACCAGAATTGGTTTCTCTCGTGACCAGCAGCTCGCTGGATTTGGCCGCCAAGCTCTGCGGCATTTAGGGCCAAGTGGCGAGTGGTGGACCGTACCGCTGTCCTCCCGGTAAGGACGAAGATGTCCGAAACTGGAACATTTCCGAAAGCAAACACGCGCAACACTTCCCTCTGCTGTGGTGTACTCTGACATGAGTGCTGGCATCTTCACTTTGTGAAGGTTCGGGGCGTCATGGTTGGCCTCTCAGGTGACCAACCGACTGCGTTGTTAGCTAGTGTCTATGGTAGTGGCAGCACCGTTCGTTTTATTTCGCATGACCTAGCTCACTGGAATTCCGGAGCCCTAAATCGACGCTGGGCCTCGCAATAACCAGCAGCGGCGTTTTTCATTACATGATAATGAGGTACCGCTGCCCCTCGTGCCTTATCGTACATGACATTGATCGCGCAGACTCCAGTATGCACCGGTGTAACGACGCTTATGTCTTCCGCCGTGGTTGGAGCAGCTTCCTAGGAAGCATAGTCAAAGCCGCTCCCTGTGGGGCTCCGGGTCATGGCGATTAGATCGCTTGAACACTTTGTGGTCTTTTTTCTTTAAACATGCGAGAGCTCCGGAACTTCGTGGCTTTGCATTCAAGCAATACGACAACACATAAATATATTTTAGATGACTAAAATCTATGGCTAACTACCACGTTACTGGTGTCTGTCCAATCAGCTCGATACTGCTCCATGTCCTTCGCTAGCGTTACCGAAGACAACGTCCGACACTGGCCGCAAACTGCTGATGATGCGGCGATCGGAGGTTTCTGCGGAAATTCGCACGCGTGCAGGCAACTTCCGCAGAACATTGCTTCCTCAGTTACCATTCTCCATTCCGACCAACCGGGAAATCGTTCTCGTTTCGGTGTATGTCAAACAACATTAGTATTTCTTGTATGTTCATATATTTTCATCTGTACAACAGTCAGTGGTCTGGGCGTTCTTTCCGAAAGGGCGGGCCGGGGTCGCCCAGCCGCAGGCAAGGGATGGCGGACTTGGCCAGGACTCGTAACAGACCCACTCGTCTCAGTCAGCAAAAATGTGAGCCAGGCTCGAGTAACGCACCATCCACTGTTCCGAATCGCGGCGGACCTCGGAGGAACAGTAACGAAGACTGACCACTGACTGCGGCGGTTCAAACGAATCTAACGTCGTCCACACCAACCGGAGTTGTAAATAACCTCCAAAACGGCGCGGCTCGCTTTCCCATCCGCAGTCGCCACACTCAGTCTACCCAGCCCAGTCTTATCCACACTCCAAGCCAGAGGAGCCGGCGCGACCGACGCGCCCCGGCCGCCCACTCCCACACTCATCAGACAAAATGCTTCTATCGGCGCGGTGGCGCCACTCACAGCTGGTCCAGGTACGGCACGTGTTGCAGGTTGCCGCGAGAGGCCATGCAGAGACGTCCCCCGGCCAGCTTCTTGTGCAGCTGAAACGGAATCGGTGACGGTGAGGCGGCGCTCTGACGCACGGGCTCACAACGGGCCTTGGATGCAGTGGGATGGGCGAACACTGCAGAGCTTACTGTTCCGTCCGCGACTGGTAACATGCACTTCCGGCAAGCCGATCTCAACAGCCTGAGACCTCCCGAGAATGAATATGCTTGGTTCACATGAGCAGAAAATGTAGCATTCTATTTTTTAGAACATAGTCGCTTTCGCCATGGATTGCAACAGAGACTAAAGTCAAAACTATGATCATAGGGGAGAAGCAACTGTAAAAACATCTCCCTCCTACCTCTCAGTCACCAAGAGTAAAATCGATTACAATCTCAGTTGGTACAGCGGCACCAACAAGAAGACACGATAGAACAAGCCCTGCGGTGTCGAGGGTACACATATATCAGCTTGTGACTGCTTATCGTTTGACACGAGGCTCTGTGACTTTCACCGTCCACACCCCACCATGTTAGACGGACACTTAACGCTGCCCACTTTCAATTACACTAATTTGGATCGCCTGACGCGAATGCATGAATGAATGAATGAATAAATATGTATTTCTTCCTCATACATGCAAAGGACAACAACGATGTGCAGCAGAATTGGCGCAAAGGCAAAAAGCTTAAATCATGGCGCCTCTCCTGCGAGTGGGTTTACTTGACCTCACACACTAGGGACCGTTTGAATACAAATACATTTGAATGGGAATACAGACCGTCTGAAGGTCGGCGAGAGAGACCGCGTCCACGGCCTTCAGAGCGTCCGCCAGAGGAGTAACCGAGCCCCGCGTGGCCGCCTGCACCGCCATACTCTCCACACAGGAACCTGCGAGACACAGTACACTCTCTACACAGGAACCTGCGAGACACAGTACACTCTCTACACAGGAACCTGCGAGACACAGTACACTCTCCACAAAGGAACCTGCGAGACACAGTACACTCTCCACAAAGGAACCCGCGAGACACACTCGTCAGAGTATACTCTCCGTGCGAGCGCCTGGTCAGATTGCATAACCTCTATACAGGCGCCTAACAAAGACACCATACTCTCTACACAGGCGCCCGGGCGACAGGTTAAGTCTCCCGCCATAATACACGAATTATAAATCAGAGGACACGATATTTCGCTTAAATCAAAAAGACAATGCAGGGTAGAAGTTACTACCTGTTGTAGAAAACTATGAGATTGGAAAATTTGGCGATAATAAAAGCATAATTTTTTTTACAAATATGAACACAACGTCAATGAAATATGTATAACATTTTCCGCAATATCTTGAAGAAGACATTTGCAATATTTCCGAGCCGCCAGCAGGCTGACTGACCGGAGTGGTCGTCCGTCCGCAGGAGGGCCGACTTCACCAGCGCCTTGCCCCGGCTGAGGTCCGCCGCCGTCAGCGACGCCGTCTTGAACGCCTTGTTCACGGCCTCCACCGCCTGAGACGGGAGAGTGAGCGGTAAGACACTGGCGCACGTCGCCTGCTGGTGTTCTACTGCTGACTAAGGCGGGGGCCGTCGGCGGTCGTCATCATCACTGCTTGATGAATGAATGGGCTGGGTAAGAGACTGTGGAAAGCGGGGATCCTGAGTTGCCTACTTTCCAGCCCAGATCTGCCATGTCATCCTCCACAGGAATGAAGTTACAGCATCGAGTTATTAGCACACCCAAGAAAGATTAAACGGGTCAGCAATAATGCCAAGGGTGCCCTTTTTCGAGCACACTAATTTCCACTTGGATTTCCCAAATCCACACCCATGTGCAAAATAATTTGGGGGGGCAGTGATTACGACCTGCCCCTCCCCGGCTCATAGCCACACATAAACGCCATCAACACTCGACGACCAGCCAGCCCACCCTCAGCCCGACCGCTGCCCACCTTTCCGATGTTGGCCGCCTCCGCCACCACCGTGTAGCCCACCAGACTGGCGTCGGTGTAGGCGGCGTTGATGGCGGCGGCGGCGGCGCTGTGGTCGGCAGCCGCAGCTCCCAGCAGGCCGCGAGCGCCACCGTACTTCACCACCGGCCCGACGCCCAGCACCGCCTGCAGAACACGGGGAATCATCGTCATCGTCATCGTCATCGTCATCGTCATTATCATCATTATCATCATCATCATCGTCATAGTCATCATCATCATCATCAAGTAATTGAAGGATCAGTATCGACTTCAGGCGCACTCCCGGTTAGCCAGGACTCCAGTCTGCGCAGTCAGCAGGCTCCTCACCTGAAGTACGGCCTGTGTGACGGCGGGAGCCCCGCTGGAGATGCCGGCACCCTCAGCGGCCACCGCCACCTGCGCCAGCTTACCGGCCGTCTCGGCCCGTACCTCTCCGCCGCCGAACTTGGCAGCCGGCGCGGCGCCTGTCAGCGGGCTCTCAGAGGTCAGACGCGGCGTTACAGAGGTCAGACGCGGAGTTACAGAGGTCAGACGCGGCATTACAGAGGTCAGACGGGGAGATATAGAGGTCAAACGCGACACACGCGAAACCACGGAAGTGGGGGGCAGCAAATATCATACAATCCCAGATTTTGACACATAAATCATGAATCAATACTTCAAATGAAGTGCTAGTGCATGGACACATGTTCGCCTGAAGTCTTGCAGATCGTTACCACAGGTTATCATGTATGGCATTGAATGGTTACGACGCTCATAAAGGACCGCAAGCTATACTTTTGCATTCACTTTCCAATGTCACACATTTTTAAGAAGGCAGCAGAAGGGACCACATCTCCACACACAGCCCACCTTCTCCCTGCGGTACGGAGAGCGACTGGGCGTAGGCGGCCAGCTGGGCGTGGTCGACTCCGGTGCCGACCACGGCCACGCGGCCGCTGAGCAGGGTCTGCGACAGGTGGGACGCCAGGTGGGCCGGCGAGATGGCCGCCACAGCGTGCGCCGGCGCCAGCAGCGAGCGGCCCAGGTCCGACTGACGGAACCCGGCCACGTGCAGGTCCTCCAGCAGAGACACCTGACGGACAATACAGACAGCTGACGGATAGCAGAATGCACGGAAGCAGAGATAGCTGACGGACAGCAGAGATAGCTGACGGACAGCAGAGACAGCTGACGGAGAGCAGAGACAACTGATGAAGAGCAGAGACACCTCCTGACGGACAGGAGGGACAGATGACGGACGGGGAGACACCTGGCGGATAGCAGAGACACCTGCCGGATAATACAGATGGCTGACGGAAAGCAGAGACATCTGACGGACAATACAGACAGCTGACGGATAGCAGAAACATCTGACGGACATCAGACACACCTAAACGGCAGCAGACGGATAAGAAGGGCACTTACCGGACAGTTGAGTGGGGAACATATACTGGATGGGGAGTGGCATCATGGGACACTTGGGGCATCACAGTGGGACCTTCTTTGACCGGAGCTCAGAAATGGCCGACATGGTTTCCTATGAATTCGAACACGCTATCCAAAGTCATTTGCATTTTTCTACTAACCCATGTAAGAGGAGACTCTACATGGGTAGAGTTGACCATCATATCCCATCCCAACAACCCATCACATCCAAACAGGGCGATATATTCTTAAACCTGCAGATACTGCTGTGTTCGGCGTTAAAGAGATGAACTAAATAAAGCAATCGAACCAGTTTTTGAAGCTCAATGCCATTCACTAGCCGATATGACGACAGCAGCCAAGTCCAGCCCCCATGAGAGGGCAGCTGCCCGGGAGTCTGACCTCTGGGGTGGCGAGAGCCAAGTCCAGTTGGGCGCGGGGGATGCATTCCTCCAGCTCCCACGGTTTGAAGACCTGCTTGGTAGCTGCGTTCGCCAGCAGCTCCAATATTTCTTCCCTGCCGTCAACAGCAACACAGTCAAAGAGACATGAAAATGTGAACACTTTTGGAACATGCTACTGCGAATCTCTCTCTCTCTCGGTCTCTCTCTCTCTCTCTCTCTCTCTCTCTCTCTCTCTCTCTCTCTCTCTCTCTCTCTCTCTCTCTCTCTCTCTCTCTCTCTCTCTCTCTCTCTCTCTCTCTCTCTCTCTCTCTCTCTCTCTCTCTCTCTCTCTCTCTCTCTCTCTCTCTCTCTCTCTCTCTCTCTCTCTCTCTCTCTCTCTCTCTCTCTCTCTCTCTCTCTCTCTCTCTCTCTCTCTCTCTCTCTCTCTCTCTCTCTCTCTCTCTCTCTCTCTCTCTCTCTCTCTCTCTCTCTCTCTCTCTCTCTCTCTCTCTCTCTCTCTCTCTCTCTCTCTCTCTCTCTCTCTCTCTCTCTCTCTCTCTCTCTCTCTCTCTCTCTCTCTCTCTCTCTCTCTCTCTCTCTCTCTCTCTCTCTCTCTCTCTCTCTCTCTCTCTCTCTCTCTCTCTCTCTCTCTCTCTCTCTCTCTCTCTCTCTCTCTCTCTCTCTCTCTCTCTCTCTCTCTCTCTCTCTCTCTCTCCGTACATGTGGTTCCGGGTAGCATCAGCAGAGTAGATGAGCACCTCCCGGTCTGAGGTGCAGGTGAGGGAGGCACCGGCTTGCTGCAGCCTCCGCGTCAGACCTGGAACAGAGCGGCACACATCAGCGGCGCCGCCACCTCCCAGCCTGAAACTGGGCCACCCCTGGAAAATTGTGCCACACATCTTGGGATGGATGGTTTGAACCTCCTCCTGGTCTGAGATTCAATTGAAGGGATCAATTGAGGGAAACGCCCGGGACATACAATATCCAGCATGGTAGCTTTGTTAGGCGCGACTTTCTGTTGAGTTTTCTCTCTTCCAGTTGAGTTTTCCTTGAAAAGTAGATCTTAGATATGTGGAAATCAGTTAACATGTCAATGAAGAATGACGAAACATGTCACAAATGTTCGACCAAAGATGGCCCATGCAAATAGGCGTTCAGATGCACCAAAACATGTTTTCAGCTTTGGCGAAGACCAGGTTCGTGGATGTCGCTGTATTCGGCGTTTAGGAGATGAGCTACCACCGAAGACCGTTCCTTACACTCTTCTTAGAGGCCCCGACTCACCGAAGGCGGTGGTCTCGGCGTTGGAGAAGCTGGCAGCAATGCGGAGCAGGTGGGAAGCTCCACGGTTCTCAAACGACTCGTACCGACTCCCGGCTCTGGCGGAGCCGAGCAAACGGTCACACGTGCAAGTCCTACTCACACACACGTCGGCTCACTTGCCGCAGCTTGCATCACATTTCTGGTACTTTTTCGCACATTCAAGTTTGTAGAAGTCAGTCAGGAACAAAACGGGCGCTACTAACCCCACGTGGTCAGTTATTCTCACACCACACGCTTGATTCTCTAGCAACAACAACCCACCTGAAAGCGATCGCGACTCGCGAAAGGGGTGAATGGTTCTCAACAGAGGCCACCTGGATGCCATTAGCCAGGGTGGAAGTCTTGAGCGCCTCCTTGGGCAGGACGCCGTACTCTGCAGTCTTGGCGGCTGTCTGAGCGGCATAGCAGCGAGCCTGCAGTAGAAAACACTGGCATCATAGCGAGTTCACACAACAGACAGCTTCTTCTGTTCAGTGTGGAGTGTGTATGGGGCAAAGGTTAGCTGTCTCTTCTTGCTGAAGATGATGTGGCAGGATACATATTTACGGAGAAGGAAAGTGGGGAAAACTGAATGCAGTACTCTGCACTCTGCAATACTGTACTCTGGGGAGTAGAAGCATGCTGCAGATGATTCCTGTTGGAGTTGGTGACTGCAGCAGTGAATACCACAGGCTGTAGTTGTTGCAGAAGCTGGCTGCAGCTGCAAGGTAGCTCACAGCTAGACTGAGGGCTGCACAGTTTTCACAATTACGCTCAGATACACTAACAAATACCCAAAAGTTATTTTTTCCAGTCACAAATTCATTCATGGAACTTTTTTTTATGTTTTGATTTTCTTATTAAGTTTTAAACTGTACCAGGCACTGGCTTAGCACTGTCACAAAAGCCTCATCAGATAATTAACTATCAGCTTGAAACACAGGACCATCTATCCATAAACTAGTCTGCAAGACATAGCACCTTCAGCAAAACTTGGGAGGTGCCAACAGTGTAAGTAATGGACACACAAACCTGAGGTACATGACTGCTGCTATATTAACTTTTTCTGTAAGAGATAAGCTTTTAATGCAAAGAGTGAAACAAATGGCTTTTCTCATTGACCAATGGGACTTTCAACACATATTTGGTGCACCTTCATGGTTGTGAAATTGGACTTTCAACCCATACCTCATCCTGCATATGCTTGAAATTTGTGGATTGACTCAGCAAAAAGCACCATACACACACACAAACATATACACACATATACACACAGGGAATAAAGATGCATGGCCGCTACATGCAGATATGCTAGAATCCTGTTTTAGTTGATTAAAGGATGTGCCATATTTAGGTGTATTTAAAGCTCATTTTGACACACAATATCATTTCTGGATCTGTTGGATACCTCCTAGTTTGACCTTGTATTTTAATTTCAATTCTTTTTTTTTCCTGAGAAAGGGGGGGGGGGGGAGGGGAGAAAGTGGGGGTTGGGGGGGGGGGGGGGGGGGGGTTTGGGTCTGAAATTTTAAAAATCGGAAGGTAAGGTAAGGTAGGTGAGAAGACTGATCAGTCGGCATAAATTGGGGCAGCTGTAGTCCCTTTCAATGCAGGCATCCTGGAGGGATATCAAAATTGGAGTAGATAGAGCAACTTGAGGAAAGCATGCTACTGATTTGATATTCGTCAGTGCCTGGAAATAAAAGCGGTTTATTTGCCCCACTTCTGTAGGTACTGTTCTTTGTTAATTGTACATATCCTGCTGGATCTTTCAGAAAGGAGGTAAAGTATGACTGAGAATAACCATGCCCTATTTGAAGAGCGAGTCTTTTAGATCAATTAAATTTATGCCCCAGTTGAGACACAATTCCAATTTGAAATGCCACAATCATTGCATCATCTGCTATATCCATCTCCCATGCTGAACACTAAATGTACACATAAAAATGCAAAAAAATTGACAACGTTAACAAAAGAGCCAAAAATCAAGCCACAAGCAGCAGCTGATTAAGTTGTTCTGAACATAGGGATTTTCCACGACCGAATAGAAAGTTAAGCTTTACGCACCGATACTGCCCTCACGGCCGGGGTTCGCGCGAACTTTGTTGCCATCGCAGGCCTGATTTGCACACTGAAAGATTAGACCAAAAAGAATTGTCCTATTGCTCCTCGGACAGGACCCCTCAAAGAGAAATTGGAACCGTTTCGACACGCTGAGCCACGACAAAAGACGGCAACTTGTCGCTGAGGCCAAAAAGAAGAAGAAATGTATCTGGCTAGTGTTTTCAGTGGCGAATCCCATTCGATACCACCTTCCTTGTCTACCAAAACGGTGATGCCACCCCTAGTTTTTCCGATATCCCAATATGTCCATAAAATTTCCCAAGATTTGGGGTAAAGTTCCAACTTCCAAATCATAAATCCCGAACTAAATCCCGGCCTTTCAATGAGCGGTTAAAACCCAAATTGTTGGTATTTTGTTCAATGTCGCGCGTAGTGTTACGAACTGTTCATAAATTTCGGAACGCATATGCGGGATTTTCGACCACCTCCCATTTAATACGTTCCGACACCAGCAGTGGGCATTTTGCCCGCCAGTCCACGATGCTATGTCCACCAGTGAACGGTCCCAAACGGCCTAGTACCTACCAGTCACCAGTCATTTGATGCTCCAGGAGTGCCCTTTTTGGTGGGAATTCGTGCCCTTTTCCGCCGAATGCCCACTTGCATATGCTGGTGTCAGAAATCAAGCGTTACATTGTAACGCTTGATCAGCGCTGTGGCCGACGCCCCTATACCCACCCCTGTTTACGTTACGCAATTTATCGACGGCTCCCTAGGAACACAGGGCTCAGACGGGGCTTTCTCACACCGGTTTTTTGGGGGGGTAAAGGTTGACCAAAATTGTGCAAATAGTGTTATCAACACGCGCCTCGCAGGGGGCGAAATTCGCCCTCCTCTTGGTTTTTCTCAGATAACGCAAAAACGAAGAGCTGCAGAACAACGAAACTTACAGTACCTTATCCCTGATCAATTCTCCACATCTGACCAAATTTTTTAGGTAAGGCCATGTCAGGTCAAGGAGCTATTCGAAGTCAAGTGACCCGACCTCAAAACCTAGAGTCTCAAGTTTGAAGCGGCGCCTAGGGAACATCAGAGAACTGATCAGTTTAAAACTTTCACAATATGATGAGATCACAAGGGTCTACAAATCTGTTATCTTGGAATTTCGATATTGTTAACATAAGGCGGGTCAATTTTTTTGTCACCCCATTACAAGTCTATGGTAAAAATAGAATGGGCTCGTGTTCACTAAATACTGGATAGATAAAGCTGAATATCTTCAAGCCGTCTATTCTTACTACGATCTTGACCATAAAGTTAAGTTTTTGAGCATCTGACCTCTCAAAGGTCATGTCAGGTCACAGGAGCGTAGATTGATTGTTTTGCCAATAACTTCTTACTGAATTGAGATAAAGCTCCCATTTTGCTTGCATTGTACTTATATTGCCACGGGGAGTCGATTGATATGCAACATGACCATACTAGGTCACTCTGTGACCCTGACCTAGTTCGAGGTCAGGTCATTTGCATTGTATGATCTGGCAATGTCATATTATACACCGTTCTATTCGCCGCAATGGAATCCAATGATGCATAAATATTTTCTCTTGCTCCCCTGAGTACAGATCTAGAGAGATAAACGTATACTGCTCTGTCGTAAGCCTATGGAACCTTCTTTGACCTATGCTGACCTCAATATTGACCTGACATAAAAAGTATACGTATAAAATCTCTTCGTCTTGTCAAGAACTTTTGAACGCCGTCCGTAATTTTTCTTTAGCTTTTGTGGAAAATGAGATACGGAGGGGGACCGAAAAACGCCCCCTCTAACGGGGCGCGTCATGCCAGTGACCCCAGCGGGGCGCGTGTTAAAGAACATTTGGTGGTCTCGGGTGGTCACGGCTCCTGTATCACTTGTATATTATTCGTATCTGCACTCACCTGGGGGCGAAAGGGTGGCTTAACCCTCGCCCCGGTGGAGGAGGGTGTTTACCCTTCTCCCTCGCATAGACGGATCCAGAATTGCCGATGGGAGGACACCTGAGCAGGGGGCGCTATCTGGACCAGGGGGCGCCACTGTTGGCCAGCAAAACCTATCAAGTGGGCGCCAAACCCTTTCGATGGGTGGAGATGTCCTGCTGGGTGTCCTCCTCTAGCTCTTGACGCGATCCTCTCGGCAGGGAGGTGTGGAGGGAGGGTTGGGGAGGGGTTTTGCAGTGGGAGAGGGTGTTCTGGAGGGGTTTGGCAACCTTAGGCATTGGGTGGAGATGTCCTGCTGGGTGTCCTCCTCTAGCTCTTGATGCCGATCCCTCGCGGCAGGGAGCAGGTGCGGGTTCTGGGCGGTGGTATCCTGCTGGTTGTCCTGCTTCCGGCCGCGTTTGTGGAGCTCAGCTCTGAGGCTCTGCTCTCTCTGCCGGTGTGGCCGCGTCTGCGGATTCTCTGCGCCGGTGTCTGGCATAATGTGGCGCTGTGTGTGGTGGCGGCGCTGCTGCTCGTCGCCGCGCATACCATCTGGCAGCCCCTGTACAGCACCGGCGACGGGGTCATCGTTTACGACGTGTCCGAGGTGAGAGCTATGGGAGGAAGATGGGCCCTAATATGCGTTGTGGAAGGGTGGGGTGGATAACATTTCCGAACCCATTACTTTCTCAAGTGTCCCACGATCCATGCTGTTTCGAACTATGATGCTTACGATATTTTTTTCGAAAATTGAAAAGGTGAAGCCAACCCCGGGTTCAAATCCGGGGCGGGACTACTGAAGAAAGGATTCCTGATTCCCAGTATAACCTTTCAACAGGGTGAGATGGCGACGCCATATGACCCACGTAGTTCGTGCGTCGTGCGTTCGACCCCCCCAAGGTCGAGTGCCGGAATTATCGATCATTGATTCATGTTCTTGCTATCCCACTTTTGATCTGTGTTACAACAAGGAGTTGTAAACATGTGACAACATGGTGAAAACATGTATTGCACTTAAATCAATTACGCACTATCCTATATTTGTACAATACCGTCCAAAAACGGTGTAAACACTCCACACAAATCGCACACCGATGCGTTGCACGGATGCTTTAACGACGCGAGTTCTAACGCGCCGAGTTACAACACATTCTGACACAACTGTGCCCCAAAATTGGCTCTCAGGAATCCCACCCCCACGACTGGCAGCCAGTGGCGGATCCAGGGGGGCAAAAAGGCAATTGCCCCCAAACGGAAAAGCTCGGGGCAAAACTATGTTTTTGCCCCCCCCAAAGCGATCGACTTCCTTTTACCCGACTCCTTTTTAGCTTGTAAGCAGGATTTTGGTGCTTCAACTCTCAACTTTAAACAGAATTAGTGAAGTTCAGTGTAAATATTGGGGCTTGGATAGGAAAAAAGTATCTTGAGTCCATATTTTTCACCCCGTGGCGTTTTTTTTGTTTTTCGACTTTGGTTTGCCCCTCCCAAACCAACCGGCTAGATCTGCCACTGCTGGCAGTCTGCACACTAAGACATCGACAGGATTCAGCGCTTTTAATTTTTATTTTTAAAAAAATTTTTTCTTCCCCCCCCCAAAAAAAAAAAAAAAATTAAATATTTTTTTTTTTTTTTTTTTTTTTTTTTTTTTTTTTTTTTTTTTTTTTTTTTTTTTTTTTTTTTTTTTTTTATATTTTTTTTTTTTTTTTTTTTTTTTTTTTTTTTTTTTTTTTTTTAAATAAAAATTTTTTTTTTTTTTTTTTTTCTTTTTTTTTTTTTTTTTTTTTTTTTAAATAAGTTTTTTTTTTTTTGAAATTATTTTTTTTCTTTTCCCCTTTTTTTTTTTATTTTCCTTCTTCTGTGTATTCCAAACAATTTGGGGTCTTTATCTAAAAGCACGCCCGTGGGTTAAACTGCGCACTGCGGCGGGTTAAACACACTTTCAGTTGGTTTGGGACATTATGGCTGCGTGCCCCGTAGTATGGATGTCTACTGGACAAATGCGATGCATTGCGTAACGCTCTATGCTAAAAAAATCGGTATTCGCTCTTATACATTTTCCTAAGCGTTGCATAAAAACGTGAAGAAATCATCCTGTCTCGGCGATTTCATCGCTACGATATTCGGCCGGCCTCACGTGCCCAGCGTTAACGGCCACCTCCGTTGTCAGGGCTCCCCGCTGGGCGGCGCTGCCGGTCTGGTGGTCGGTGGCGTCATCACGGCCGTGGACGACTGTCTGGTGACGTCACGCCGGGACTGGGTCAGCTGTCTAACGCAGACGGCCGCCACGCCGGGACTGTGTGTTCCTGACGGCGATGTGGCTGCCCTGGACGAGACGGTGGTGCACGGTGAGTACCGCATGTGGGACAGTAGCAGCGAAGTAAGCCATGACAATCTTATAGCCACATCATTGCTGTTTTTTTTGTATTTTGGACCAATATCATAATCACTTCTCACTCAACTCAACTCAACTCAGTGGCGTATCAGCACGAAAGGTACTTTCAATGAGCGTTTTTCCCTAGGTGATGACCTCTGTGACCTGTTACTTAATCCGAGTTAGAAAGAGAAAGGCTAATACCCTGAGGATCAACAAGTGAAAAAAACAAAACATGAAAATATGACTTCCACAAATTCTAATTTTAAAAAAGGTCAAAGGGTCACGACGTCAAAACCTGATCTGAGGTCAAAGTTCTTATTTTTATGTGGCCCATTGTAAGCTCTATCCAATTATGTCCATTTTGAGTAATTTCGATCAGTCACTTTTAAGAGACAAATCTATTCCTGCTTCAATGTTTGCGCGGACCTCGAAACTTTGATTGCCTCTATCTGGTGACCTCTTTGACCTTGGGATCTGAAAATGGGCTCAAGTTTTTTTGTATAGGGGACCTTGGGTACCAAATTTGGTGGAAATCTAAGGGGTGATGGTGAACTCGCCTGGGCGATTTGTCCTGGAATGACCCAGCAGCCAAAAACAGCGGCCGGTTGCAGGAATTTGTGGTTTAAAATTGTATGGCCGTACTTGGCTAGCATTACTTTGAGAATGCTGATAAAACTGGTACCATACTAATAACAGTTCAGTTATATTGGGTTACGAAAGTTGGATTTACTCGCTCTTCAATTGTCGTGGGCTTGGGTATTTCCCGCTCAATTAAAAGTTCCACGTCAGCCCATGACACCCTCCTCCCGCAGAAATCACCAGAAATAGTCAGACCCTCCTTCATTCTTCGCCATATATAAAAAGTCTAAAAATGTAAGAACCCCTCCTCCTTCGGTGGCTGAAGCCATATGTGAACAGCCCGTCGGAAGGTTATCACGCCACAAAGTCCAAATAACTGATTAACACTCACCGATCAGCCGGGTCCGTGACGGAGTGGGCCGTGACGTCACAGTGACGTCACGACGAGGCCAGGTTCAAGCTCTTCTGAAGCTCCTTGAACGTCTTCTTGCCGCGAAGGACGTGCTGTTTAATCAGAGCCTGACAAACAAACAATTGGGTGAGTAATTTGATTTAAGCATGCTGTGGGGGTGCTAAATTAATCAATACTACTAAACGGAGTTCATCAAGAAACAGCTATGACAAAGTTTTCAATCTACAGTACAACTGACCTCGAGGCCACAGGGAAGGGCAATGGGGAGTGGATCGAGGCCGCCTAGGGGATATCTACTATATTATATATTATAACCCCCACGTATGTATGCAGGTATTGACGACGAACTTTCCACACATATTCGTTTTTGTATTGATGGATAGGTTTCACCCCCCAATTAGTTCATTTATAATGTAATGACTTTATCCAAATCGGCGAATATCTAGGGGTCGCGGGAAATCGACTAGTTTTTTTTAACGGAAGTGTTCGTTTTAAATTTTTACACCGTTAAGATAAACTTATAATATAGCGCCTTATTTGAATTACCTTGGTGAGATGAATCAATAGGTACCTCATTTAATATCCTGCAGTTTGTAACATAATATATATTTACGCCCAAAAGTTTAGGTGTTGGCTCATGCCTAACGCATCCTAGCCTCCAGACCACAGCTAGTCGACACCAGTTTGCAGCCAGAGCTTTGGCATCAGAGCACTCAATTTGCAAAGAAGGCATAAATTTTGCAGCAAAAACAGCTTTATTAACCCATTAATAAGTGACACCAATGGCTGTATAAACAGGACACCGGATCGCATTTACTTCGCTAAGGCATTCGTGAATATCGCAGAACGAGGATCCCCCAGCGTGCGAGGAAACCATGATGATTTATCCATGCATAGCAGCTCAGTCTTAAAGCACATCCTTCTGAGCACTATTGGAGATTCAGAGCGTTCTTGTTCTCTTGATAATCGCTCTGTATGAATAGAGACAGCCTCTCAGACGCCCGTATTGACGGGCGTCTGAGCCACATTCGCTTTGACGGGGGACGGGGCGGATACCCCCCCCACGATCACGAGAACCACGCTAGATAGCGAAACACAGTGAAAGGCGCTGGGTAGCCCGTCTACTTCTCTATCGAAAATATTTTAACATTTTTCAAGTCACATTTAAGGTCAATAGAGGTCACGACAAGCCGTCATAGGGATAACATGAGAATGAAGGTTTTCGGTCATTTCATCTGAACAAGTAATGATAGAGCAAAACAATTTAAACCATTGGAATCCTCGCAGCAAACCGAATCGAATGATGTATAATATGCCATTGCTAGGTCAAATAAGGTCAAATATGTTATTTGACCTGACCCAAGGTCAGGTCAAGGTCAAATTAGGTCAATATACATATCTTTAGAACCGAAACGATAAGGCCAATCTAATGAAGTTGAAATAGACGCCCTATCACCACCCATTATTAAGTAATTTAGCTAAAACAATTTTTCCATGTATTTCCAATAGGGGTCATGGATGGGATCTGACCTAAGGCCATCAATATAAAAATCCCGGGCACATTTTAGAGAACTCGGTGGGCCCATTATGTGATATGAGTTTTAATCGGATAAGTTCACCCTGTTCTGACTTATGTTATCTTAAACTTTTTTTAAGTCTGGTCACTTGACCTGTACTGGTGCCCTGACCTGAGATGACCTTACCTTAAAATCTCGACAAAAGTTGTAAAAATGATTAGAGAAAAGGTATGCTAAGTACGGCGACGCGCCGTAAAACCAGAATGGAGCGGGCAATCGCCCCCCCGCCAATGCGCGTGTTTAATGTGCATATAAATGCTTACCCTATGGTAGAATATTCTGTTAAATATCTCGCAAAATAACGTAGCCATCACTATAATATTTCCACTGGAGGTAGACAATAAGCGAACTTTGCGTCATTTGTTATTTCAAGGCTGACATCAATCATATTTATTTGCATGATTTGAGGCTTGCTTGGTCTTTTAAACTTGAACAAAAGCTTGAATGACTGGTCATATTAAAGGTTCCCTTGGAAACGCATGGGATTTATGTTCTCAGAGTTTGTCCCCAAAATTTGGTCGTTTTACTTTCCTAGTTTTCGTCATACAGGAAAGATACAACAGATTTTTAATATCGGAAGCTTTCTCTAAAAAGCCCGGGGAAATTGAGAAATCAGTGACGATAGATTTGCGCTACTGTCTACTTCATCATTCCCACGGAATAACGAGAAAAAAGGCTCGACAAAAAGTTATTTCAAGTTTCATGAAACTTTCTCAGTAGATGGCGGTGGCAGTATCCGCCTCAGTGGCCGCTGCGGCGGGTCTGTTCTTTCCAGCTCTGGTCAATGGGACAGGGGCAGTGGCATACTCAGAAATGCGTCTAGTAAGTTAATGTCAGAGAAATCACAGCGAGGTGCAGAAACGAATACGAGTAATGTGTATATATGTGTAATAAAAAATATTAATAAAAGAAGAGCCCAGTCTTATCACTTCTTGGCTACGCCACTGGCACACAGACACCTGTTGACTGGCATGACCGGTGCCTCTGCGCCTCGGGCGCGCGCCAGTCACGTGATAGCCGACTGAGGACACGATCCAGCTGCTGAGGCCCTGCTGGGTGGACATTGTCCGCTGGGCAAGGACTGTTCCATTGAGTTGGCATGAGCTTTGACTACACTGTTATCAAATCAAATATTTGAAATAGGGAAGATGAAGACTTTGCAGACGAGGTGCGGGATTTTTCTTTACTCATGTTGCATGATCCCGGACAGCAAAAAAAAACGATTCGGACTTGAATACTACAACATTCAGTAACATGAGTTGGGAGTTAATATAATTGGATCGATGATCGAAATGAAGAAGAGGCGAATTGCAGCAATGCATTCTTGAGCTTTTGTGGGTGCAAAGGGGTCAAGAATGTGTTCTTTAAAGATGCATGGGCTATCGAAAGGTGAAAACTGGCAGCTACCATTTCCTCTTTCTAAGTCAGGCAAACAGTTTTCTGTTCTCTCAAAAGGCACGTTGCAGTATTCTGACGATTACCAAACATTTCTCGAAAGCATCAGGCTTGACCTAACCGATTCCAGAATCACGAACGGTAATTTTACAGTAAATATACAGCCCTATTGACGAAATAAATTCCCCTGCACTAAATTGACATTATGACAAGAAAAATAATTCAGGTTCAGGATTTTTATAATCTAAAAATCTAACACATTTTCTGTACGTTTCAGGAGAGAGAGAGAGAGAGAGAGAGAGAGAGTCATTTCCGTGCAACCCAAATTAAAAGTCTTTTAACCGATTTGGGATTAAGGGCCCTTAGTGATAGTGGCTGGAGCCACCCATGGTTCCAAATCTGGCTAGCTTTGGGTTCGGGAAAGAAAATTTCGTACGAAAGCTTATTAGCAGATAGATTTGCAGACCCCCGTTCGGCCGGTTGCCCTCCCACCTCGTCCTGGACGTGTCGGTGGAGCTCGAACTCCTCTCTGACCCAGGCTCTGAGGGCGGGCCGGTCCGCCGCGGGCGCTCTCCGTACCGTCCGCAGCATCTCTCGGTACATGCCGACCACCTCCTGACGCAACATGAACTGAAACAGAGAGACGTGGAACCGGTCACGGATAGACCCAGGATTCCCCACTTGGTACGGAGTGGGTGGTCCGGTAGGCAGGGGGGTGATCCGGAAGGGAGGGCGTGATCCGGAAGGGAGGGGGTGGTCCGGTAGGGAGGGGGTGATCTGGTAGGGAGGGTGTCGTAAATCCGGAATTGGCAACATAGCACCGTATTTACAATAAAGGCGGTGTCGACAGTCGTTCAACGGTGTTTGACGGGACATGAAGGAGACATCCCAGGGGAAAGCAGCGCTTCAGAAACAGCTCCCGATAATCACGGTGTGAGATGCCGATGTGCCTCAATCGGAAATGCTCCTTCCCTATGCCGTTCCTGGCATTATAGGGAGATCATGAAGCCCAGGAGCGTTTCATCATTAAAAAGGGAAGGTTGATCTATACTAGCCTCAATAGTTCGCTCCCTCCTTCCGCTCCCGTGACCGTATGCATGGACTCTTTCTGGCTGTCAGTGTGACAAACGGCTTGAAAAAGGTCACCTTTTTCGGCCTGAGAGAGGCATCCGTTTTTTCCGGCCAACGAAAAAAGCCTTTCGTCTGCCTTGTGGTGCTATTGATTTGTTTTCATGAAGCGTTGCAGTCTCCTCGATCATGAAGCTTCGTGCTACTTTCATACTCGTGATTGCAGTCTCTGCATTAACGGTGTTATTGTTTGCATGGCATATTGTTTGTATTATTGTTTTGAGTTGCCGTAATCTCCATCCCGTTGGCCAGAGTCCGGGCGCTAGTCGCGGTGCTGGTGCAATTGTTCTCTTCAAGCCTTGCAACCGCCCCCTCCCATTCTCCAGAATGGGAACACACCTTTGCTAGGGAAAACAGGAACGATGTAACTACGCAGTTAATAACCAAGTCCTTATAATGTAATACGGTTCAAAAAATGTATATTCAGGGCAGCCATTAAAATCTGGTAAGTTTTGATTTGAGGTGTTCGCTCACCAAAATTTGGGGCAAGGGAAAAGAAGTTTTCGGCTCACGCAGAAGCAAAGGCCAAACTGTGAAGACATATGAAGCTCTTTCAACTGAACTTTATTCCGCATGTATATTTTTAACCGGTGGGAATAGTACGGTTCGCCGACGACTTAACCATCATATCCCATGAATGTAAAATATATTCCGTTTGCACCGTTCGCAGAGGAAATGCGCATGTTGAAATCGGAATATCTTATCGGAGAGAACTTTTCCGTTTTGCTTCACATTGGTGCAATCCTGAGACTGATGCGAAAAAATCCGTATATCACAAAATTTTGAGCGAATTTTGTCCGATAATTGGCTAAGTAGATGCAGCCTGTCTTTCTGCATCGAATAGTACCAAAATATAAAGGTCAAGAATGTGACCTACGCTTTACTTCCGTGGGACGACAGAATTATACAGCACAGTGTGAAGGTTTGAAATTCGCCAACCATCCTGTTCATTATCTGCCACCCTTTGCAAACTGACTAGCAGCACAAATCTGGGTTAAGGCTGCTCTCAGTTTAGACGATGACGATGCGAATGTTCAATGTTGCTACCGATCCTTCTACCTGGCACGCAATAATATTTGCGATTTATTTCATCATATATTGAAAATTCATGATCTAGTTGTGTGACTAAAATTATTTTCTTATATTTTCAGTTTTTATGGACATTTGGCTACCAAAACCCCCAAAATGGAGGCGTCCTACACGAAAAGCGACATTTTAACTGAATTTTCCATTCATATAGTTTGTTTTATTAAATGTTTCGCTGATGGAGCGTTCCAGGACAAATCGACCAGGCACCACCAGGATTGTACATAGCATAGTCTCAGATTTCGTTCAAATTCGCACACAGGGTTATCAGAGGCGTAGAATTCAGATTTGAGAATATTTCTTTCCTCAAAGATAAGAGTTTCGGAGTTACAGCTTGCTGTAAGTATTGAAAGTCCATGTTTTTAGCAAAACATGGTGTCATACAATCATTATTTTCTGTGTAAGCCTTCGTTGTCCTTGCTCATTTAAAACGTGATTGTATTTAACATTATTATTCAACTTTAATTGTTTTTCGAAAATAATTATTTTTAAGTTTTGGAAATTTGTATTCAATTTTTGAAACAATTTTTTATAGATGTGGGCAGTGATTCACCTTAAAATAATCTACAGGCAAAATGTTTCCCTGTGCCTGTGCTTTATAATAACATCAATTAAATTTTGCGTTCTTGAATTTATTGATGTCTAATCAGCCAAAGAGTCACGCCATGCGCGCGAAAATCGGCCGCCCGGCGCCCCTCACCGATAGCCGCCTGGCACTTCGGCCAACCAACCACACGCACGCGTGTGGTGCTCAGCGGAGAATATGAGTTAGAAGTTTGTTGCTAGGGAAACATGCATCTATATAAGCACACGGTATGGTGGAAATTTTCATAAGGTTAGGGTGTGCCGTTGACAAAAATATTTTCTAGACTTTCTTGTTCTTTTATCTTTTATTTTCGGCTTCAGTAAAGCTTCATTAAAGGGAATGAGGCACCTTGGTTGAATCCTGGAATTTAGTGTAATTAGGCGTATTTTTAGCCAAAAATAATAAAACCACTCATGATTTCTCTGAGAAATGTACAATAAGCTCAATATTTGCTTTTTAAAAATACTCCTCTAGAAAAAGAAATAAATATCAGACTGTGGATGATGTCACGATCTGGCAACCACTACCATACTTGAAACGCTTCAAGGGCTTCGATTGGCTGATGCTCATCGTGACGTCAGCATATTTCGTTACACCAGTAGCTCACAACAATGGCCGCCGGCGACGGGGGCTGAGGGGGCTGGTGTCAGGTAGGTTTTAGCTTTTTTCTACGGAAATATCGAGTTCCAAGACAAATGAAATATGGAGTACCGGGTTTTCCGACCTGCTTTACAACTTGGCTATCTCAGTTAAAATCACGTTGTGAAGGTGCCACATTCCCTTTAAGAGTAAAGAACGTAAACAACATACGTTATAAAGCATGTGTTTTGAAGCAAGGTGGAATCAATATTATTCAGGTCTTGTGTGGAAGCGAATTCATAGTTAAAGGGCTGTGTTATGACAGTAGTATACTAGATTTAGTGGTACTTGGTTCGGTTCACCAGCAGAGGAGGCTGAATCAATGTACCAAAAAACAGTTTTAATTTCTATTGAGACATGAAAGTGACCTACTTTGGTTCACAACGGTAATAATAAATTTAAAGCACACAGCGGAGAATAAACCAACTTTAAAGGATCAGTTCAACCAAAAGCCTATCTGTTATGACGGTAGTCCCGTCCGGCAGCGGTAATAAATGGGAAACTTCGACTTCGGCTGGAACTGTTGGAGCACCCAGTCAGTCAGTCAGTCGATGGCGATTGTGTTTCCGCAGCGAGCAGATCTTCAGTAACTGCCTCCGGCTGCTGTCTGGCTCTTCCTGAGCAATTGCGGCATTTTCCGAATTTTAATTTACTCTGTCTTGTAATTTGGCGTCTTTCGCGAAGAACACTCGATGGGGTCAGCACTAGAGGTTTTATTTTTGGTCCCGGTCTCCCGGAGCCGGGACCGGATACTGGGCTCGGACGGAACTCTGCCAGGATCAACAGGGTTTGTACCGGGACCGTGCCGGGACCTCTGAGGATTGGAGAGCGTAATAATCTTGACTAGGACCTGTGTTCCTTGGGGTCTATATCGGATTGAGTTTAGTTAATGTTTAACAATTTAGTTAGTTTTCCCTTTGCATTTGACGAATAAATAACCTAATATGGCTAACTACGCACACACAAATTGTCTTACTTAAGCCTACATTGGGCTGATCATAAATGACGTCACGGGGGGTGGGGTGCGGGCCGAAAAGTGATATACCATGGCCAGAGCTGGAGATCTCTTCTCGATCCAGGGGTTTTTGAATGGGTCGACGGCACGGGCAATACAAGCCCTAATTTAGTTGTAATAAGCTACATTCTTAAATGAAATGAAATAACACAATTACACATAACTCATGGCTCAAATAGAAAATTGAAGTCACTGGTTGAAACGTATAAGACAAGGCTGCAAATGTGTTCCTATTAACCCGACTTGTTTGCCGGGACCAATGCCAGGACCACGTTGGGTCTTGCCGGGATCAGTCAATGCCTCCTGGCTCTGGGACTGGTGCCGGGACCAGGAATCTAGAAAAAGAAATCCTCTAGTCAGTACAATAAGCCCTCTTATCCCGTGGCATTCTACCCCTCCTACGTCGCACAAAAGTGTGAACACCAACACCGACAGCATAAAACTGGCGTCCGAAACGAAGAAGCCACCTTGAAGTCATGCCTTATCTCCATTTGACACCCAACTGCCCCAGTAACAATGCCATACTAACTGTGGAGGATGTGTTCCCAGCTTCATGAGCTGCGCACTGGACACATGACACCTCCCGCGTGTCATAAAGGCACTGACGCACGAACTGGGGTGGAGACCGCACAACTGCGGCCAGGGTTCATCCTTGTGGGATGCAATCTCGTTTCAACACGCAAAACAGACCAAGC
This sequence comes from Lepas anatifera, assembly GCA_034440635.1. Taxonomy (NCBI): domain Eukaryota; kingdom Metazoa; phylum Arthropoda; class Thecostraca; family Lepadidae; genus Lepas; species Lepas anatifera. Next base: position 65,788 of record JAOTON010001532.1, on the reverse strand, counting down.
TTGCACACATAATCGATTTTATGGGCAGCGGTAAGATATGGCGAGTCGTACACCCTTAACCGAATTAAGATTGCATTGATTTTACCCTTTTGTAGAACACGTGTATTTCTGCTTTCGTTTCCCACATCTAATAATGATTGCAAGAGTTCATACGCTCCCGAGTCAATCTACTGCCCGTGCGCACGCACCGGCGGCCGCGCCGACGACGGCCGGGCGCGCCGGGTGGCCGATTTTTGCGCGCATGGCGTCATTCTATGGCTAATTACACATTGATTAAGTATAGAACGCAACAAATTATTGACTTCACGAAAAAGGAGATAAGGGTGCTCATTTTTCCTATAAATGTCTCTAACGTGAATTACTGTCCATACTTTGAAAAAATCGTTAGAAAAAGTGATCAAAACGTTTCCAAAAAAATTGAAAATTTCGAATAAAAGACAGGATGCTTCAACCTTAGCTGTTACATGCTCAATCTAATCCCGTGTCATTTGAAGCCAAGAAATGAAAATTAAGGCAGAAAACAATCGTTTTATATCACCATGTTTTGACGAAATCGGTGATTTTCACGATTTTCTTTAATTTATAACTCCGAAACCGTACGTCTGAAGAAAGAAATAATCTCAGATCAGGATTCCACGCTCTTGAAAACCCAGTAGACGAAATTGGAACGAAATCCGAGACTATGCTATTTAGGGGCCTGGTCGATCTGTGCTGGAAGGCCCCTAATACCCACACGCTAAATTTGGTGTTTTATGTTTTTGCAAAATAATTATCTTAAGACAGTTCCAATAGAAAAACAGTATGGATAATAATTTCAAGCTAATCTTGAATATTTTCAAGGGTCACTGCTCCTGTTCCTACGCCCCTAGTCGATGCTGTTAGAATCCAGATTCAGAACTTTCTACTCTCTGATCAGATATTTGCAAAGTGAAGTCCTGAGCTGAATTGTCTACTTTACCCCCTGGTGTAAAACAAGGTTTAGGTTTACGCCCTGCCACAATCCAATTCCGATTTCAGCCCGAGTTTCAAGGTTAGATTTCCTGGCGTTGAATGTATCTCGGTATTATCGTTATATAGGACGAGGGTGAAAACTGTTACAGGTTTTTTTCTGAAAAGGGGACACAACTGATCCTTTCTAAGGGCATATCAATACCCTCCCCAATGGGCTTCCGGGCCACTTTCGCCCTCGTGGGGGTCATCATCTTCATATTTGGCGTTTTAGGGCGCGCCGACATCTATGGCCATACGGCGCCCAGCCCGGTGGGGGAGGGGTTGTTAGCTGCACCTTCGATCTCCGTTCTTATGCAGGATAGCGAAACAACGCGAACGTTAGTGGATAACTCATAAAATTGATGAAGAAACTACATCGGTAACTTTTCGGCTCGGGTCATGACAAGGTCATGGACAACGTCATTGAGGTCATGACAGGTTAAAGAAGGTGGCAGGTTAGAGAAGAGGTTCTAGGCTCCAGCGTTTGACAGAGTTGGGTTAGACTCATTTCTTAGGCACCATACGACCATACTAAGTCAGCACATAAGATAACGTGACCTAAGGTCAGGCTACTGTCTAACCTAGCATAGAAAATATGCATCTCAATCGACTAGCAACAATAACCTAAACAAGATGGCATCGAAATAAAAGTTTTATCATCATTGCCTGCCTAAGTTATTAAGCAAAGTCTGAAAACCTGCTTAAGCAGTCCCAGATGACCTCTAAGAGGTCACAGGTTCAAACTTGTAAAATAAACTTAGAAAAGGGCTCAGGATACTATAATTTAGAGAATACAAGGGTATTCTAAGATGTATCTACAGAAATGGAGCAATTTTGCAGCAAATTTCCGTTTTTCCTAATGCATTTCCAATGGAGGGGTAATGATCAATGCCTGACCCTAGGTCATCGATATTAAAAATCTTGGAATATATTTTGTAGCACTCAGTGGACCAATTATGAGATGAGTTTTGATTGGGTAGATCAACCATGTTCTTACTTAAGCTAGCTTAACTTTTTATAGATGTGAGGTGACTTGATTTGCACTCATGACCTGACCTGAGATGACCCAGTCTTAAAATTTTGGGAAGTTTCAAAATTTACCCATAATCAAGTGTGCCAAGTATGGCACCACCATCTTGGGGGGCACTGAAAAACCCAAGCAGTGGGGGTAAACACCTTCCCACCGGGGTGAGAGGTTAAGTTTGCTTGAAAACTCATAAAGATACTTTCTTGACTTGAGCCAGCCACTGTTGTCTTATCCATTTTTGCACAGGTACGTTTACACTACCCGACAAACCTTTCTGGTTTACCCACAGAAACCACCAGATCATCAGAAACCATCAGAATACTTGTTTCAATTTCCCACAAAAACCATCAGACCATGAGGAAATCCTGATTGTTTTTTTTAAGGGTACTGAAGCCATGTACATGTATCAACACACTGACACATTGAAACACACACAATCACATCAAATGGATAAGAACAAGTGAGAAATGAAACAGGCAACAAAATAGAGGGGAATGCAGGGAGAGTTAGGGACTGCTTGTAGAGTGGGGTATCATTCAGCTAGGAGTTCAGTCATGTCATGTCAACGTTAGGTAAGGCTGTGTTTACCCAAAGCCCTGCATGACCATCTTTGCTTACAGATTACCATCACTGGAGCCATGAGATATGCCTTAAAAGCTGGATGGTGTGAAAATAAAATATTCAATGTAAAATGAAGTCGTGTATCAGAGAGTTTGCAGAAGCTGTCCAGCACAATATTCAGCACAGTCAACACCTCAGTCTGCAAAGTATGGCAGCCGGCCAGACGAGTCACACCAGCCATCTTAAAATTCTCACACTGCCAGCCACCAAAAATTCACACCAATCAGCCATATGCCAGGGAGAAAAACACACTCATTCCTACACTCACGATGCAATGCTACCTCTCTTATTAGTTAGTTAGCTGAGGACTTTTTATAAGGCCCCCTCCTATGTCTTTATAGCCATTTAGCCATTATTTGTTTGGTTTTCAGTGTCACCTTCCTCGCACCAGTCTCACAAATTCGCACCAGGTTAATAAAATTCGCACCACTCGGTCCTGTTTCCAAGGGCACTCGCTCGCACCGACGAGATCTCGTCGAAAATGCCATACTTTGCACGCTGGTCAACACCTACCACTGCTACTGACACCAGCAAGTTTTCCATTTCGGTACAACTATAGCACATTTATGGAAAGGGGATTGTGGTCTGAAGCAATTGGGTACAAACAAACTTGTAGTCTGAAGCCTATGGGCAAAAAAAACTTACCCTTTTCAGGCTCATGGCAGTCTTGACTGACTTCATTTTGGAGATGGTAATGAAACAAGCCAGTCTTTCAGACTGCACCAAGCACTACACCACAGGAACTGACACAAGAAATAACTTAAGCACATCAAAAACAAAATACAATGTCCCACAGCACCACAAATTCTTTCAAATCAATACCCGGCGAGAAAATTAATCATAATACTTCCATTCCGAAAAAGTTCACAATCGCCGCCCAGTTTTTGTTTACAACACGTTCAGACGGATGCGCCGAACAGCTGAGCAGCAGGCCGCTGCTATTAGCCACCTAGCGGAAATTGATGAACTTCAGGTTCCTGACTAGAGGTCGAAAAATCCAAGCGGTGACTGCTTCTGACAGTGCTACCCAGGGTAATAGAGGACTACCAGTTATGCAAACGAGCATAGGCGGATCCAGGATTGCCAATCGGAGGGGCATCTTCCCGGGGGGGCCATCCGGACCAGGGGGCGCCACTTATGACCGGCAAAACCTATCAGGTGGGCGCCAAATACTATCGGTGGGCGCCGATTTCCGTATCATGGGGGGGGTGGGAAGCGACATTTCAGGGGGCGCCATCGACCTTTCAGGGGAGCGCCGAGGGTCGATCGGGGGGGGGGCACGTGCCCCCCTTGCCCCCTGGATCCGCCTATGCAAACGAGAATCATTAGATAAAATAAAGCTATTTTTCTAATTCAGAAACGGTTAAAGAGTCAATTTGTCACGCACACAAACAAGACACAGGGACATTTTTACCATACTTAAGTTAGGAGGAAGCAAAAGTCGGGGAGCTGCTTTCAGGAAATGTTTTTTTGTTCCCTTTACTCGGGAACTTTTGTGCCACGATATGCCTTCATTTATAGCACGCACCAGTGGCGGAACTAGCTGGTTGGTTTGGGAGGGGCAAACCAAAGTCGAAAAGCAAAAAAACGTCACGCAGTGAAAAATTGCGTTACAATATGTCTTTTCGGTAGGATTTTGGGGAACTGGAGACCAAAAGCAAAAGCAAAAAAACGCCACGCGGTGAAAAATATGGGCTCAAGAAACTTTTGTTCCTATCCAAGCCCCAATATTTACACTGAACTTCACTAATTCTGTTTGAAGTTGAGAGTTGAAGCACCAAAATCTTCCTTACAAGCTAAAAGGAGTCGGGGAAAAAGGAGGTCGATCGCTTTGGGGGGGGGCAAAAACATAGTTTTGCCCCGAGCTTTTCCGTTTGGGGGGCAATTGCCTTTTTGTCCCCCCCCTCCGCCCTGGATCCGCCACTGGCACGCACCCACACTGCGTACGAGCCGGAATTTTCCCTCTACGGGCACCCATTTAAGACAGCGGCTTTGCCTTCTGCGGCGCATTAGGCTGCCCCGGTTTAGCCGAGCCAAAACGCTCGGCAGAAGCTAGCCCTCGCATGAGGGCTGCCAGCAAGAGACCGGACCGGTGGATCACTTTAAATGCCCATTGAGCCATTGCATCCACCAACAGGGACGCCAGCTGGCATGGTATTGCTTCCACTTTTTCCGCGCGCACTGCCCAGTGTACCATGACCTCTTGCGTATGACGCGGCGTCGGAAAAGGCTGCAACACATCCTTGATCCAGGGCCTTCCCCACCCAAGCATGGCGCCGTTGCCAACTGGGCCACAGAGTTGCCCTGAATAGTTATACAGGCACCGCGGTGACTGTATAATTAATCTTAATAACTCGATTACGCAGGTTCCGGAATGCTTCAGAGATAATGCAATGCTCAATACCATTCGGCATCCATCCTGCCCAGAACCACCAGGGGACGAAAGACGGGAAGGGGTCCTTTATCTATCTGCCGACAATTTTAGAAGCTCAAGTTTGCCTGCAGCGGTCCAGGCTTCGGCTCAGGGACAGTACTACAAATGGGGAACTGCTCGTCCTCATCGCACAGCTCAGTTGTTAAAGACGTCAGCCATCTAAGGGAGTGGGGTGGGGGTGGGGAGGCACCAGATGACAGCAGATATGCCTCCTCTCCATATGCCATTTTAGACTGATTCGCCTGCATAAAAAAGCTCGCAATAGCGTTGGTTTTGGTCATTGAGATAGTCGCTGAACTCTTGCTCGAGGGACGTGGCAGGCATCTCACGATTAGATATATTATGCGAGGTTCAAAAATAATCAGTATTCGGAGAACACCCCTTCAGACAGCGTTTTCCCTCCCTTTAATCTGACAGCGTTTGCACCACGTCGCGTTCACCCACGGCAAATCGGGAAAAACTAAGTCTCACGATCTGAGCAGGGAGGAGTACCCTCCTGGGTGCTCAAATTGGCAGGACGCTATTTCCTACTTCCCATGAGGGAAGCGTCTCTCCGATTTGGTGCTTAGTGTTACTCCTTTCCTTCTCTTAGTTGGTGAGGAAAGGTGGCTTCTACATGATTGATTATTCGGGATTTAGGATGTATCAACTGGAACGGTCATTTAGCGCCCAGAGGGTAGCTTCCAGTTATCTGAAGGTAGACAACATATAAACCAGACAGATTTATCAAATAGCCCGGTTATTGTTGACTGCATGAGCTTCCTCTGCCTCACCCTCAAACCAAACAGCGTAGTTAGCTCCAGTGTATTAGCGCAGCGCCGTTAGGTCCCTTGGCGGGACAGCTCCGTCAGGCAAACAGTCGACCGATGCACAAGCGCGCACGTCGCACCGAAGCACCCGGCACAGCCTCACTTCTTTAGCATCTACTATACACTGATGGGGCTGGCTGGCGCTGCGAGATTGTCGCCCCTGTTACGAACGACCGCGGGGCTTGAGCTTAAGCACAGATCTTAGCGCGATCAAAGGTGAGAGCGTAAGCCGCCGAGAATCAGTACGGTAAGGGGAAAACTATCCTCTGCCCCCCCAACCCGAGTCGCGCAAGCTGCATCGCAGTCCAGCTCCACTACCTTCGCAACAAGCCAGCACAAGGTGCCTCTCTTCGTGAAGGTTGACCACACCCTTCGCATTCGGTCCCTGCCGTAAGGAAGACTGAAGGCGCATCTCACGGCAGATCTAGCTTTATTTTTTCGGAGGAACAGTACATAAAGGGGCCGGCGCCAAAACCGCCATCAATTGTGATCTAGATACCAATATTTATGACCATAAATATTGAGAAATCTACTAGAAGCATTCGCACTTTTCACTAAGTCGCACACAATTTTTGTGTAATCACAAGAGGATGATGGTCACAACACAGCCCGACACAGAGGATCAGCCGAGGTCTCTCCGGTAGAAGCACTAGCCTGTGTACAGGGCAGTGTTCACTTCGGTAACACAGGCTCACCTAAAAACTCCTGCTTATCTTAACACGTTACAACAACTGGGTTCACGGTGAATATTCGTCTAATGTTGCGGAGCTCATCCAGACACAACGGATACATTTCCACAACAGTCTGCGACTTCAAATTGCAAGAAACGTGAAAAAGTATATTTCTTCTCTTTCAAAGTAATCGAAAGCTCTTTGTAGAGCTATCGCATGCCCAAGACATCAGAGCCGACATCCACCGGTTACTCTACATACAAAAGCAAAGGAATGCTCCTGTCCAGAAGACAATCAGCACAATTATCACTTGAGATAACGCCCCACGCGCTTACCTCCACCAATGAAAGCATTAGGCCTAGTTAAATTTTAGCACATATCCACCAGAAAACAAACAAGGGACTGAAAAGTGCGCTAAAAACAAGGATCATGAAACACGGTAACATGGTTTTCAAACATTTTTTCCAGATCCGATTCGAGCCTTTAGGCTGAGGAAAACATCTAAAATATAGCCAAAAGCTTCGAATTCTTTACGTCTTTATATCGTGGAGGTCCTAAAAAATTACTGAATTGCAAAAGCCTCAACTCATGTAACTTGGTAAATGAAAACATAATCATAAAGCTCGCTGAAACACCTGCACAAAGCCTTACGAGTGGGCATCTCGATTTCAGCTGCCAGACGATCATGTTTCCTATGTAGTTTTCCTGATCACAACTACGGAGTTGCACAGCGGAGCGGCTTCACACCAGCCGTCCATAACCTGCCGACATACAGATATACCGTTCTCAGACTACCAGCCGCCCATAACCTGCCGACATACAGATATACCGTTCTCAGGGCCATACTGAGCAGCGCAGACATCTCAGCGAACAGTCAACCACGCGACAGGCTGAAGGAACGTGACACATTCAAGAGCAGACTTGGCGGCTTAAGGACGCACCAACAGCCAGGGTCATATAGTCTCAAAAGCGGCCCTAACTGAGGCGGCAGTAGAGAAGAGCGCGCCGGGGACGCCTTGAACCACCGGCCGGTAACGTACAGCACGCCGGCACAACGTCCCATTCTGGCGCGGATTACCGATCGACTTCTGCTTCAGTCCCTGACTTAGTTCCCCCGGGCAACATACGATCGGGATGGGATCGCTGATCAGGATAATAATGAAGTCATTGACTCTATAAAGTGGCATTTCGCCAGCACTTTAGAACAGACCACGCTATAGTGCTGGGGAAAGAGCCCTTCGGACTAGCAGTACGGTACGGATCGCAATTTGGTCATGAAGCCTATCCGACGCGATGGAAGCAGACCGAGCAGAAACCCCCAGGGGACGGACGCTGTCTACCCCCATGAAACTTACCTTTAAAAATAATTGGGATGAACTAAAAATGAAACCAGACTTGTTATGTGCGCCTTAACGACTGATATTTCTGAAGTTCCATTATTACGGAGCCACACTCACTTCAGCCTCCAATATTCATCAGCATTCCTATAGCCACTATAGTAGTGTCACATAGCCCACGCTCACACGTCCAGGAATGTGTCACCGCCTGCTGCAGGTTCAGGGTTCTCTCCCGCGCGGCAGCTGGCTGCTGTAGTGGTCGTTGAGGTTGAGCCGATTAACCAGGTCGCTGAGGTGGGGCTGGTAGTACCGGTCCTTGGCCTTGTTGACCGCTGGGAATGGTACGCGAGATTAGAGTACAGCTACAGAGAGTGAAATGAGAGAGCCAGAGAGGGAGGATGAGCAGTGAAATCATCTCGTCAAATGATACAGATTTCACGGACAAGGTCAGGTCAGACACTAACCACAATTCACAACTGTCGCAACATTGCAGCATTATCATTAATAATAGCAACCAAAATACAGCACCGTTTACAGTTATATCTGCAAACAAAAACAAAACAAAAACGGGGACAGCCACCGCCACATACAGATATCATCACTTTTTTAACATCGCCGTGAACAAACGCCAGAGGCATATCCCTGGCCTTTACACACAGCCAATACATATGCAACGGGCTTTAACAAATGTGTACCATGTCCCGTGGTTACCATGGTAACCACGTCGCGGCCTGACACCAGCGCCACACAGTGGCCGAGTTAGGGTCGGACACATCACCACGTCTGTGGTCGACAGCAGCCGCGTCCCAGAACACAGTCTGCACCTGGGCGTGGAGGGAATCATTGGTCTCACAATACTTCGCGGGAGTGTGAAAGACCAACACTTCATGGATAGGCGTTAGAGAAAATGCATTAGTGATGTCTGTGAGGTCAATTTTTGGTTTCACTTCCTGACTTTTGTAAGAAAATGCTCCAAAACCAATTCTGATCATCAGCGTATGTATCTACTTGTTTTGATATCGCTCGGGTGATGAAAATACATGACAAGGATGGAAAAAGGCACATGGGATATTGTAGTAAGTGGAAACTAAGGTTCTCAGCCCTGAGCTACTGAAGCGGAGAACCAATTCTGTCTTGGTGTGGTTTCCTTACCACCCAACACTACGAATTCTGGTACCCTAGGCCGCAGCCGTGCACTTCGACTAAAGCCCCTGGTGAGGGAGAAATCGACCCCACTGGTCTCACCTTTAAACAAAAACCGCGAGTACTCGGTGAACTGTCGGTAGGTTTTCATCACAGTTGCGAAGTGCACGTTCGCAGCCGCTCCCGACTCCGACAGACACCACCCGGCGGCCGACAGCTGAAACTCAAACTTCAAAACTATCCGGAAGATGTCGCTGATGACGTTCATGATCGGTTCAGCTTTGGTGTTCAGAAGGCACCTGTGGACGGGGAAGCGCAGATATAGTAAGATAGTAAAGTCGTGACAGAAGTAGAGCCAGAAGCCAGAAACATGGTGCTGTAGCGGAACTGACCTTTTATGTTTAACCTGCGCCCGAAGTCAAGACATTCGCGATGCATTCACAGTGATAAATCAATTCCAAGCCTGTGGTCACTTACTTTGGTCCCTCTTTGGAAAGATAACATGACAGAGATAATCAAGCGACAATTTTTCTGACTAAAAACAATTTTCGTGAAGGCAGCTTATCATAAGGGAATTGAGGGAGTAAAATTCACACTGTTATATTTGGTTATGAGCTGAGATAGCAGTTTTGTGGAGCGTGACGAGGAACCGCTATTGGCACATTTCATTTCACCCAAAGCTGTCTACATAAAATATCCGCACGCTTTAAAGTTCAAAAGGGGGGTCACTACCTTATTTCAAACCATTAAACACTCACTTTTCTTCTGGTAGCGCATGTCACGTGACAAGTGTTAACAAATGGCCACGCAAGCTGACATGCCGCAAGTCACCGCAAGCTGCCAGATTCGTGATTACACGCGATGCTTGGGTCAACCTTGCGTAGTAAGACAAGAGGCGATATCCTTGTTTTGAGCGATTGGAGGGGAAAACAAAATGTGCTTTCCCTATTTTCAGACTTATTTAGTCCATAAATTGTCCTTAGAATTTCGACAACGTGGTCTCAATTCCCTAAACCATGTTAACAAATCAAAATTTCATACGGTCAAGCTCTCGGAGATTTCTGCACAACGTTAGTCGAGGTCCGCCTTAAGATTGATTAGCAGATCCGCCTAAATGGTGCTTTACACCACCCAGTGCCTTCATTCTACACAATCCAGCGATAGTCCTGACTTCTGTCTAGTCTGCCCGCCCTCCTGAGCAGTTGCAGGTTGTGCCGCTGGGCGGCAGCACCGTCGTGAGCGGGTTTCTCACCGGCTGGCCGCCCGCTCTATGTAGTTGATGTGCGCCGACCGCAGGTCGTCCAGAGTGTGTACGGCCGCCAGCTGGCGCTGCAGCTCCGCCCACTCAACCAGCAGCACCTGACGTCATGCACAGGAGTGACGTCATACTGATAAAGGCACAGCTCCACCCAGCATAACAGCAGCACCTGACGTCATACACAGGAGCGACGTCATACTGATAACGGCACAGCTCCGCCCACTCAACCAGCAGCACCTGACGTCATTCACAGGAGTGACGTCATACTGATAACGGCACAGCTCCACCCAGCATAACAGCAGCACCTGACGTCATACACAGGAGTGACGTCATACTGATAAAGGCACAGCTCCGCCCACTCAACCAGCAGCACCTGACGTCATTCACAGGAGTGACGTCATACTGATAAAGGCACAGCTCCACCCAGCATAACAGCAGCACCTGACGTCATACACAGGAGTGACGTCATACTGATAACGGCACAGCTCCGCCCACTCAACCAGCAGCACCTGACGTCATACACAGGAGTGACGTCATAGTGATAAAAGCACAGCTCCACCCAGCACAACAGCAGCACCGGACGTCATACACAGGAGCGACGTCATACTGATAACGGCACAGCTCCGCCCACTCAACCAGCAGCATCTGACGTCATGTACAGGAGTGACGTCATAGTGATGACGACACAGCTCCGACCATCCAAGCAGCAGCACCTAACGTCATCAAAAGCGATGAGCGTCAGAGCGGTGATAATGTCCAAAAGTACCGTTATCGCAGCGATGCTACAGCGACAGCGACAGTGGCACCGGGGCAGTGCCGATTGCTTTGAGATCGCTTCGCTCACAAAATGGTAGAGCTTAAACGACACAACACGGTGAAAGCACGAGCCGAAGAAGGACAACCATTTTCTCCATCGGTTTGTATAGTTGTGACCTATTTTAACGAAAGTAACCGGTTGGAAATTTGATGGACTAGCCAGCACCACAGTTCACCAGCGGCGGTGACCCTCCCCCAAGGATAGCGCCACTCCTTCACGCAGATCAGAGAGAGCGGGAACACCTACCTGGGAGGTGAAATACTGCTGCAGAGCCAAGATGAAGTGTTGCATCTCGTGTCTGCAGAGCTGCAACCGCTGCAGCCGTGCAGCGCCCTCCTGAGAAGTCTCCAGCTCCCCTGTGGAAAGGACAACATCAGCACTGGAGAGAGAGAGAGAGAGACAGAGACAGAGACAGAGACAGAGACAGAGACAGAGAGAGAGAAAAAAATATATATATTTATATATATATATATATATATATATATATATATATATGTATATATATATATATATATATATATATGTATATATAATAAATTCTAAAATGAATGATTTCTATAAAATAATTTATACGGACGGACCGACTACAAAGACAGACAGGCCACGCGCAGGGACCGGTAAAGCGGCCAGATAGAAATGTACCGGCCAAATAGAAAAGCCCAGTGAGAAATGTATTACGCTGTGCTCCATACATTTTGTCATGAGGCTTTGGCAAAGAGAAAGGTCAGAGATTCCGCAACGGAAAGAAAACACACGCAATAGGATATACTCGTATTCCGAGACACTAGGTTAGGAGAAGGGTTACGCCACCTGGTAACCAGTCAGCTACAGGATGGGATCCAGAACTCTAAAGCGACTCTCACCGACGGTCTTCAGGTGTCCAAAGGTGGCTTCCAGCGCCGCCACGGCCCTCCGCAGCCGCAGCAGCAGCTGGAACAGCGCCCGGTACCGCAGCAGACTGCGCTCCGTCACCACCAGACACTGCGGCCAGCCGGCAGCGAAGTTGAGGGCCACGCAGTCCAGCACCTCGGGAGCTGTGGGAACGGGGGCACTGTCACCACCGGATACTGGATGTTGAGGACCACGCAGTCCAGGAGCTGTGGGAACGGGGGTACTGTCACCACAAAACACTGGAAGTTAGTGACACACGTCATGACGAGGGGACGTGTCACCAACAGAAACTGGAAGTTTGTAATAGCACACTTCACCTCAGGAGCTGTGGGAACGAGGAAGGGGACGTGTCACCACCAGATACTGGAAGTTGATAGTGACACAAGTCACCTCAGGAGTTACACTGTGAAATGCGACGGTGTTACGATGTGGTGCTGGGTGAGACTACAGGACGGCCGATCTTGGACTGGACCCTACTTCAAAAACACACAATTAACTGCAACCGACGGGCTTCCGGACAAACGACGAATCAAACCAGGTTTCTCCGTAAGCTTCTACAATAATGCTATCGCAGTTCAAATCCCACGTTACCCTTCCATGGCTGTCACGCACCACTATCACCGTCTTTAACACGCGCATTGACGGGGGTCTGAGCCACCTTCGGATTGACGAGGGGGGCGGGTACCCGCCCCCTCCTAAGATCTCGAGAACCACGGTAGGTAGCAAAAAACGGTAAACGGCGTTGGGTAGCCCATCCGCTTCTCCATCGAAAATATTTGAACCATTTTTTGTCAGGTCACATTTAAGGTCACCAGAGGTCAAAAACATGCCGTCACATGCCGTCATAGGGATAACATGTAAATTAAGTTTTTCGGCCATTACATCTGAACAAGTAAAGATAGAGCAAAACGACTTGAACCCTATGAATCCTCGCAGCAAGCCGAATCGAATGATATATGACTTGACCTTGCTAGGTCAAATCAAAGATTTGACCTGACCTGAGGTCAGGTCAGGGTCAAATTATATAAAATGCATATCATTACAACCTCAAAGCCAAGGCGAGTCTAATGAAGCTAAAATAAACGCTCTATCACCATAGGTTACTGAGTTATTCAGTAAAAACCATATTTCCCATGTATTAACAATGGAGAGGTCATGCTTCGTACCTGACCTTAGGTCATCAATATCAAAAATACCGGAACATGTTTTAGAGAACTCGGTGAGCCCATTATGTGATATAAGTTTCAATTGGATAAGTTCACCCTGCTCCGACTTATGCTATCTTAAACTTTTTTGAGGTCGGTTCACTTGACCTGTACTGGTGACCTGACCTGAGACAGTGACCCAAAATAGGTTTTGAGCTAGGGTATCGAGTGGAAAATTCAGCTCGGAATATATGGTGAGTGAGTGGAAAATTCCCCTCAAAATGTACGGTGGAGTAAAAATTTCCCAATTTGGGTACTCAGGTGGTAAACTCTCAGAGACCTTGTTTGAACTGAGGGATGGATATTTTGTTTAAATTTCTCAAAGTAAATATTTGTAAATTGTCGCCAAGCAGCATTGTTTGACCATTACCATGTGAAAAATTTGGGTTAAACAGGCAAATCTTTACCAACCGAAACCCCCTGATGCAGTCTCCAATTATTTTTAAGGCATTGGTGAGTTGTCACGAAAAAACTTTTTTGGGGGCCTCTGAGACCAACCTTCGGGGAAAGAACTCTGGGAGCCACCAAGACTAACATTTGTGGGATGAAGACCAACTCTTGGGGGGCTTCCCTAGACCAACTATTGTGCCCCTCCTCTCCTCTCCCATATGACCAGCTCTAAAAAGCCTCTGAGACGAAATATCGGGGCCCCTTAGACCAACTCTGCAGAGGAGGCCTCCGAGACCGGCAGGTGGTGAAAAATAAAGAAGGGATTTTCATGCAATACCTAGTGCCTAAATTTATTATCCAAGCATACACTGTATAGTTTTTCTGTCCGGGACAACGCCCCTCCTATACCTATAGTTATCGTAATTTCGGAGGCCACTCCTGACCTCAATCACTGCACCTCGCATGCACCCATGCTAGGGCCCAGTAGAGCCTTGGCTTACACTAGAGTAACCCAGACGAAACTACAAACTTTCTATCGTGGCAATAAACTCTTCCAGACTCTTGCTTAAAGTTTCTTTTCTTTACCTGTCAATTCCCCTGCTCCTCTTCACATATATTCTCACCTTCATATGAATATGCTGCTTTGTATGAATCTAATCGAAGCTACAGCTTTATTATTTCTGTTTTGTTTCTTCCTTTCGTCTACATCAGCCAGGCGCGGCGGGTTGCGACCGTTGCGACAGCGTCAGAGCAACTACTACTTTAAATTTCTGATCGCTTACTGCCTGCCGGGCGCCTGAGCTACATAATTTGCATTTTAAAAATTTCCCTAAATTAATTTTCTGAATCCTTATAGGCTAGAAAATTTTACAGATAAAATCACACAAAGAGGAAGACAAAATGTTTTGTCAATAACGATATGCCACCTGCCTTTCAAAAAGCCTAAAGATGCCGCTTTTATTTACTAGATGTAAAGACGGCGTTTTGGTAGGTCCACGCCGTAGACCAGTCATACAAAAAAGTGCCGATGTTTGAAGCGTAACTGGATGCATTCTTGTTGTCAGAAATATTCATTTAATGAAAATGTAGAGTTTCAATATATTCAAATACCGGACACTTTCAGTTCAACTAAAATATCAGCGTTTTTATGCCTAGGTGTCGTAGGGTGTCGTGAGTGGATTTGGGTGTCACACGGCGTGGACGCAGCGATGAAGGGCTGATACGGATAAAAATGATTTTCTTCGCAATAAATGGTCAATTTTCTACGATACAATGTCAAAAAATATGCTGCTTAGCATACAAATTTCAAGATAATTGCTTCTAACAAAAATATGACCAAAAATAGTTTTTCACTATTCTTGGTACCAGAAATACAAAAACTTTTCATGGACGTAAGCCTTGAAGTCATGTGCACAGATAAACTACTTTCCAGAAATGTATCTCTCAAAGCGGTCAGTTCATTTCTTTGGGAACACAAGGCTAGGGTGTCTAATTTTCCACTCACGAATTTTGTGAGTGGTGGAATTTAGTGGCGGTGTTCACCCACTGGAACTTTCTCCGAGGGGGCACTGAGCGTCTTGCCTGCGCCAGAATTTCGATTATGTTGTTCCACTGAAATCGGTGGAGATAAGGATGCCAGGTATAATTGTCCAGAAAAATAGAAATCGCCAGATTTTCTTTCAGAAAAGCGAAAGAAGCCCATAAGAGCCGAGTTAATTTGGCGATCTTCTAGTCGATTCTGCTGCTCTCTTTTTCCAGTGGACGTTGGTAGAGGAGGCAATGGAACTGGCCTTTGTAGTCAGTATTGTTGAGTAAAATTCAAAAGTAGAAAGTATTGTTGGAAGTGAGTGGAAAATTCAGCAAAATAAATATAAAAGTGAGTGGAAAATTCTGTTTGACTGGGTGTCGTTCTGCACCCAGCACCCCAGGTTTTGGGACACTGACCTGAGATGACCTATCCTTAAAATGTTCACAGAAGTTGCAAAATGATAAGGGAAAAGGTATACCAAGTACGGCGGCGCTGCGCGCCGCCGTTTTCTGCTGTCTCCGAAAAACCCGAGGGGGCGGGTACCCGCCCCCCCGTCAATGCGCGTGTTAATGGCCGCGTCGCTACTGACCGGCCCTGTCGAGGACGTCCGGCACCCAGCTGATGACGAAGCTGAGCCTCTCGGCCAGCGGGTGCTCCCCCACCGCCG
>JAOTON010001532.1:5000-45000 GCA_034440635.1 Lepas anatifera | reverse complement strand
AAATATTAGATAATTTGTAGCAGTATTACAAAGGTATAAAAGCCTATGTAGCAGCTTTAGCGGTGATAGTGATCGTTGTTGAGAGTATCATTAGCGGTAAAATTGGTCAGTGATGGATCTAGGCGGTAGTTTTGGTGGGACAAACAAAAATCGAAACGCAAGAAAAAACGTCGCGCAGTGAAAGCTTTTGCAACAATCTAACTAGCCGGCAGGTTGGGGAGGCGGGGAGTGGGGAGTAAATATAAGTCGAAAAGCAAAACAAACAGGCGTCACTGGGTGAAATATGTGGCTACAAAATGCTTGCTTTCGATATCCAAGGATCATTCATCCAAATACGATTTTAAATATCAAGAGGAGCAGGCTCCAATATTCACACTGAAGTTGACTGGTTCTGTTTGAAAATGATTTCTTCATATAAAGCACCAACACCTTGCTTATGAACTTTAAAGGAGCCGGGGAAAAGGTCGACAGCTTGGGGGAGGGGATAACATTATGGTTTTGCTCCGAGCTTTTTCGTTCGGGGAGAAAATACGTATTGTCCCCCTCCCCTTGGGTCCTCCATTAGAACTGGGTGCTGTTTGAGGGGTCTCGTTGCCACGTGCGACCACCGAGGGTAAAATGGCAGTGAATAGTGAATGTTTCTCTGATGAAATCCACCAACTCGAGAGCTACTACTCTTCGAAATTTAGCACGACATTGGTTCCAGCTATTATTGATGTTAAAATTGTTCGATGTGTCGCTGAAATGAAAATATTTTAGGATAAATATTGTTTACATATTCTGGTTGGGCGAAACCAGAATATTACCCGGGGACCTTGTAACCAAAGCCTACCTTTGGCGGCCGCAGGGAGGCATTCCGGTCATGGCCCCCCAAAGCGCTGGAGGGGGGCCAAACTATCTTTCCCCCCAAACGCCGGAGAAATTTTTGAAAAAAGGTGTGTACACTAAGCCTGTAGAGCACAAAAATATTCGCTTCCCCCTCCCCTCCCCGGAGAGCGATCATGCACTTGGAGAGGTAGCTTATACTAGATCTGTCGAGCACTGAAAAAGGTGTTTACAATAGGTATGTAGAGCAAAACATCTTCGCTCCCACCCCCTTCCCCCCACAGGAGGACAGGCAGACATGGGTTTGCCCCCCAAAACTCGGGTCTGCGTACGCCCCTGAAGCCTACGCTGCTCCCTTGACCTGAGAGGGTATATTACCAACAAGACTAAAATTGGACTGGAAACGAATGTTAAGCTGGTCTGATTCTGGTTTAGCCCGAGAGAGATTATTATCAGTATATTGTTTTGGGATTTCATTGAGTTTAAATCTTTAGCCTCGATAAATTTTTGAGAACTCCCGCAGCCTAATATTGAGCCCCTTGGGCTAAAGGGTGTTTTAAGCTCGTGCAATCTTTCGAAAGCCTAGCTGGCTCAGAGGCCCCTAACTATCGTGCATCCTTAGCTGCCATCTCAACTTAACGTATCTGCATTGGTTTTGGTCGCCCGGAAAGAGGCACATAAGCATTTATCACTAACTTTAAGAATTGTTGGGGTTTAACGACGCACCAACTGCCAGGGTCATACGGCGTCCCAAACTCTCACCCTGTTGGAAGGGATTTTGGGGATCAGATCGACTTATTCAGAGGCTCCGCCGGGACTTGAACCCGGGACCGGTGGCTTAGAAGACAAGGGTGCAATCCACTAAGCCACCTCATCCCCTTATCACTAACTTTATACGATATTATACGTAATAAATAATTTTTGGGCTTATCGATGCACCAACTGCCAGTGTCATATGGTGTCGCCAACTTTTTTACTGTTGAAAAGATATCCCGGGAACCAGCTTGCTCCTTGTTCAGGGAAACCGCCGGGCCTTGAACCCGGGTCGGCTGGGTGGAATCCAGCTACGCTGACCACTCCAATACAGCGTCTCTAGCATTTAATTGGAATTGAAGACATCCCTCTATCTGAATACTGATTTGTGCAAATCAGCATGTATTTGAATATAAGCTGATGACCATTGTTGGTTGGCAGCCCCTACCAATGGTCCCCAGCCTTTGGAATTTTTCCCCTAACTGGCAAACAGTACCCCTCTAGCTCGAAATACCTGAAGGCCTTTCCCGTTTGGCAAGGGCTAATGTGACCTTTGAGGAAGGTCGTTATGAGCACATAACCAGGCAAGCAAGGGCAAGGTAGGAAACCGAAGAGCCTAATAAAGAAAACAATAGCTCTTTTTCGATTCATGTAATGTTCCCTCTGTGCCCATCTCCCAGCAACATGAGAGTTGGCGACACTATATAGCCTCAACAGTCGGTGCGTGTAAACCCCCAAAGCTGCTTTGAACCCATTTTCTTCCTTTGTCCCTGGAAAAAATGCGAAAACAAGCAAGACCTGAATGTGTGTATTTCGCTCTGGACACATGAGCAACAAGAAAACAGTGGAATAAAATTCAGGCAGAATATCTGCTCCTAATTTCGAAACATTTCAAATAAATATGAGGATTCAGTACTTGCAAGTCGATAGTTTTAGTCATTTTTAGTGTAGTGGCAGGTTTCGACTCATTACCTCATGCATTTATCTACCATTTTTTGTGATTGAGACCCCATTAGCCAAACGGCACTTTTTCATGCTCCCTTCTTGTTCTTCATAAGGAGTTTTAGCGACCTAGCGTTCATAAATTGTAGCCAAATATGTTAATCATTTTCATTTTAACCATTTTCTGGTCCATAAGTCCTGATTACCATATAATAAAGAGATATTTATTTATTTATTTTGCAGCACAATGGTGACAATACTATCAGCATAATTCACAACAGGAACAGACACCCATGGAACAGGCATATATGTTAAACCTGATAAACAATTTGAATTCAAACTTACCCCACAACCCCTGGCCATTCCATTGATAAGCTAAGCGGGGAATATAAAGGAAAAAATATGCCCATTTACATTATTTTAATCGCCTTGGTGCTCTTCCCGGGCTCCATCCTCATTTTTGGCGAGTTATTCGGAGCCGATTTAAATGAGAGACTAGTCGACTTACACCAATTTATGGTTATCAGCCTGACAACTTATAACTGTAAATTGATAACAGTTCAGGTCAGGTGAACGAGTTTTAACGTGATTTCCACGCCCATGTGGGTCATTTTTGTTTTTCTTAGATAAGAACGACAAAGCAAGGGAAAAACGCGACGCCTACAGCATGCCATGGTCGAGTTTCCTCCTCATTCAAAAGCTCTTCGAAATAAAAATTTCCCAGATATCGTCTAGTTATTTTGAGATCACGTCAGTAAAGACGCTACCAGGGATCACCGGAGGTCATAGTTTCGAGCTTGTTTGTGCTCATATCTTTAGAACAAGACGGCAAGGAGCTTTCAGCGCCATTTCTATTTTTCGTATCACCTTTGCCTCTTGAGTTAACAGGGGAAAGGGAGATGGACTGACGCCCCACGTCGTAGTGGGTGCGAAAAGAGGCCAGGTGGTGTCTGGTTGACATACTTGGCTTTTCCCATTATTATCCCTTGCACCTGACTGGATTCAGCCAAATCAAAAATTTCTTGGCGTCGTATTCACCCTCCACCGGAGGGAGGTGGGTCTGAACACCCTCCCTCAGATTTTTCCGACTGTGCATAAAAATGCCGGCGCGAAGCGCCGCCGTAATTGGCGCACCCTATCCGTAATTAATTCTTCAACATTTTCTAGAATTTTACGTTTGCACCATCTCAGGTCAGGTCAACAGTGCAGGTCAAGTTACCTCAACTCCAAAAAGTTTAAGATTTCATGAGTAGGAACGGTGTGAATCTGTCTTCTTAAAACTCATATCACATAATAGCCCCATCAATTAGCGCAAAACATATTCCGGGATTTTACATATCGATGACCTAGGATCAAATACAGATCATGACCTCTCCATTGGAAATGCATGGGAAAACAAAAATTGAGGGAAATGGTTTTATTTATGTTGATATGTAGTTGAATACCTTCATATTCTCGAAATCGTCGTAGCTTAAGCCCCTCTCCAGGCTCATGGTGCAAGTTTGGACCTGTGATCTCTGAGAGGTCATCTTGGATTGCTTAAACCGCGCCCCAGTGGGCCTACGAGCCATCTTTGCCCTGGTGGGAGGGGGGGTGTTTGAACACCCCCTCGAACTCGGCCTCTACGTGGGATAGCGAAAAAAGCGAACGCTGTTGGATAGTTCATACAAATTCATGAGGAAATTATATTTGTCACTTTTTGGCTCAGGTCAATTTTGAGGTCATGACAGGTCAAAGGAAGTGGGATTTTGAGTAGAGTTTTTGGTATCTGGCGTCTGGAGAGTTGAGTGAGACACCATTCGCTTCCTCTCGTCACGGAAAATCGAATGATGAATCAAATCGGAAAATCGAACGAGCCATACTAGGTCAAAACTTAAAAATGACCAGACCTCAGCTCAGGGTCACTTTTTAACCTAGCATAGTCAATATGCAATCAATCGACTCGCAATAGCAGTCTGAACGCAATGACATCAAAATAAAAGCTGGATCATTTCATGCAGTTATTGACATAAGTCTGAAAACTGCTTAAATAGCCCCAGATGACCTCTCAGAGGTCATAGGTCAAAAATTGCAACAGGAGCCTGTAAAGGGTCCCAGGATACTACGATTTAGGGAATATTGAGGTTTTCTCAGCTGTTGAGTACACAAATACAGCCCAATTTCTGTTTTCCCATGTATTTACAATAGCGAGGTCATGGTCCGTAGTTGACCTTAGGTCATCGATATGAAAAATCCCGGAATATATGTTGTAGCACTCGGTGGGCCCATTATATGGAATAAGTTTTAATTCGATAAATTCACCCATTTCTTACTTACGCCGCTTAAACATTTTTGGAGGTGAGGTCACCTGCACTGGTGACCTGAACTGAGATGACCCAACCTTAAAATTTGGGGAAAAGTTGCGGAATCAATCAAGGATAAAGTGTGCTAAATACGGCGGCGCCTCGCGCCGCCGTTTTTTCGTGCCGCCGGAAAACACCCGAGGGGATGTTTAAGCACCTTCCACCGGGGCGAGGGTTAAACAGGTTGACTTGGGTCAATAATTTCGCAGGAAATGATGAAAAAGTTTTTTATTTTGATACCATTACGTTTGGATTGTTATTGCAAGTTGATTGATATGCATATTGATTATGCTAGATCAGATAAAGACCTTGACCCAGCTTTAGGTCACGTTACTTTTATGATTTCATGTAGTATAGTCATATTATACATGGTTCAATTTTCCGTAAAAAGAGGAAGCCAATGGCGCCATACAGTTTATACTAACTGAATTCAGTCAGACGATAGGCCCCATAAACTCCTCTACACCCTATCACATTTTTTTACCTGTCATGACCTAAATATTGACCTGAGACAAAAACTGAGTAATGTAGTTTCGCGATATATTCTTATGAACCATCTACCAGTGTTCGCGTTTCCCTCTATCCTGCATAGGAGCCGGGTTCGAGGGGAAGTGTTCTCCCCCTACAGCAAAAGATGGCTCGGACACCCACCGGGGCGGGTGTTAAATAACAAAATTCGGCCACAGGGTGCCGTTTTAAACCCCATGAACTCTAATCCCCCAGAAAAAAATATTTCAGCAGTGATCCTGTGAGCCTTATGAGGCTGGAAACATTGTTTGAAGCCATAACTCAGACATACCCAGTCTTGGACTCTCGTGCCCAGGCGCCTCGGTCACTGGACGGACCGCCTGGGGCTAGACACCTGCGAGACAGTACTGATCACCTCGGTTCAAAACACTGTGCCCCCTGCCTGCCACACACTATTTACTACGTGTGGCCTTGCACCTGTCGTTGTAAACACGTAGTAATCACGTGACCCAGGTATGCGTGCCAGTCGAGCGAAGGGTCGGGGATTATCAGGGGCGGTGGCAAGTCAGCCGAAGACTACCCCGTCAAAATGCAGCAAAATCAGTAATTGTGTAATATTTTCTCACGCAGATGTCAGATTAGGAAATAATGGTAACCACTGGAAAGCTCTTGCAAAAATACATAATAAGAACCCGTTTATAAAGCTATAGACGCCATAGGTTGCGAGATATTCATCCTAAACCGGTCGAGCCTAGTCATGGCAATTTCAATTGCGGGGAACTGTACCATTTCGTCGTATTCCATGAATCAGACCCTTTTATAGTCATGCCTTTCCTCACTTTACCTGTGGTTCATCCTTATTTCCCCCGAAAATTCCCTGTTCTCCACGACTACTCTCAGTCTACCCTTGAGGAGAATCCCCAGTGCATGTCCTTTCATCTGTCACCCACCCCAAAACTGCCACCTCGGCGTCCGCGGAACTAACCTCCCCGCCGATCAGGTCCACCAGTACCGCCTCCTCCTCCTCCTCCCCTCCCGTACACCGCCGTGTCCGTCCGCCTCTCTCCGCGCCATCCAGCAGCCGTGACGTCATCAGTGACGTCAGCAGCCATGTTGGCGTTCTCGTCGTTCCGGTCTCGGGTGGCGTTGGCGTTGAGGGCATCCACCACGGAGGAGTTGGTGTTGGCTTCGATGTTAGTGATTAAGAAGCGCTCGTTGTTCAGTGGTGCAGAGTCGGTTTGGCCGCGTTCGTTGTAGATCTGCGTTGTCATGGAGACGGTGGAGAGGACGGGCGCCTCCGTTCCGGCTCCTATCTGGTCCGGATTGCTGGAGTTGACCGTGACCGCGCTTTCCTGGACACCACGAGCCCCAGCACGTCTCACTGCGGCGTTGTCCGTTACATCATCAGCGCTCGTCACCGACCTGTCCGCCGGGCCGGTGACCACGTCCTTGGCGACCTCACCAGACACCGACGGTGGCGCCACCTCCGTCTCCGGCGAGGGGTCGGCACTGGTGGACATGGGCTCCTCGATGTCGGCGGAGGAGGCGCTGGTAGTCTCCACCGTCGCCGGCAGTACGATGGTCGCCCGGTCTCCGAACACGGTGGTGAGCGTGGCGTCTGTTGAAGCGACAGCTGGAGCTGCGGCGGAAGCAGCTGACGCCCCGGCCAGTCGCGCCAGACGGGCCAGTCTGGGGACAGAGGGTACACCTCGGTCAGCTGTGTTACGAATGAGATGAACGACGCACCAGCTGCGGCGGCAATCCGGCACAGTCAACTCTCAGTCAGGATGGATTTCGGACCTTCTGACCCCCCTTTTTTGGTTGAAGAAGATAAGAGTTTTGCACAGCGTGTCGAGAAAACGCTAGTGGCATATTTTATTACACTCAAAGCTCACTGCACTACATTCCCGCACAGCTTAGAGTTAAAATCAAAGGGAACAACGGTCCAAATTCAAACCATGGGATGATCGCCTGGGTATGACAATCTGGTCGGTCTTAATGGTAAGCCCTACTTGTATACTTCTGGAAAATGGCATGCTGACGAGTAAACCATCTTTACTACATGCCTCCTCTACATTTCAATTTACTAGCTTCCACGTCTAAACAGATCAAACATTTTTCTAAACAAATGAAAATCTGATTTCATTTCATCATTGCTCTTCGTTTTGAGTTTTGAAGAAAGGTTCCGGATTTAAAATGAAAGATCAGTGGTGGCTCTAAGTTAAAGCGAGGCTACGATTAAACTTCTCTTTGCCATGCACCGAAAACGAGTTATTTCGATTGCATGATAATTATAAGAAAAAGGCAATATTTCTGTTCTGAGCGTTTTGAGGTATAAACTAAATGTTTTCCACAACTGTTTTGTCTATAAACCCACGCAAGCTCTCGGTCTCTCGGTCTCTCGGTCTCTCGGTCTCTCGGTCTCTCGGTCTCTCGGTCTCTCGGTCTCTCGGTCTCTCGGTCTCTCGGTCTCTCGGTCTCTCGGTCTCTCGGTCTCTCGGTCTCTCGGTCTCTCGGTCTCTCGGTCTCTCGGTCTCTCGGTCTCTCGGTCTCTCGGTCTCTCGGTCTCTCGGTCTCTCGGTCTCTCGGTCTCTCGGTCTCTCGGTCTCTCGGTCTCTCGGTCTCTCGGTCTCTCGGTCTCTCGGTCTCTCGGTCTCTCGGTCTCTCGGTCTCTCGGTCTCTCTCTCTCTCTCTCTCTCTCTCTCTCTCTCTCTCTCTCTCTCTCTCTCTCTCTCTCTCTCTCTCTCTCTCTCTCTCTCTCTCTCTCTCTCTCTCTCTCTCTCTCTCTCTCTCTCTCTCTCTCTCTCTCTCTCTCTCTCTCTCTCTCTCTCTCTCTCTCTCTCTCTCTCTCTCTCTCTCTCTCTCTCTCTCTCTCTCTCTCTCTCTCTCTCTCTCTCTCTCTCTCTCTCTCTCTCTCTCTCTCTCTCTCTCTCTCACCGTGCTCTGTTTTCCTCCTCATCCGCCCGCATCTCCAGTTTCCGTCTCTCCGCCTCCACCTTCTCAGTCAGTATCTGGTCTTCCATTTTGGCGCGGCGCTGGTTTGCGCGCGCCTCCCCGCCGCCGCAGTCAGCTCTTGCAACAGCTGACGCTTCCCCTCCGCCTTGCGTTGGCGGTCCGTTTGCTGCGACTCTGCGGAGACATTTCAGTGTGGGGACTTGGCAGGGGGATTTAACACTAAACAGCCTTCAAACACCATGCAATGGGAAAAAGTTCTGCGGCATGGAATACTGTTGACTCTATTTGAGACAGTCAAGTAGATTTTTGAGAAAAGAGAGTACTTTGGCATCTGCGTTTTCTCCAGAACGCGACAATTCTATAATTCCTCACATATCTAGAAGAGAGCTTCTGACCATGCTAGTATGGAAAACTTTTCCAGAGAAGTTTGAAAGCAGCCCTAAAATTGTCTGTATCTCGGGATATGCTGAGGATGTAACATTCAAAACCTGCGAAGCAAAATCATCCCCCACGACGGAATCCACAACTCCAACCCCGTTGAATAGTCCTAAAACAGCGCTGGCAGAGCCACAACATCCGTCTCACCTTGCAAGGCGCTCAGTGACACGAGGCGCCTCTCAGCGGCGGCCGTTTGAAGCTGTAGTAATTGTCGCCGCCGCTCACTCAAATGGCGCGAAAACGTTCCGGCCACGTGAGGTCGCATGGCCACTTCGTACCTGAAGCCATGGTTTAACGAGTGAGCAGGGCAGTTCCCCCAATACTGGCTAAACAGAGTCTAGAAACACTTCCTTCTAGTGGAAAGGTATTCAAGCCCAGATTTCTTCTCTCAAACCTAAGAGTCAAAGCACGACCAACGCTTAAACCGTGTTCATGTTTAGGCTACGCAATACATAGGTAACAATATCACATAGAAGCTCTCATTGGCCGTGTTATGGGTCAAATTGAATATTTCCCATTAATTGAATCTAACACGAACAAGTTCCGTGTCGTTCAAGAGAACAAACAGCCACAGCACATCCTGGCTCCGTTGACCCGAGTACACGACCCCCAGCAGTAGCGGCGGTGGGTTCCAGACAGTACCTAATCACACAGGTTAGGGTAGGTTAGGTGGGGGGGGGTTCAGTCAGTACCTGAGCCCACAGTCAGGTTAAGTTAAATTAGGTTAGGTTAGGTGGCGGGTTCGGTCAGTACCTGTGCACGCGCTGCTGGATCTCCCGCAGCTGGGGGCGCTGAACGCCAGCTGGACAGGGGGTGCTGCTGTGGCCCGGCAGAGCGGGTGGTCCGGCTGACAGCGGCGCAGCAGAGCCAGCGCCCGGCCGCACTCAAAGACGGCGCCCGAGACGCTCTGTCGGACACCAGAGGACACCGTCAGGACAGGGGAGGACACCATAAACAGGGGAGAACGCAATAGATAGGGGAGGACACAATAGACAGGGGAGGACACAATATATATAGAGGACGACACTGTTGTACACAGGAGGACACCGTGAGGATAGGGAAATGGATCGTGAGGACAGGAGAGGACAGGACACCATACACAGGGAGGAGACAATAGACAGGGGAGGACACTGTTGTACACGAAACAGAACACCGTAGTCAGGGGAGGTACACTGTCGTACACATGAGGACACACTGTCGTACACATGAGGGCACACTGCCGGACACAGGAAGGCACTGTTAGGAAGCGTGGGTGGTCCGTGTCTGACCTGCAGGAAGCGCGGGTGGTCGTCCTCGGCGCCGGCGGCGGCGCGTCTGTAACCGGCCGTCCAGAACACCTCTCCTTCACAGCGCGAGAACTCCACCAGCTCGGAGACCGGAAACTCGGCGTGTGGGTCCCGGATCATCCCCTCCAGCAGCCACAGCGAGAGGAACCTGGACAGGGGGGTGTCACAGCAGACAGTGATGATGAGACATAGCCCTGACCCCAGTAAATAAGTGGTGCAAGTTTAAGGTGCGCACACGAACCACACCAGATGATGTATAAGTTATTTCCACCTTCAAGCTTCAAAGACACTGTTTGGAAAATCGAAACCCATAAAATGACATCGCGAGTTGTAGAATATTTCCAGAAGGGGAGCGGACACAAACATGTAGCCACTGACCTAAGATAGGGAGTGATGGTGGCCTTGAAGAGGTGCGCCAGTAGCGCCATTTCCGTCGCTTCCGACGACCCCACCAGCCGATCATACAACTCCGTCACCAGCGCCATCTTTTGAGGCATCTCCAAACCTCTGGTTTCCACCCATGCCACATCGGCCATCAGCGCCATCAGTCGCGTCAGCGGTTTCACCCGCCGTTCGAACGACATCAGAGTGGTCGTCTCCACCTCGGTCACTGCACAGCGATATCCACGAAGGCAGGGCTCCAGACCGGCAGCAAACGCCTTCTGTACAGCCCCACCGCCACCCTCCGACACTAGCGCCGCCACGCGGCGACACCACGAACCGCACTTAGCCCAGGTGGCGCACCGGTCGGCCAGCGCCTCCGGTGTCAGAGTGTCGATACACAGGCCGGGCGCAGCGCGATACTCGCCCTTATCGACATCGTACGGGAAGCAGCCGGTGTCGAGTCCCATCAGCATCAGCCTCAGATCCCGCAGCAGCAGCGACATGGGGACCTGCCGCGCCGGCTGTGGAGGCCCCGGGAGGTAGCAGGCGAGCGCCAGACGCCGCAGCGGCGGCAGCACGGCCGGCCCGGCGCTGGTGAGACAGGGGGCGGCGCGGCGGTACTGCCGCCGGCCGCGGGACTCCCAGCTGAGACGTCCACCCGGGGGCAGCCGCCACACCTCCTCCCAGGAGAGGTCGGCCGAGCTGGGCGAAGATAGAGCCGGCGCCTGCAGCGGGGTCAGAATTACTCCAGCTACATAGGCAGGTAGTCCAGTCAGGGCACAGACCAACAAACGGCCAACACAGTCTTCCTTCTGAAGGACTAACACAAATGTACCAGACATCCGGATAGTACGTTCTGGGGCCGCTCATGTATCCGGAGTAATTGTATATGTCGGTATATGTATACTCCGGTTCCATATCGATTGGTGTGGTCTAGGCCTCGGCTGTTTTAGGGTATATCTCCCGAGTGATGGTAAGTACCGGCACCATTTTGGTACAAAATGATTTGTTTTGAATTTCTGCAATGACACTGACCGATGCGCAAGAGTGCCTGATTAGTTGCCAAATCTGACGGCATAGGCAAACGGCGAAGAAAAGGATGATGAATGCCAGATTTTAGGAAATTAGTTCTCAGTCATTATATGAGACAAAAACACAGCCCGAAACACTGACAGAAAAGAGCAAGATCATAAAGCGTCAATTCAACTGCAATAAAAAATAATAATACAAATGCAACTCAATACAGAAAAGGTCCGACAAAAATGGGAATCATCATGACGGTAAGAATATACGCCACATATGTAGTGTGCTGGCATCATTCTTCCTTTCACAGAGCCCCCTGGATAACCGCAGAACTGTACCAGCTGCGTGCTCAGCATCTTCTCCCCCGTCTGCGTCGACGGCGCCGGAGTCCGGGGGAGGTCCCAGGGCAGAGTCTCAGGTGCAAACGGAACCCGCGCAGGGTCCAGAGGCAGCGGAGGCAGGCGCAGTCGCTCCCCCGGCTCCACCCGCGCCCTGCTCTGCACCAGCGCTCCTAGCGGACTGCACAGCAAACGTAGAGGTCACCTGCTGCAAACGGTCAACAGACGGAAACGAAAACATGACGACAGGCGGCAGAGAGCAGACAGCTACATTTTCTCGTGTGCAGCATGACTTTTCTGCCAGAGCAGGAGAGACTCAGCTCGTCACATAATCAGCGTTTCAAAGTTAGGCAGGTGTCTGTAAACACATACTGATTTCATGGCCACATACAGGGCCAAAGCTCATTTCTTAGACGGAATATGACACATTTAAAACGGTATTCGAGCACGACAGCCGTCTTAAGAGCAAGTAGCAAACTTGTAAGGTACATGAAAAGCATCTGAATCCAATAATTCGTTCAGCCCAAGTCACCACTTTCCAAAGAAACAAACATCCAGGCGAGTAATCCCGAGCCCCGCCGGTTCCCCGCGTACAACAAAAGACCACAGTAGCCGCCACGCCGTTGGCTGGCCGTGAAGGGTAGTCCCACCGAGTGATGCCCTCCCCTCTGTAGATGTTTACTTCCCAACAAAGGGATGAGTGATGGCAGCGCCCGCCCAAGTTTTCCAGTACCTCTTGTGTTACCACTCGGGCACCGCATATATTTTACAGTTTGAAGCTATGGGGGTTATGCATGGGGATATGTGGAAATAAGCTACAGCTTGAAATGAATAAAACACTATTTACAGAACTGGGTGGACTCGTTATCTAGAGAAAAGTTGAAAACTTTACTTCACAAAGCTTGTTACAAAGCAAAGTTCAAACTTCACAAAGCTTGTTGCACCCGGGTTATAAATAATTCAGTGCTGTGTTAATGACATGTGAAACCAACGTTTTCGGCATGATCTTCAAAGCACATAAAGTCCCAACATTCCTTTCACAAATCCGTAAAACAAGACACGCGCCATAACATCGGCCTCACCCTCCGGGCTGGGAGAGTTCCTGTGCTCCGAACAGCTGAGCGCCGGTGCCTGGAGGCCGCTGCAGCAGTCCCGCCGGTGGCGCCCCCTGTCCGGAGAGCCGTCCATCGCCGCAGAATACCGGCGCCGGAAACACCGGGAAACCGGGGAGGCGGCGGCGCCGCGCGGGCGGGCGCCGGGGCGTGCTCTGTGGAGGGCTGCCGGTGGAGGGCGGCGGTTAGACAAGGCTCAGCAAGGGAGGCGGGAACAGTTTCATACGATGGAACTGAATGTCCCCTTTTCGGTATTCCACGAAAACAGAGACGTGACATTTTAGGTGGAAAATAAATAATTGTATCACTTCTGGGGTCTTACATGTCAGCCAGCCATTATTCAGACCAAAAATGATAGGAGAGCACAAGTCCTGCTGTGAAGCGAAAATGAATAAAAAACAGCCAACGGTGGGTGTCGCACACTATTACCAATCCGTCTTTTAAACGATGAAAAATTGTTACGGCACAACCTCTAGCCCCTCCCCATGATCCGAGTCACCCACAGTTCCTGTAGAGCTAATGTCAGCACCGTCAGGGGCGAACCGCCCCGGGAACAACTACTGCCTACATTTATCCACCTCATTTCTATAACGACCAACATCCGAATAGCGACTGAGCGACAGTAAGAAGCCTTGAATACAAATACAAAAACCACACCATACAGCCGGAGGAGGTCGGCGCAGTGTGTGCGTGTGGGCGACAGTAGCAGCAGAAGCCTTCACGACACATCATCTACTGTGGCCGTAAGCGGCCGTCAGTTTTTTTTTACTTGAAACTTTTCGACGCAACATCTACAAGGTATGGTGCCAATGGGGAGGGGGATTTAATTAGGCTGGGGCCAGGGCAGAGCGCCTAATCCTGTCTCTGGGCGAGCTGAATGATCGTGCCGGCGGGGGTGGCAGTGAGTCTCACCTCCTCTCGTGATCAGTCTGAGGTACTGGAGGAGGCTGCAGAGACAGTCTCGCCTCCTCTCTGAGCTGTCCCAGAGGCGCCAGCAGTGAGTCTCACCTCGTCTCTTCCCCACAGGCGCTGGCAGTGAGTCTCACCTCCTCTCTGTCCCACAGACGCCGGCAGTGAGTCTCACCTCCTCTCTGATCAGTCCCAGAGGTGGTACTAGAGGAGGCTGCAGAGACAGTCTCACCTTCTCTCTTAGCTGTCCCAGAGGCGCTGGCAGTGAGTCTCACCTCCTCTCTTAGCTGTCCCAGAGGCACTGGAGGGGGCGGCAGGAGTCTCACCTCCTCTCTGAGCAGTCCCAGAGGTGCCGGAGGAGGCTGTAGAGACAGTCTCACCTCCTCTCTGAGCTGTCCCAGAGGCGCTGACAGTGAGTCTCACCTCCTCTCTGAGCTGTCCCAGAGGCACTGGAGGGGGCAGCAGGAGTCTCACCTCCTCTCTGAGCTGTCCCAGAGGCGCCGGCAGTGAGTCTCACCTCCTCTCTGAGCTGTCCCAGAGGCACTGGAGGGGGCGGCAGGAGTCTCACCTCCTCTCTGAGCTGTCCCAGAGGCACTGCAGGAGGCGGCAGGAGTCTCACCTCATCTATGAGCAATCCCAGAGGTGCCGGAGGAGGCTGCAGTGACAGTCTCACCTCCTCTCTGTCCCAGAGGCGCTGGCAGTGAGTCTCATCACCTCTCTGAGCTGTCCCAGAGGCACTGGAGGGGGCGGCAGGAGTCTCACCTCCTCTCTGAGCAGTCCCAGAGGTGCCAGAGGAGGCTGCAGTGACAGTCTCACCTCCTCTCTGTCCCAGAGGCGCCGGCAGTGAGTCTCACCTCCTCTCTGTCCCAGAGGTGCCAGCAGTGAGTCTCACCTCCTCTCTGTCCCACAGGCGCTGGCAGTGAGTCTCACCTCCTCTCTGTCCCAGAGGTGCCGGCAGTGAGTCTCACCTCCTCTCTGTCACTGGCAGTGAGTCTCACCTCCTCTCTGTCCCGGAGGCACTGGCAGTGAGTCTCCCCTCCTCTCTGTCCCAGAGGCGCCGGCATTGAGTCTCACCTCCTCTCTGTCCTAGAGGTGCCGGCAGTGAGTCTCCCCTACTCTCTGTTCCAGAGGCGCCGGCAGTGAGTCTCACCTCCTCTCCGAGCAGTCCCAGAGGCGCCTGGGGAGGCGGCAGAGTCCCACCTCCTCTTTGAGCTGTCCCAGAGCCACTGGAGGGGGCGGCAGGAGTCTCCCCTCCCTCATCTCTGAGCAGCCCCCAGAGGCGCTGGGGGAGGCAGCAGTCTCACCTCCTCTTTGAGCTGTCCCAGAGGCGCAGGAGGTGGTGGCAGTGTTAGCCGCCAGTCCGCCAGCAGCAGCAGCAGCCTCAGGACCGACCGCACCTCCGGTGACGGCCGCTCCCCCAGGGCGTCCAGGTGGCGCTGCAGTCGGGCGGCCCTCTGGCGGCGGCCGCAGCTGTGCATGGAGAACCACAGCCCGCGGGAGCTGCACCAGCTCACACTGGTATTCCGCTGCTGGGAAATGGCAGGGTGGACGTCTCAGCGCACATCAACACCCATTGCAAATACATTACATCAGTCCAAAATACATGAGAAACATGGTCCACAATAGGATGACCCCACAGGACACAAATATGGTCCACAATAGGAGATTGATTGCATGCAGCCAGACAATGAGTAAAGTTTGAAAACTGTAAGAAAAATTATTACACATTCTGTCAGAGAAAGACTCACCATTATCAGGCTGGCATGGAAACAATATGTTTTTCAAAGCTTTGGATCTTATTTTTTTCTTCTTGCTGGAATTAATTGTTGTACAATGCTGTTCTGACACATGTAGGCACAGAGAAGTGAGCAAGCCCAAGAAATCTTGGCTGGACGTGAGAGTTACCATGGTTATCTTGCCAACAAAACAAACCTGAAAGGATAGCACAAAAATCAAATATGCACATGAAAACAAAACCCAAAATGTTAATTTACACTGGGAGCATTCCATTACTGATGTACGAAAGCATCTTTAATCATACAGTATTATTACTTTATAGCTTGATGAGATGGTAAGTGACTGACAGTCTCACAAGACTGGTTTTGCTCTAGGGTGTAGAATGTAAAATCTATATTGGAAGACATAGGTGGCAGGTTGAGGTGGAAATTCTAACTATCACACAACTGTAGAGTAAACGGGATTGGGGAATAAGTTTTCAACTGGCACTTGAATCTGATCACCCTACATTTGTATTTGTGTTGATACCCATTATGTGTCATTTATCAGGGAAGTTGGAGAGAAAATAAAAACTAGAACATGTGTATTATATTGCTTGTAAACCTATTTTCTTACAGTGTTCCAACACTTTTGCAGCAATTTAGATATGAAAAGTGTGCAAAAAGCTTCAGGCAAGCTGATTGTGGGTTACAGGAGTTGTGTTCAAAGGCAAGAGTTACACAATCATGTGGCATGAGTGTAGCGGGAAATACCTAACTGTGGTGTGTGAATAATACTAGAAAAAAACAGGGGAGAAAGAAAAATTAAAAATAAATTAATGCATTAGGTACTGACACTTTTTACTCACTCCCTTAGCAAGTGGGTGAGTGAAGGGTGAGCAAACTAGATATGCCCCAGAATGTGTGCGAAATAAATACAATAAATACTGAAAACTCCTGCCACATGAATCCGTTAACCACTTCCCATTCCACTCCTAACATGGGTCGAATGGGAGCTGACGCTTTTGTGACGGGTTCTGAAATGACCTGAGGAAGAGCTCAGGTGGATGATTACAAACAAAAAACTGATTTCATTTTTCGTTCGACCCCAAAAACACCCATTACCTAGTCCTCTATTACCCTGAAAATAACAAACCGAGCCTTGGGCAACTTGAGTTGATTGATTTTTGAACACAAAAGCAGCAGCGGGACGGCGGCAAAGATGTAGCAGATCTGGCATTATTGGAGCAGAAAGTGGAAATTTTCCAGGAAGAATACAGAGGTGGTGTAGACAAAACTCCCCAGATACCCAGCAGACACCTCTAGTTTCACATTAGTATCGGAACGGAGCGCCCATGAACGAGCCAGCCAAGTTTTGAGTTGATTTAACGCTAGAGCAACACCATAGGTATAAGAGAAGGGCGGGGGGGTAGCAGGTCAAAGTCCACCCACTCTTGAAAGGGCGCTCAAAGGATATTCCACGGGCCCCGACAGCCTCGGGGGTAAAAAAAATACGGGGATAACGACATTTTTTAACTTCCCCTGATTCGCTGAGACAAAATTTGTCCTTGAATATTTTTATTTAGACATTCGTATTGAGAAAAGTTCTAGGCGCACTTAGCATCTTTTGCCTCTATAAGATTACCTAAAATGAGGAAAGCCAAAGGATTAGAAACACGCATTCTGTTCGACACTTTTCGTTAGGCAGGACCGTCACTAACAGCTGGCAAGTAAACATTCATCGTTGGATGGTAAATGTGTAGGTACACATTTTTTCAATGTTTAAGAAGGTGAATTTGGGAAAATTTCATGTCTTCGACCGCACGAACGTATAACGATATTCTGGGACCTTTTCCGCTGATGAGATGGACCCCACTGAAGGTGCCCCCTTGGACGAAAGCATTCCACCGCCACTGGTGCACTGCTTAGCCAAGAACATTCCAGGACTGCATTCTGGCCCAAATTTTGTGTTCGGCTCTATTACAAGCTTGTATCGGATCGTGTCCAAAGCCGCGTCGTGCATTTAGGCGAAATTTGTGGCGCAGATGACGTCTTCGGGAGCTCCTTTAATATAGACGGCGCTGTAGCTACTTCAAGCCCGCTTCTGCCAGTGTTATGAGCGGCTGTTCAGTCAATCGCATGCAGACATTTTAACCCGCGCCCCACCGGGGGTCCGGCGCCACCTTCGCCCCACCGGGGGCCATCGATGGCCCCCTCTATCTCCGAAAATATGGGCGTTAGCGCAAATCTGCAAAGTGCAATAGAAAGCTCGCGTGAATTCAGTAAGAAATTACTTCGCATGTTTTAGTGCTCAGGTCAATGGTTTGACCTCCAGAGGTCAAATTAGGTCAAGATCGGCTATTTTCACTCAAATATGCAATGATTAAGCCAACTGGGCATAACTCTTATGTCATTAGAGCTATTGAGGCCTGGTAAAGTACGTTTGATAGCAAATTGCCAGTACTTTTTCCGCTATGTGGAACGTAAAGACCTCCCGCCAGTGGTTTGACCGCCAGAGGTCACCTCGTGACCTAATATGACCTGAGGTCACGAAAGGTCACAAAGTGACCTTGCCGTATATCAAATGAAAGCCAGTGACAAGACAAACACGATGGTGTTTGTTTCACCGCTCTAGCTCAATTAGGTCAAAAGTTATTGTCAAAATACTGTTTTTGACCTCTGGTGACCTTGGATGACCTTGGAAAAGTCAAAGGGCAAATATGACCCCTGGGATCTGTGAAAGGGTGTCCAAAAACGTTGTTCTGAGCAGTCTGAGTATTTGCAATCATTTTTGTGGCTTTTATATCATGAAATAGCTTTTCCCCATGCTTTTCCAATGGGAGAGGTCGCCTCGTGACCTGACCTCAGGGCACGAAATCGAAAAATCCCGGATATACACCTTGTAGACCCTGGAGGGGTCATGAAGTGTAGGAAGTGTCAAATCGATCGACTTTGAAATGTAGCTCTTACAGAGCTCTAAATGTGAAGTGAGGTGACCTTGGTTGATCTCGTCTGGTAACCTGACCTTGGGTGACCCGGGGTAAAAATTTCAGGGATGATGGGAAAATGATGCAGTGAGAGGTAGAGCTCTCAACCGCGGTGCTGCGCCTCGTCGTTTTTCTGCTATCCCGGAAAAAACCTTAGGGGGCCATCGATGGCCCCCCGGTGGGGCGAGGGTTAAATCGTCTCTCAGAGAGCAGCAGCTAGCTGCTCAGCTCACTTTTGCTCCTGTCAGAGTTGAGTCGACCATTTGCAGACGCAGGGGAGGGAGCCATTCCGGCCATGCCCCCCCCAAAGCATTGGAGGGGGGCAAACTATTTTTGCCTCTAAAGGCCGGATACATTTTTGAAAAAAGTGTTTAAAAATATGCGCTCCTCCCAGGAGAGATCATGTACTTGAAAAGGTAGCTTATACTAGGTGTGTCGAGCTCCCGAATTGCATGTTTCCCCAGGAGGAGAGGCAGACATGGGTTTGCCCCCCCCCTAAAACTCGGGTCTGCGTCCACCCCTGGGGTCGACTCCATTCTGAATTTGGCTTGAGCCAGAGTCGACTGAATTGCTCGAATAGATGTGTTCAGTCAGAAGCAGAGCTAGTTTTCAAACCATGAGTTAAAGTTGAGTCGACTCAGCATCGTAATTTTTACATTTGCGCTGGAAATGTGAACTTTTCAAAACTACATAATTGATACTGCTCTAGAAAAAAACTATTTGGGGGATTCTATGTAACTGAAACCGTTTACTCGTGGTTTTCATGCTTGCACAATGCTACAAAGCACAATTGTGTGAGGGGTAACAGTTAACATACATGGAGGGGAGGTATAGGCCGGTAGTGTTTTCAGCATAGTTTTTATCATAGGACAGGGGGTCACTGGGCCACCCCCCCTCATACTTTTCTGTAGTGGGCCTCCGGAACGGATATGAGAATATCAGAAACTGTAATATAAGACAAGCAGCCCAAACGGGCCCGACAGCTCGTCTGAAAAACCTCTCCGAGTTACCGGGGCGGGTGCCTCGGAGACCCACCTGCGCGGCTACGAGCCATCAGGACACAGGTGGGTCCAAAGCATGAAGCAGGCGAGAGTTACAGACTTTTGGCTAATTTCATAGTTTTTTCCATAGCCTTTTTAGCTGTTTCGAAGAGCTAAGGGAGGGCAATTCACCTTTCCATTAATTTCTCCCGATTCCAGAAGCATTGGTCATTAGAGTTTGTAACATTAGACACATATCTACTTTGCAATCACGGTGATATGAAAAGTACACTTCTAGCCCCTACCCAGCGAGCTATTTCATGTTGCAATTTTTCCTTCTTCTGAAAGTCAGGTTTTTGCAGCTACGATTTTTTTACTTCCAACGGCAGTTTTGTTCACTTGTTGTGAACTATTGTTTCGTGTCAAATGTTTATAAGTTTGAATTACATGTCCGTCTGTTTCATACTCTGGCATCGACTTAACCCGTTTCACCGCAAGTCAATGGTTTGATTCTTAGGCAGTCTAGCCTGGTGACTTTTTCGTCTGTCTTCAAATCGGACAGCATTAATTGCCTTAATAAAACGGAGAGCTGGTTGCCGTGTGCCAGTGTCATTATGTAAAGCAGTACGTTGAGAAAAATGATCATTTGTCTATCAACGTTTATTATTTTTTATATAAAAATAGCAATAAAAATGTGAGACAATATCAAGGGCGGACGCAGACCCGGGTTGCGGGGGGGTGCAAACCCATGTCTGCCTCTCCTCCAGTGGGGGTGCCTCTCCTGCTGGGGGTGGGTGGGGAGTGCGATTCGGGCGCTCGATAGACTTAGTAGAAGCTACCTCTCCAAGTACATGACCGCTCTCCTGAGGGGAGGGGGTGGGAGTGAAGATTTAATTGTTCGATAGACCTAGTGCAAGCTCTTTTTCCAAAAATTGAGACCTGATAATATCGTTGTCGCAGAAATATTGTCCTACATTTCTATTGTTTGGTTTGGAGAGTCTGGGATTCGGAGAGCCTGGGAATCACTATTTAGATGAATGATGAAGAAGCTCTTTCAATATGACTATACCTTACTAGTTTCATAACAAGCCATCGTTGAAACCTATCCAGTATAAAGCTCGGGATTGTAACCAGACAGATGTCGTTGATGTCGTAGTCAGACATTTCTTTACATGTTTCTAATGCAACCTCGGTCAGATCCTCCGTGAATCGCTTTCGCAACTGCTTTGTAAACGCGTTGCCGGATGCGTGGATATTGGCTACACTTCGCAGTTGCACATACAAACCCTCTTTAAAACGAGCTCGTCTATTCTTTGAGACAGGCTGTGGCTATTTTTGGAACTCTCCCTTCGCGTTCTGGTCAGAGCCAAAAACAAATGAAAATAACGATGCGTTGGCTTGCCTACCCATCAACAACAAATTGAACGGCATATACCTACTAGGACGAATAACGAAGTATTTGGATGTAAGTATTCGGAATGAGAAATTTATTCGTGGTACTATTTTTGTTCTTATCTTAAGAGAAACTATTAAAATGTCTTTTCTGAGCATTTACCTCCCACCGCCGATACTGTACTTGACTGACCGTTTGACTTATGGGTGACCATTTCCCATCTCTCTCTCAATTCAAATGCTGATGAAATACCGACCCAACGCCAGTGCAATCCCTCATTTCCATTTCCAGGTCAAAGCCGTAGGCACTGGATAGTTTCAGGTCGTGAGGGGCATCAATCGGCGCCTACGTTTAAGGTACAACTACACTGAAAACAGACCACTAAAACCAAACTGGGTGCCACGGAGCGGCCGCCTTTGTGGCTCCTCTGGTGCTTGATTACGGCTTGCATCACCAGAGGCGGATACAGGAACAACCAAACAGGGGGAAACCTGAATATATAGAATATGTAAAACAGAAGACGTTAGGATAGGTCAGCACGTGAATCTCTATACGTCTCGCACGTGACGTACCTCTGCAATGTGCTTCCTCGACAGAACGCCGTCACTGCGCGTCACACGTTGTTGCGGTGACCAGGAGCGCTCCCAGGGCAGCTCTTTTGGAGGGCCACAAAAAGTCCTGATCTTGAGCAATACCTTCACTACATTACAGCTGCTTTGAGCTTGGCAAATTTTTTGCCTTCCTGTTACCCTTCCTGGAATCGCGCGTGCCTGCGATAACAAGTTTGAATAGCTGGAGCGTTAGCCGTGAGAGCCGAGCGGCGGTAATTAAAAGTCTTCTCCAGAACAGCGTTCGGCCCAAATGAGCCGCGTAAATCGCTCTCAGGTGCAGGGCCCCAGGCAGCTGAGCCGGCGTGGGTGGGTATGCAGTACGCAGAGGCTGTTTGTCGTGCTTAAACGACCCCGGGTCTGTGGTCCCGAATTAGAGACTTGTTGTTTCTTTTGATTGATGGTTGTGTAGCCCAACTGCACCGCGCCGGTTAACATTGGAGGAGATTTGTTCGAAGGCATCGGTGCTGGAAGTAACATGGCCACGTTGGTAGACTGAGTCCATTATTTCGGTTTTTGACAGGTATAAATACGTCTATCGGTGAGGGTTCGGTCCTCTAGCCTCGAGGCGAGTGCAACGCGTCAACAACACGAAAATTATCGTTTATGAAATAATTGGAACACGGTGCAAAATCGAGCTGGCCAACTTCCATTTTCTGCAACTTTCTGTTGTCTGGTCTCCCCAATTATATTTCACTTCGGTACGCGTTGGTGTGGCCAGCTCTTCAGTCGGAGTATGACCGGACCCCAACGAGTTGCTCTAGTTTTACGCAGTCTATATCACATCCTCTTTAATCCTCCCGTTCGAAAATATATATCATGTCATATCATATCAAAAACACAGCAGTGACTAATGAAGTGTCTAGCAGAGGCGCCATGGACCTCGTTAAAGTATCAGCCTGCCTCAGAGAGCAGCCAATCTCCCCCGGGACTGTCCGGTGATGACATGAACCGTCCCGTGGCTAATACTGCGTCAGCCATCCATCAACAAATAGGCAGGACCGAAACTCCCCACAATACCAGACGGCACCCGATAGAGGACCGAAGCTCTCCACAATACCAGCGGGCGACCGATAGAGGACCGAAGCTCTCCACAATGCCAGCGGGCGACCGATAGAGGACCGAAGCTCTCCACAATACCAACCGACACCCGATTGAAAGCCGAAGCTCTCCACAATACCAGCGGGCGTCCGATAGAGGACCGAAGTCCTCCGCAATACCAACCGACACCCGATTGAGAGCCGAAGCTCTCCACAATACCAGCGGGCGACCGATAGAGGACCGAAGTCCTCCACAATACCAGCGGGCGACCGATAGAGGACCGAAGTTCTCCACAATACCAACCGACACTCGATTGAGAGCCGAAGCTCTCCACAATACCAGCGGGCGACCGATAGAGGACCGAACCTCTCCACAATACCAGACGGTACCCGATAGAGGACCGAAGCTCTCCACAATACCAGCGGGCGTCCGATAGAGGACCGAAGCTCTCCACAATACCAGCGGGCGACCGATAGAGGACCGAAGCCCTCCACAATACCAGCGGGCGACCGATAGAGGACCGAAACTCTCCGCAATACCAGACGGTACCCGATAGAGGACTGAAGCTCTCCACAATACCAGCGGCACCCGATAGAGGACCAAAAGGACAAAACTGCCCCACAACAGACGGAACCGATAGAGGACCGAAACTCCCCACAATACCAACGGCACCCGAAGAGACCGAAACTCCCACAATACCAGAGGCACCCATACCATAACGCCCCATAGAGACCGAAACTCCCCCACAATACCAGACGGCACCCGATGAACTCCCCCACCACGGCCCCGATAGAGCCGAAGTTCCACAATACCAGACGCACCCGATAGAGGCCCGAAGCTCTCCACAATACCAGCGAGCGACCGATTGAGGACAAGCTTGTCCACAATACCAGCGGGGTGACCGATAGAGGACAGAAGCTCTCCACAATACCACGGGCGACCGATATAGACCGAAGCTCTCCACAATACCAGCGAGCGACCGATAGAAGACCGAAACTCCCCAATACCAACCGACACCCGATTGAAAGCCGAGGCTTTCCACAATACCAGCGGGCGTCCGATAGAGGACTGAAGTCCTCCACAATACCAGCGGGCGAGCGATAGAGACCGAAGTCCTCCACAATACCAACCGACACCCGATTGAGAGCCAAGTCTCCACAATACCAGCGGCGGCCGATAGGAAACCCCCAATACAGCGGGCACCAATAGAGACCGAAGTTTCCACAATACCAGCGGGCGACCGATAGAGGACAGAAGTTCCCAAAATCCTACCGAAAAGGCATATTGTAGCGCCAATTTTTCACAATGCGGCGACGTTTTTTTTTTGCTTTTCGACTTTGGTTTGCCCCTCCCAATACCAACCGGCGATTAGATCCGCCACATGACCAGCGGGCGACCGATAGAGGACCAAAGCTCTCCACAATACCAGCGGGCGACCGATAGAGGACCGAAACTCTCCACAATACCAGACGGTACCCGAAAGAGGACCGAAACTCTCCACAATACCAGCGGGCGACCGATAGAGGACCGAAGCTCTCCACAATACCAGCGGGCGACCGATAGAGGACCGAAGCCCTCCACAATACCAGCGGGCGACCAATAGAGGACCGAAGCCCTCCACAATACCAGCGGGCGACCGATAGAGGACCGAAACTCCCCACAATACCAGCGGGCGACCGATAGAGGACCGAAATTCTCAACAATACCTGCGGGCGACCGATAGAGAGCCGAAGTTCTCCACAATATCAGCGGGCGACCGATAGAGGACCAAAGCTCTCCACAATACCAGCGGGCGACCGATAGAGGACCGAAACTCTTCACAATACCAGACGGTACCCGAAAGAGGACCGAAACTCTCCACAATACCAGCGGGCGACCGATAGAGGACCGAAGCTCTCCACAATACCAGCGGGCGACCGATGATAGAGGACCGAAGCCCTCCACAATACCAGCGGGCGACCGATAGAGGACCGAAGTTCTCCACAATACCAGCGGGCGACCGATAGAGGACTAAAACTCTCCACAATACCAGCGGGCGACCGGTAGAGGACCAGATCTCCCCAAAATATCACCCAACACCCTCAAGAGGACCGAACTTCTCCAAAATACGAGCCGGTGCCTGATAGAGGACCGAAACTCGCCAAAATAACACCCGACACCCGCAAGAGGACCGAACTTCTCCAAAATGCGAGCCGGCGCCTGATAGAGGACCGAAGCTTCCCACAATACCACCCGGTACACGATAGAGATAGGGTACGGACGGACCAGTCCCAGCATCGCCGGTCAGACATCCCCCGACGCCCGGCCCGGCGACGCCCGCATGACCTCCGAGCTGAGCTCAGCGCTGTTCAACGGGTGCGAGCAGCTGCGAGACGACGACCTAGTGGCGGCCTTGGTCGGTGGCTACTACCGCCACAGGGGCCCTGGGCTATGGCCCTCGCTGAGGGCCCAGAGGGAGCAACAACAACAACAGCTGAGCTCAGCATGGTTGTCAATTGTAAACGAACAAGAATAGAAACTGCATCGCAAATCGACAGAACTAACGTATCTCTTATGTAGGATGGGCTCTTAGAAACAGTTTTCTGGTGAGGCCATAATAAGTGACTGAATAAGTGAGTGGCCAGTCGGAAGACTGGGCACCAGCAGCGGATCCAGGACTTAGTTTCGGGGGAGGGGCTAGGGGACTCGAGCCTCCCCGCCATTCCCATTAACTACAGGCACTCGGCCATTTTCGGGGGGGGCTTGAGTCCTTCTAGCCCCCTTGTAAGACTGACTAAAAGGTCCTAGTTGACAGACTTTACCACCAAGGCCCTACTGGAAGGACCTCATCCGGAAAGCTGGAGTTAGTAAGAGTCCCAATACCACGGATTTTGCGCAAGAGGAACTGATATTTATGGAATCTCCTTCCAGAAGCAGCTCGCCAACGGGAATTCGCCCATCTTCCGCTATATAAAGACGTTTATACAAGAAATGGAGTGTGTTGTATCTGGGGCTCCCTGTGGGTGGTCTCTTTGACCCCCACGCACATCGAGCGGATCACGTGTTCAGGCACTAACTGCTGGAGAAAACAAAGACGGTTTCATAGCCCGTTTACTGGCGATGCCAGATCGTTTTAGCCGAAAACTTCAGGCCTGGTGGTTGCGGCACCGGCTATAATCGGCCCTTTCGTTCCCCGTATATTCTCAGGCGCAATCATAGGTGATCATTTCTCGCGGCTGCCTGTTCGGTTCAGCCCAGTTACGTGGCTGCATACCCGTATAATGTCTGCTGTCTTGCTTTACGGCCGAATCCTAGGGTTGACCCAATTTGTACAGCCCCTGGCTCGGTATCAGGGCTATGAGCACGATATCTGTCGTGCAAGGGAGAAGGACCCAGCCCTCCACCAATCATAGAGCTCCATCGGTGACTGCACGCGCCACCTTTAACAGCCATCATCACTACTGCACGGTCAGTTGTTATCCACGAATTTTGGACGTGGTTTTTGTGATCTGAAGCTGCGTGGAAATTTGGTCTCGCTGAGAGCTCGCTGCAGCTTCTGCTCTGGGGGGGGGAGAGCATGTTACTGAATTGCGATCCATTTCTCCTACCACGAGTTAACCCAGTCGCGAACTCCCCCTCGCTTTGATCACTGGCGACTCCGCTGGCGTGGGCGATTCCAGAGCGTTGTTTATGCTAAGTGCCTCCCTGTTCGCAGGAGTACTCACGCAGGCACAACACGCACTCATGAGCCAAACATAAACATGAGGCAATCAAATGAACCCGCGGCACGTAATGGCCACTGCCTGACTCACAAGCGGGGCGGCGGGGGCGGGCCGTCCAGCCCCCTGAGTGCAGTAATTGGGGGGTGGTGCGGTGTTCAGGGGGGCTGTATAGACCGCGGACACTGCCAGGCGACGGCGATGGGAGCTCAGTCGGCCGGGTCTGTGTGTTTTGTCGTGCTTCACTCACCGGCTACACTTCCAATGGCGTCTTAACGGGCTGGGAGCAGGCAGAGCGGCGGGCAGTAGAAGGGCAGAGACAGCACGCAGAGGCATCGGCAGAGGCAGAGACAGCACGCAGATGCATCAGCAGAGGCAGACACCACGCACAGGCATCGGCAGAGGTAGAGACAGCACGCAGACTCCTCGGTAGAGGCAGATATAGATGATGATGAGTCGCTGCTTTTTTAACAGCTGTTGCCGCATAAAGAAAAGATAGACTTCTCGAATTCATGCCAATAACAGTTTTCCCCAACTATCTTATGGGACAGGGCAGTTTATACTATAGCGGCAAGAACAGCAATATGTTTCCCATGACTCGAAAAAAATCTGGCCCAGAAGGCGCGTGCCATTATGCAGAGGTTTCCCGACGCGTGGGACAAAACATTCGCACGTGCTGTTTTTTTCTGCTAGCCTGCTGGTTTTGATATCGGTGGGCCCTCTACAGCTTGACGACTCCCCATTTCCACCTCTTTTGTTGAGGCCTGAATGTTGGTTCCAAAATGCGCAGTGAAATTTACGCAGGGCTCTCCGCCAAAGGGCTTCGTTTATTTTCCAAAATATTTGTGAGGTCAGGAAACCTGAGATTTTCTGAGACCCCGCGAATCAGTCTCGGATGCATAGATAGATCCAGGATTCCCAATCGGGGT
The DNA here is from genome assembly GCA_034440635.1 of Lepas anatifera. Lineage (NCBI taxonomy): Eukaryota > Metazoa > Arthropoda > Thecostraca > Lepadidae > Lepas > Lepas anatifera. The sequence goes on along the minus strand of JAOTON010001532.1, from coordinate 17,874 downwards.
GCACCTTCTCGGGAGGGGCGCCATCCGAATGAGGGGGGCACCAGTTTTGGCCGGTGAAACCTTCAGGTGGGTGCCAAATTCTATGGGTGGGTGCCCATAGAATTTTGCATCCTGGGGGGGTGGAAAGCGACATTTCAGGGGCCGCCATCCACCTTTCAGGGGGTGCCAAGAGTCAATGGGGGGGCGCCTGCCCTTTTGCCTCCCCATCTAGATCCGCGCATGCTTGGAGGGTTCCTAAACATCGGTCTCGCCCTCTCCGAATTTTGGCTCCTGGGTGCCTTCCGCAACGTCTGGTTATAAGAATGTTTGATTTTCTCCCATATTAAAGAGATTATGAATTTTTGGTCCAAAAAGGGGGCAGCTCCCTAGACCCCCCTTTCCGACGCTTATGCGTCCCAAGGCTGCAAAAGAGCGACCAAATTTGGAGAAAGGGAGTGCAATCGTGCAGCAGATGAGAGCCAAATCGGATGAGGGCGCTACGTGCTCGTTCTCCTGGGGGGAGGTTTGGGAGCGAGTATTTTTTGCTCTACAGACATAGTGTAAACACCTTTTTCACAAATTTATCCGGCCTTTGGGGCCAAAAGATAGTTCCCCCTCCAGCACTTTGGGGGCCATGGCCGGAATGCCCCTCCCCTGCGTCCGTCAATGACCGATGAAAGCTGATTCCAAATTAGTGGCGGCTCACGGTGGGACAAGTCAGCTCTAGGTGGTTTATTACCTGCATTTTGTTTCAGCATTTTTATTTTATTTTTATTTTATTAGGGCCACTCCCAACAGGTACACTTGCCCAATTACAGGGAGTATTGGCGTGGTTGTTTAAGGATCCTCTCCACCGGGTCAGATCGGACACGGGAGGCGGTTTCCCGCCGTGTTGATTGAACCCACGTTAATCCATGGTCCGAAACGTTAATCCATCCGATCTGAAGACTGGCAACGAATCCACTAGGCCACCCCGGCCCCATTAGCATATGCATATGTAAGCTAATTAGGTTTTATTTTTATTATTATTTTTCATTTCCATTTTCATATTGCTTATGCATTAGCTTACTCAATTCTTTCAGATAAAGAACCCATCTAAACACGCAGGTTGGCTAAGAGCGGTAGATAAACATCTTCTCAATGACCTGATTTTGATACGGGGAAGGAATAAAGAAAAAACCACGCGCACCGAATCTAACGGCTAAGTGTTTCCATCAAATGACCTTACTTATGTGCAGCTGTTGTTGAAGGATTAAGACGCGCAGTCTCCGAAGCTCAAGCGTCCATCCAAGACAGGACAACTTCCATGGTAGGTTTTTTTCTGTGAGATTGTCCGGACAGTAATAAGATAGGTACTGGTGATTTTCCACTCACTTTTGAAGTCCATACGTACCTCATAAAACATCAATTCCCACGAATTCGTTTTGAATTGGAGGATAATGGAATAGCTACGTAATATACAATGATTTTCCTCACTCACGAATCCTTAATACATATCTCAATTGACAATTGAAAATCTCCTTAATTGGCAATTAATTAAGTACATTTTCAGGCGTTTCTGCGGACGTTCCTGTCAGGCTGCGTTGCGTCACGTCCATACACTTGGACCATACACTGATGGATCGCCGAGAAGGCGATGCACGTGCTGAGGAAACGGCCTGAAATGCTAACACAGTCGGCCGACGTGTTAATTTGGCATCGCCCAGTCTCCATAATCAATTATGGGAGAGTCCGATACATTTCAGGTGTTGGAGAGGTCACGCAAGCGGCCAGTGAAGTCTGTCCCTGCCTGTGACCGTGGTGGTAAATGCGCCGGAGCAGTGGTGATGTGACCACAGCCCACTGCGTGATTACAGCACCAGCGGACCCTGCGATACTTTTTTAACCCACTACTCACTTAATTAGGTATGTAGGGTTAAATTTGTAGGAGCAATACTATTCTTGGGGCTTAACCAGTGGCGGATCTAGCCGGATGGTTTGGAAGGGGCAAACCAAAGTCGAAAAGCAAAAAAAACGTCGTGCAGTGCAAAATTGCGTTACAATATGCCTTTTCGGTAGGATTTTAGGAACTGGAGACGAAAAGCAAAAAAAAACGCCACGGGGTGAAAAATATGGACTCAAGATATTTTTTCCTATCCAAGCCCAAATATTTATACTGAACTTCACTAATTCTGTTTGAAGTTGAGAGTTGAAGCACCAAAATCTTGCTTACAAGCTAAAAAGGGAATCGGGGAAAAAAGGAGGTCGATCGCTTGGGGGGGAAAAACATAGTTTTGCCCCGAGCTTTTCCGTTTGGGGGGCAATTACCTTTTTTGCACCCCCTGGATCCGCCACTGGGCTTAAAAACGTACCAACTGTTAGGGTTATATGGCGTCGCCAACTCTTTCTGTCGGCAGGGTTTTCGGGAGCCGGATTGCTCCTTGTTCAGGGAATCCGCCGAGTATTGAACCCGGATCGGCCCCATGGAAAGTGGGCGTGCCAGTCACTACACCACCGCGCCCCCAAAGTTTGTAGGGGTAGGAGGTAGTAGTACGTAGTTGGGTGCATGAGTTGGATCAATTCCATATATAAGAATCGTGAAAATGGCCGCACAGTAATAACAATTAAAGCCAAATCCCAGTATCAATCCCTCCCCACCGTAACATTTGATCGAAAGATCTTAAGATCCGATCTTTTCAACTCAGCAAAAGTAAAGAGGAGGGCAAAACGCTTAGCACTCTATTTAATGCACTATGGAGGTAAGAAAAGGCCACCAACACTTCACTTTTAGGCATGGTTGCTTCCCTGGAGAGGCTCAGCTCAGGGTACTTTAACTGTTCAGCTCACTTTCAACCGCAGTGGCGTTAGCCGGAGGCATAGGTGCGGATATATATATATATATATATATATATATATATATATATAGGTTTTGTTCCGTTGCTCCCGATATTGTTCAATTTAGAAATAAAACATGGGCTGAAAAAGTTTTCCCACTACCCCCCCGTTATGTCACGCGTATGGATGACTTTTTCGGAGGGGGGGTATCAACGCTGCAACCACCAGAAGTAGGTATATGGCGTCGCCAACTCTTCTCGTTTGGAAGGGCTTCTGAGGAGCCAGATTGCTCTGCTCAGGGAAGGCGCCAGGCCTCGAACTCGGGTCGGCCGCGTGAAAAGCGGGCTCGCGGGCCTGCTACGCCGGGCGTTAGGACCGATTCACACTGAATCCGTAACGGATCTGTAACAGTCCTGTCATACAGGCTATCTGCAGTAAAGACACCGGTCCACAGGTGAACTTTAAGCTTATTTGATGTACCTATTTGAAAAACTAACGACGATGTACCTTGCCAGCATATTTACTTAGGTTCACGCAGGTAATAGGATAAAAATGCATAAAGACTAGGTCGAGTACCAAAATTTTGGGAGGACATTCTCCTTGACTGACATGCTGGGGGATGCATCCTTCCCTACCCCTGCTTTGGAAGTCAATGCATCTTCTTTTCCACGTGTCGTAAGCCGTCGCTGCAATGTCGACTCTACTCGGTATCCCAACTTCCGGTTGACTTCCCGCCAAAACTTCCCGCCAGAACCGCAGCTTTCTGCGGAACACGGCCTTTTATCGGTCAGTTATCCCGAATCGGCGGTCTCCGTACCAGTTGTGGTTCCTGCAGCTGCTGGATAACATTTCATCATCATTCGCATCGTGCAAAAGAACCATTTGACGCCAAGTCACGTGCCAGATATCCAATCAGAGGAGTCTCCCGCGGGAAACTGTCATCGATCCCAGCCAGGGGTAGGCACAGGATTTAGAGGCTAAATAATAATAATGATAATCGTTGTGGTTTATCGACGCACCAAATGCCAGTTTCATACGGCGTCGCCAACTCTCACCCTGTTGGAAGGGATCTTGGGGATCAGATAAACTTATTCAGAGGCTCCGCCGGGACTTGAACCGGGGACTAGTGGCTTAGAAGACAAGGGTGCTATCCACTAAGCTACCTCATCCCCCCCAGGATTTAAAGGACACCCTTTAGAGGCCCCCAGAGTTTCTCTCGGAGGCCCACCAATAATTAGCCTCGTGGACCCCAGAGTAGGTCTCGGGGGCCCCGAGTAGGTCTCAGTGTCCCCAAGACCTGGTCTTGGGGTCCAAAAGTTGTTCTCCGGGGGCACCAATAGTTGATTTCGGGGCCCCAGCGTTGATCTCAGGGGACTCCAGAGAGCTAGTGTTGGGCTCCCCAGAGTTGGTCTCAGTGATACAATTTTTGTCCTGATCCACAAGAAGCTGGTCTCAGAAGGCCCTCAAAGACGGTGTTTGACCCCAGGAGCTGTTTTTCCGGGTCCCAAATGCTGGTCCCGGGAGCTGCATAATATGTTATCGAGGGAATATTAGTTTTAGAACCATTAGAGTTCGTCTTGGGGCCCTCTGAGCTGGTCTTGGAGGACCCAGAGATGGTCTTAGAGGGCCCCAGAGATGGTCTTGGGGTCCTCAAGCTGGTCTCAGGGTTTCTAAAGAGTTTGTTTCGAGTCATCCTTAACTGGTTTTGGAAGGTCCACAAGACTTATTCTCGAGAACCCAAAGTTGTTGTTTCAGACCTCAAGAAGACCTGGGTCTCAGAAGGCCCCCCAGAGCCTGTATCGGGGCCCAGAAACTGTTTCTAGGAAGGTTCCAAGATCTGGGCTCAAGAGGCCTCAATAGTTGATCTCGGGGTTTGCGCAACAATTTGGTGTCGGACACCCAGAACCTGGTTTCGGAGGGCCCTCGAGAGTTGGTCTCGGGTGGCCAAACAATTTTTCTTGGGAGAGGGAGCAATAATTGGTCTTTGGGACTCGAGAGCTGGTTTCGGGGCTCTCAATAATCTGCCTACGGTACACTCCTCTAGTTTCTAGGTTCGGGGCTCTCGAGTCCCCAAGACCAGGTACCTATGAGACTCCCAGAGACTCCCTAGGGTCCACCCCCTCCGTTATCACCTTTCTAGGGTCCACTCCCACCCCCCCGTGACGCCTCTGGTTTTTAACCTAAAGTCAAAATTGGAGAGTGCATACAGGTAAAGACCGATTATAACCATCTAAAGCTGAATGCAGTTTTAAAGATTAAATATACGTTCTAAATTTGGGGCTAAAATAAATAGACCTTCAAGTTTCGAACTATAAAGAAAACTAGTACCTATTACAAAAATGGGGTGTATCCCAAAATAAGTACGTTTTTTAAAGACTTCAAGTATAAAGGAGGGGGACACACACATAGGGGGGACACTCCAAGACCTGGGTCCCCCAAAACTGAAATCCTGGCTGCTCCACAGGTTGGGCGGCATCAGGGCTTCGACCGGGGGGGCAACCAGATTCCCCGCCTCGGGCCTCACCAGCTCTCCGGCTCCACCAGCTTACCTTCTTCAGTTAAAGTAAATTGTGTAGTCGTATGGGCCTACTGATGGAGGAAGAAAAAGTGTTTCACTTTTTTAACTTTCAAGCTAAGAAAAATATTGTAGACGACCCTAGGACACTGTACCCTATGATATTGTAGGCGACCATATGATATTGTAGGTGACCCTATTGTAAGCACAACCCTATGCGCTACTCGGGGCGAACCGTGGGGGCCCCGTGAAATCTCCTTCGGGCCAACCGGGACCCGGCTGGAGCGAGGGATCGACCCCATCGCCCACCTCCTTGGCTCCGCCCCTGAAGCAGTCAGTCCGTAAAACCTCGAAGACCAGTTCCCGGGGAGAGGATACTGGCACTGGTTGATCCATGGGGGAGGGACTGAAGTTTTTCCCCAAAATCCCCAGTTTTTTTTCTGAATTTTTTTCTGGCAAAAGCATGCATTTTTCGCGATTTTGGACCCCATTGCCCACCTACCCAAGCCATTGGCCTGAATCCGACGCTAGCTCATAGGCGGATCCAGGGGGCAAGGGGCACGTGCCCCTGATCGACCCTCGGCGCCCCTTGAAATGGTCACGGCGGCCCCTTGAAAGGTCGATGGCGCCCCCTAAAATTTGGTTCCCCCAGGATGCGCAAATCGGCACCCACCGATAGGATTTTGCGCCCATCTGATAGTCTTTTTCCGGTCAAAAGTGGCGCCCCCGGACCGGATGGCGCCCACCCCCGACGGTACCCCCAATCGGCAATCCTGGATCCGCCTATGCACTGGCTACAGTCTGTGACGTACCGCAATGTTGCTCGCTGATTGGTGTTGATAGACCGAACAGCTCTCTGAATGGAGCCCTGCCTGTTGGTGGCGCACCTGAGACATTTGAATGGCTCTGTAGCTTGAAACCAAGATACCTTTACCTAAAGGTACGTTCAAGAGGGATTCCTCCACGCCCAAGTGATGTCACACGGGCGTGGAGGAATTCCTTCACCATTGAGGTGTGTGTTAAACTGCTGCTAATGGAACTTCCCGTATGAACTATCCACCAGCTTTCGAGTTTTTTTCGCTATCCCACATAGGAGTTCGGGGAGTGTTCAAACACCCCACCACCAGAGACGGCGGATTCCATTTTCGAGAAGTGGTGCAAGATTTTCTGGAGGGGGCGCCATCATCCCTTGGGGGCGCCTTTGCTATCCAAGGGCGTTCTGCAGAAACTCTTTGGACTCGGCGTGCGAGGCCACTTGGGGTGGCTTATTTCTAATATTCCGAGAAATAGGTATTTTAGATTTAGCGTAATTTCAGTCGTATCGGATTGGTATCAGCAACAGAGTGGCATAGCCCAGGATTCTGTGATTTTCATAGCCTTGTTTGCAGTTATGGCCAATGATATTGCAGACACTTCCCGCAAACATACGTCATGTGCTTTTCGTTGAAGACTTCACAAATGCGTGACAGCGTCTACTACAGCAGCTGCGCAGAGGCGGCTGCAGCTTGGCCTTGACATATTGCAGCAATGGATCACACGCAATGGACGTAAATTTTCAAGTTCAAAGACAAAGTGCATGCACTTTTATAATAGACATTGAGATTGAAAACCCGATGTTGTAAATTCTCGAAAATCCGAGCGACGTTGTAGCAGAAACCAGATTTATCGGGCTCACACTCGATAAACTTTCATATGTGCCACACCTGAAGGATTTCCGCAAAAATGTTTCGATACGCTGAAAATACTGAAGGTGTTGACGAGGATGAGATACGGTGCGGATAGAGAAATGTTTCTCATGCTATACACGTTATACGCTTATCGCCTATATATACGTTATACGCACGTTATACGCTCATCATTATACGCTACGTTATAAGCTTCTTATGCTATATAGATCACTTATTCGTTCGAAGATCGAGTACGGCTGTGTTGTGTATGAGGCCGCTCCTTAGTCCACGAAAAAGATTATCGATGTGTCCATCATCACGCTATCAGAATAGAAACAGGGCGTTCCAAGCTTCACCCATAATAAGCATGCTAGTGGAAATTAATGAAATACCGCTACAAATGCGCAGTAAGATACTCGCTTTGCATTAAGCCATTAAAGGGAATGTGGCACCTTTAAACGTGATTTTAACTGAGATAGCAAAGTTGTAAAGCAAGTCGGAAAACCAGGTGCTCTATATATCATTTGTCTTGGAACTCGATATTTCCGTAGAAAAAAGCTAAAACCTACCCGAAATGTACCTCTCATGTACCTCTCGCCAGGCGACCATTTTTGTGAGCTGCTGGTGTGACGACATATGCTGACATCACGATGAGCATCAGCCAATCAAAGCCCTTGAAGTGTTTCGAGTATGGTGGTGGTTGCCAGATCATGACATCATCCACAGGCAGATATTTATTTCTTTTCCTAGAGGAGCATTTTAAAAATCAAAGTATCGAGCTTGTTGTACATTTTTCAGAGAAATCATGAGTGGTTTCATTATTTTCGGCTACAAGTACGCCTAATTACATAAAATTCCAGGATTTTACCAAGGTGCCACGTTCCCTTTAAAATCAGTCACCAACACGCCGCACATACCAAACATTTTTTTGGCGACGCCTACCTCTGTCAGATAGACAGTGGCTGGCGTGTTGCAACCCGTCACCCGGGAGTGAGAGTCTGTGCCTGGCTGGCACAGGCTGGTATCGACAGCAGCCTCGTAGAACCACATGAAGCAGCTGTTATTGAACCATAGCTCATCTTGACAGTTAACGCAAACACAGACCTACTCCAACAAAGCAAAAATTTGCCTCCTGTACCGACGCGCCAGTAATTTATGAACTTGCGAGCACCGTTCGAAAACACGTCTGTTTCTATACAGACGGTTGAAAAAGAAAGTGACCATGGCACAGGGTGTGCATTTGTTGGTAACGATGTTGAGAAGTTTTCTAGTTTGCCTTACGAAGGATCCATTTTTACTTCAGAGCAGTACGCAATTGTTTTGCTGTTTGGACCAGGTGTCTAAGCTGATGGCGAAGAAGTTTGCGATTTTTACCGATTCGCTGTCTTATCTACAGACATTGAAGCCATTGTATTTATATAATGCGTCATCACCTTGCCGGGCCATGCTGAAGATGACTGGATCTTCTGTGTGCACTGAGTGGTCCAGTAGGAAGACACAGGCAGTTTGGAGGGCTACCATCTCAGCCTGAAAACTCGAGCAGAGCGAGCCTGCTGGTCGCCTGAGCTCATGCTGGGCTCCGTCTGGTGACTCGATGAAGACCCAGCTCTCCCGCTCGTGACCCCTCCGTGCACTGACCTGTCGGTCCAAACCCATGTGACACATTGAGTCAGGAAAGCGAGGTGCAGGAGAGCTACTCGCTTCCTCCGGACAGGTGGCGCTCCTGATGTCAGTGGGCCCACGTCTAGTTGAAATGTGACTCACTCTCCTGATACCCACAGTGGAAGACATCGAGGAAGGAAAGACTCGACGGGGAGGGAGATGCCTGCTTGATCCCACATGTCTTTGCCCACCTGCCGCCACCCGGTCACCGAGGAGAGTCGAGAGGGCGCTGTCGCCTCCGCACGTCTTCACAGAGGGTCTTCAGGCGGCAGGGTATGGAATTTCACCAGCAGTCGGGTCGCGAGTACCCTCCTTCTGGCCGCTACGCGGGGAGTCTTAACTCGGCTGGGAGTGGAGTGGGTGCATCCTGTGATGATACGCGCCGACGCTCTCATTTTGCGTTCCAGCAGCTCGAAATGAAATGGCGGTGTGGCGTGGAGCCACGCTGCGGCCGCTTACTCCATCGCTCCTCTCACGTAGCCAGTAGCGACGGTTCGGAGGTGCTGTTCGTGCAGCCCCCAGTTGCAGCCGGACAGTTAAAGTAGGTGGGAGATGCGGGGGTGGACCTTCTCCCACAGTCTCTTACAGTGTGGACCGAAATGGAGGAGCCGATCGATGGTGACGCCAAGTAGCTGTAGGGTGTCTCCAGCAGTGACAGACTTCCCGTCGACCTTAAAACTGAAGGGCTCGGCGTCTCTGGCCCACTGGGACATCACCAGTACTTAGATCTTGGCTCCTGATACCACCATTTTGTGCTGTCGGGCCCACTTCACGAGGGTGCCAGCGGCAGTTTGCGCCCGGTCCTTGGCGACTTGGATGTTGTTGCCCGTGCAGAGAGCCGCCGATCATCGGCGTACATGTAAGGGAGCATCCGGGAACCGTGCGGAGTGCGTCTACCAGCCGAGCCGCCCATAACAAAAATAAAACTAGCGATAAGACACTTCCTTACGGCAGGCCAGTTCGGAAAATGCGCTCACTGGAAAGCACGCCATTTAGTTCCACTTTGACTCTTCGATCCCGGAGCCACTGCCAAATCCCGGCCATCGTGCAATTTGGCAGCCCCATCTCCAGTAGGCGAACGCGTAGCAGGTGGTGGTCGACTACGTCGTACGCGTGCGCGAAATCAAACGCGACGAGGACGTATTTCTGAGCGGTCTGTCCATCGGGAGGGCGGCTGTGTCTCGATTTGGGCATGCACAGTGCACGCTCACCTCTTCTCTTAAATGATGCGTCATGAACTTGACCTGAAGACGATGGTTGATGGTATAAGTGGATGGTCAGTGACAAAATATACTCATTTTATCAATCTGAATGGTCTTTTCACTTCGATCTGAACACTGCACATGATCATTAAACGCGCAAATCACAGCCAATAAACGAAAAAAGTTATCAATTTTTCAAGAGAGTACTTGGACATGTTGAAAATGTTTTCTTTTATTCTAGTGGGTCCCATTTATGTCACAAATTATACATGCCTATTCCTGCCATGATCTATTTCAGCATTCAATCACATGGCTACCGAAATTATCTGAACACCTCTCGAAATTTCACGCGCAAGAGCAATTCTCCCATGCTGATGAATTGAAGAATATCGATAAAGGTCGATGGAAAATGCCCACATACTTCATTCTGTGTTTATCTTAACGTTTCAGCTTTCTTTATATCTCCTTGAGTCTGCCATCTGGCTCAAACATTATTTTTAGGAGCAATTAATAATGTGGGTTAAAGTCCGGTTTGTATTGCCTACGATATAAAAGCTTTTCCGCTGAGATAATTTTCTGGGACAGCGCACAGGCCAGGTTCACACTCGCTGCGATTATTTTCAATGTCCTCTCACCATTATCTTACGAATCTTGGCCACATGGAAAGGCAAAATGATGCTTATCATGTCTGATATTAAAATAAACTTAACCTCTCTTTACAAATAGAAAAATCCTCAGATATGTACCTTTGTGCTCAGCTGTTGCATCTTCCCAAGTGTCTTGCATTTCTCCATGACCTAGTGGCAGTTACAGTTTTTTCAAGAGGTGCCGAAAAAAGTGTGGACTGAACTGTTTAGCAATTCATCGTTTCAAATATCACGCCAAATAGGCACCTTGCTTGGCTGGTACAAACTGTTATGGCTGGGGAGGGAGGGACAGAACGTTGTTAAACATACGATCCACAAAAATGACGGTAACCGAAAACCGAATACCATAGGCGCTCTTTGGGTGAAAAGTTGATGGTAAAGTGCGCACTCTGAGGCTCCGCGTTCCCCCCACTTACCAAAATTCTAGATCCGCCCATACGCGGATCCAGGGGGCAAAGGGGAGGGGCAGATGCAGCCCCCGATCGATCCTCGACGCCCCCTGAAATGGTCACGGCGCCCCCTGAAAGGTCGATGGCACTTGCCTGAAATGGCGCTTCCCACCCTCCCCCCAGGATGCGATAAGCGGTGCTCACCGATAGGATTTTACGCCCACCTGATAGCCTTTCCGGTCAAAAGTGGCGCCCCCTGCTCCGGATAGCGCCCCCGGGAATGTGCCCCCCTCCGATTGGCAATCCTGGATCTGCCTATGGATCCGTCACTGTTCAAGAGCAAACAATTCACAGGAAAAGCAGGAAAATATCAAATGTTAGCGGGGAGTGGTGCGGCTAAGATAATTGATGATGCTTACAAATTGTTTAGTTATGTGGATAAAATCATTGCGTGGCCACACGGGATTGGAAGGGCACTCCTGGCTACTTTTGAAATGGGCAGTGTGCTAAAAATATCTCGTCAAATCAATATCAAATTATCAACATTTTGTTTTATACAGTGCACTATTCACTGCAGTGATACAAGGGTGCAAGAGTGCAAGAGTGATACAAGAGTGCAGTCCTTTTTCTGTGGGTTTATGACAACCGGCAGGGGTCGTTTTAGCCTCAAATATGGCTTTTGTGGTATTTATTTAGCCATTTGGCCGCCCCAGTGGCTCAGTTGGTAGAGCGTCGGGCTCCGGCCCGCTGCTGAGAAGCATGCAGTGGCAGTGCATGTCCAGGCTTGGGATCGATTCCCATGAGACGCTCCGGCGCTCAATCGTTTGCCCGACGTAGGTCGGCTGGCAACTGACTGATGAGAGGGTGACCTGAGCGAGGCGGCCATCCATGTGCTTTGTGGGAGGTTAAACTTTGGCTTCTAAATCAACCCTTCATTGTGGGCGTTGCTCGTTCGGGTGGTGGGGTCGGGGTCTCCGTGACAAGTCCCTTGAGGACTTCAGTGAGACTCAGACTCCAACAGCCGTACTGGGAAGAACTTGGACGAAATTTATCGAAACAAATTTAGTGCAAATAAAATTTGACCCTTTTGGCCTTTTTCAAACCCGGTTTGGCCTTTTTCCGTCGAAAATAAACTCGCAGTCCTGGGCAGCATCTCTAATCTTTAGAATATGGAATAACAAAAATTGGGAGGCATTTATTAACACTAGCACGTCTAAATTTTATTAACGCCCCCTCAAAATGGGGGTTTGATCCCCGAAAGACACTATAATGGCCAGCACAATAAAATCTCCCCCCCCACTGAGTTTTTCTTAAAAATGTTCTGCTTTGCTCTCCAGGGGGCGTCTTTCCTATCCATGGGTGCTTTTTCTTTCCAGAGGGGACGCCTTTTCTCTCCGGGGGGGGCGCCTTTTGCTATCCAGGGATGCCTGTGCTAACCAGGGGGCGCATATGATATCCAGGGGCGCCGTTGATTTTCTTCGGAGGCGCCTCTGCTGTCCAGGAGGCGCCTGCGCTATCCAGGGGCGCCTATGCTATCCAGAGGCCCGGATCCTTTACTCAGGGGGCGGGAGGCGCCTTTTGCTGTCCAGGGGTGCCTGTGCTAACCAGGGGCGCATATGCTATCCCGGGTTGCCGTTGCTCTTCTGTAGGGGCGCCTCTGCCGTCCAGGGGTGCCTATGCTATCCAGAGGGTGTCTTCTGTCCATGGGGCGCTTCCACTATCTGGGGCGCCTTTAGTATCAAAGGCGTATTTGCTGTTTTGGGGGCGCCTATGCTATCCAGACGGCGCCCCTGCGTCCAGGGAGCGCGATTGCTATTCAAGGGAGCTTATGCTATCCAGAGGGGTGCCTTTGCTCTATGGGGGGCGTCTCTTGGTGTACAGGAGTGCCTGTGCTAACCAGAGGGCGCCTATGCTATCCAGGGGCGTCGTTACTCCTCAATTGGTGGTTCCTTTTTCTGTCCAGGGGCGCCTTGCTGTCTAGGGGTCGCCTTTGCTATCC